>VXBT01002088.1:54102-186751 GCA_013400235.1 Oriolus oriolus | reverse complement strand
AGGTCCATTTCAATCGCCGACAACAAACCCCTTTTCAAGTACAGAAATGTTCAGCAAATTACTAGGTATTTATAATCCAACTGAAAAGAACACCACTGAATTCAAATCACTGAGGGAAAGAAAAAAACTGAAAGTCAAAGCTTTTATCAAAAAGAAATTACTTTATTAAAAGTACCTGTATTTTATTTCAATGGTTATGAAGAAGTAATAAAAATATGTAATCTTTGGGATAAAGAAAGCAAAGATACTAAAGGAAATAAATGACATCATTTCACAGTGTTTTTCCTGAAAAGCACTGTATGCTACTAAAGAGGTACCAATAATCCAACAAAGTATCCTCATAACTATTTTAAGCCCGAATTTTCTTGTTTTGATGGACATTTCATCTATTCCACAACACACAAAGGGCACACTCTGCTCAATGACTCGGAAAACTTAAGAGGCAGTAACTAGCCAAAAAAAGCCATAAACCCAGTGCAAACACAAAAATAATGCATCTGGTTTAAACTAACATTTTCATTATCTATCTTATTTAGCCAATATTTAATTCAATTTATCATATTAAATCAATAAATAATACCCCATATCGCAGTGACTCATACTACAAAATTTTTCCAGGGCCTATAGAACAAAATAATTTGGCAGTAAAGCATTTGCAAATTAGGTTGGAAGAGGAAATTATCAAGGAAAATGGATAACTTTCTTCTAAAGTAGAGTCTGAAGAATACCACAAAATAGCAATCAGAACTAGGGCAACAAATAATTAGAAGTTTGAGGTATTCTCTGCCTCAAAGCCTTGCAGTAAAACTAGCCACATAATTTTTCAAAGATTTTTGGTGAGTTTCCTTCAAATTACTGAAGACAAGTTAGTCTTTTTTATTTCATTCCATAGCTATTTTTTTAGTCAATAGAGGTATAAAAAAATAGAAAACATTCAACTGGGTTATATATTGAGAATGATGAACAAAATCTGTTTCTGATGGTCTTAAAACAAAAGATGATATGATATACTAGTTCATACTTCTTCATAGTTTATAACCTTGTGTCCACTGCAACTGTCAGTTAATGACTAATTAATGCCATAGTAGTCTACACAACGAATGAAAAAGAAATAAGAATGAGATTTTCATATCCGAAGATGAAGACAGTGTTACAATAATGAAGATCATCTCTGACCATTAAAGCAAGAAAAACTTACATGTAAATATTTTAGTGAACAAATATCAATGTTTCAGTTGTCATTATTCAGTTTGCAAATTTTAATTCTGAAACAAATTCAGATACAGATCTTAATATTGTACCAATTTTAAAATAAAAAAGGTCATAATTTCATGAGGTTATAGTTTTAACTATTAATGTTCAAATGCTTGTTTGCTAAACTACATGTAGACATGCTTGAATAGTATGCTTAAATAGCACTGCACATTTTTCTATCTATATGGACTAAGCAGCATTAAGCACAGTTTCCTGCCTAATTAAATTACTAGCAGTTTTACATATTCCCATCAAAGAAGAAATATAGCTCTAAACGAAAAAATTAAGCAAGTCTAACATAACAGATGTGACTGATGAAATCAAAAGCACTGTGGAAATGTTAAGTTTGCTGCATGACAGTTATGTTGACACTGCAATCAACTACACATTAGGAAATTCATAGATGCAACCTCCTTCTATTTTTGGGCATTTGATAGCAACAAAGGTAATTCTTTATAAATTAGCTGGATTCCTGATTGCTAGAAAAAGCTTTGCAATGGGAGCAATCCTACAAGTAACCATACCTATCACTACCTTATTCAGAATCAATGTCTTTAAAAATATGTCAATACAATATCTTCTATGCTTACTGCAGTAGGTCACTGTAAAGCAAGGGTTTTTTTAAATGGAACCCTGAATATACTTATCAAGTACACCACAGCTGTACACTACAGCTTTTAATCGTTGGGGGTTATTTACTGCAAAGCTGGAAAGGGGAAAAATATGGCTGACTTCATATTTTCCAGCTTAGTGCACTGGAAAGACATCGTGTATGGCCCTTCACAGCAGGAGTTTTAGAAGTTTGCCCTGCTTAATCTGTTTAAGTGTACAAGTTTGCTATTCAGAAGGGAAAGTATATGTTATGCAGCAAACAAATGTACCTGTCCCACTGTACTCTGCCTTACAAAGGCAGTTCTCTCTCCAAAGATGATACAATCCTGCAGGAGTGTATCTCCCAAGTTTTCTAATAAAAAAATAGTCACATACCTGATATAAATAATCCTCAAATACAAAATAGTAGTCATCGTTGCTTGCTGTCAGCTTTACATCCTGTAAAAATACAAGAGTTTGAAGCCAAAAGACCTCTCTTCAGACTACCATGGAGACTAAACTTAACACGGTGATAGAAGACACTGTTTCACTTTCATTCAAAGAACCATAGTTAAACTTAGACTCCATATTTTAAAATTTAAAAATGCTATATTAACTTGATGATTAAGTATTCAGAGTTGAAACTTGAAATGGAAGCAGTCATACCCTCTTGGCTCTTTCTCACAAATCCAATTATTCCTTCAAATGAAGATACCATTCCTTTACGACTTAATGGTTCAACTCAAATGTTTTACATGACAGACAACACAGGCACAAGGAGTGAGTTCAACATAATAAGTTCACACTAGTTATTTTTATACTCCTCAAAACCAAGCCTAGTATTTTCCTCATTCAAAAAAACCCAACCAGAAGATACCAGTGTGATGTGCACATAAATCACTCACCGTTTAGTTAATTACTTACTTTGTAAATAAGGCTGTCCACTAAAAGGTCGTGCTGAATCACATTTGACTTAAGCTGTTCATAATACAAGATGTCCTAAAATTAAAAATATTGTCATGAACAGTCTGAGACATGACCTGAATTTATATTTAAACCAAAAAAATTAATTTTCAGCAATTGAAAAAAAAATAGCATGTATTCAGTTGAAAAAAGCACTGCATATTTATGAAGCATCTATCATGGTCTGTTCTAGTTTAAGCCCTAAGAATTGAGATTTGAGACATTATAAAAAGACTTCCCCTTCAGGTAATTAATAAAAAGAGAATGAAGGGACCAGTTCAAACCAAAGACCCATATCTTCCAACCTTTGATTCTCTTTACATCTAAAACCTTTTCAATGCTCAAAATCATTAGGTTTTATTTCTTTATTACCCTCTATTTTCATGCACCTCTCCACCAATAGGTTCTAATTGGTGCAACAAATAGCATTAGTGACCTGCTGCAAATATTTGACATTAAACTAGTATGAACCTGTAAACAATTTAAATTTGTGCAAAGATGAAATGATAAATATATATAAAAAACTGGTGAAGAGTGCAAAGAACTAGGACCTGTTTTTAAACCCCAGTTATTTCCTGAATGTCTATAGAACATACACACGGGTGAAATGATGGGGAAGAATCAGAACAAACTTCCCTGCTTTTCTTTATTCTATCCTTTCCTTCTTAGAAAGGGCTTGCAAAGGAAAAATACAATTAAGTACCGCACCATCATCATGTAACTCCCAAATTCCTAAATACCTCTCTGCTGTTACACCTACAGCTGAATAACAGCTTCTGATTGATTTGAACTAATTGGCAGATTCAATCAGCTAACCCAAGGATCCTTCCCACTTCACAAAACGATTTTGATTTCAAGGTGTCTATATGGACACCACACAAATATTTGTATGTTCTAAGCTTTACAGATTTACTCCTGATTTCTTTGATAAATGGACTCCAGAGTAAAGATTTAAAGAACAAGTGGGAAGCAAGATGAAATTTTGAGGAGAGAATGGTGAATAGTACACACTTAGAAGCTATTAGAATTAATATATTACTAAACTGTTAAGTTGCAATGAAGACAAAAGCTGTATTTATTAAGTACTGATGCCTCCCACAGAGAAAATATTTAAATTTTCCTTTTGAGAAATAAAAAGGGGAGTTATAAATATTACACTATTTCTTTAGGAAGGATCAGACATAAATATTTATTAAATGCAAATTATCCACAGTATGAACATAACATTCTGTTTTTCAAAGCTACAAGGAACTACTCGAATACTCAGGTCATAATTTTAAAGCATCAGTACTGTAGTCCAATCAAGTGTAACACTGCAAAATGAATAATGGTTTTTTTGCCATCTCCAATTACTGTCTATGTTAAAACACAAGAAGCTAACATTAAAAAAAACCAACCAAAACCAAAGAAACGACAAAATAAAACTAAAACCCATAGCCAGGGGGTTGGAACTAAATGATCTTTAAGGTCCCTTCCAACCCAAACCATTCTATGATTCTAAGAAGACGGAAGGACAAGCTGCTCACTTGGAATATAACTTGAAATAGAATTTTTGCATGTTGGAATTTTCAGAATTAAGACTTTCCACCTATTAACTCAAAAAAATTAGAGGGGAAGAAAAAGCCCATCAGATAATGAACAAATTTCTTTCCTAAGCACTGTTTCAGTAGCATGCACAGAATAAACAATTGTGTAACACCATGAACAGAAGGAAAAAAAAATTAAACATATTCTCAGTAAGTGCCATCCATTTCGTGCAATGAGACAGACATCCCACAGGAAATAACTGTGATTCTGTGATTCAAGATCATATGATTAAAGTATATATACAGTAAATTGGACTGTTTACACAGACAATATTAACTGTGACTCTGTTCACCTTCCAACGTTTGTCTTTGCAACCTTAAAAAGGCTCTTTTAATACAGTTCCTCTAAAGTGTACCATTACAAATGAAAACTAAGACACAATTCATTGTCAGGCAATGTGTTTATACATTTCTAAATAATCCTGCATACAGAGCTCACAGTTTATCATTTTTCTGATTATAGTGCTAGATAGTTAGTATCATCCCTTGCTTTGATGTATATTAGCTTTATACAGAGGCTGAGCTTTACTGGATAAAATTTTCCAAACAACAATATTGGATGCTAGCACACACAGTGCTGCCCACACCAAACCCTCATAATGTTTCACATTAAAGAAAGGAAATTCACAGTTCATGTGATTTAGAGATTCATACAGCTATAAATGTAATAGAGCCTAAACTGCAACTCAGAAATATTACAGCAAGGAATGCCTGCAAACAGACAACTCAAATCCAGCAGAGAAACTACTCACAAGAGGTAGAGAAAATAAGTGTTAGATATATCCATAAAGTCTATATGAAGTTCAGCAGATCATAAAACAGCTACATGTATGTGGAAACTGCTTGCTATACTTTACAAAAAATAAAGCCATGTATCCAGTCTATGCAAGAAGAGCATCTCAGGGTGTTAGCATTCTGGCAGTAGTCACAGCTTACTGCTTTGAAACACCAGTAAATGCAAAGCTTAAACTGAACCATGGCTATTCAGCTTACAACGTAGCTGTGGTAACCCACATGCTATCCTACCTGATCCATGGAGAGTCTGCTAGGTTTCACTCAGAAAATCTATTTTTTAAATGCATTTATACTTTGAGTACTCAAAGTCCATAAAACAATTTTAACTTTGAACCCAGGATAACAAATGCTATGCAAAAATAGTCTTGGAAAAGAAGACAGAAGATTCTGACAGCTGCTACATTAGAAGAACAGTTTCAGTTTTGCATGACAGAAAAACATTTGCATGCACTTACCTCAGAGCTTAAATTATTTTCTCCAACATAGTGTATCTTGTCCTAACTTGATAATTTCTGTTTTTTATGGGGAGTGAGGGTGCATTTTGTATTTCACTGTTTTTCAATTCTTTATTTCAACAATCTCAAAGTAGTAGCTAATTTCCCAGCCTGCATCACTTTATCTGCCCTTATAACTTTGTCTCAATGTTATCTTTACCATTTTCTAGCCACTTGTCCTCATCTAGAGTTCTTTGAGGGTCATCACAAAGTATTGTTTCACCACTAATTCCCTGCACACAATCTACTCAGTTCAGTCTCAAGGCACCGCATCTGGCAGAATGTCTCCTAAAGGAAAATGTCTACTGCACTCAGTCCAAGAATAAAGTATGTGTACATAGTTTCCTTTTCATCTATAGCTGACAAATATCATTTGCTAAGTGTGTAAAAAAATATCACAAGTTAAAACATTACATACATATAAAAGCTTCACATCAAAGTTTTCCCAATTACGCAAAGATCTTAAAGAGGGATTTAACTTTTTAAGGTATATTAAATATAATAACTATGGCATGGCTTCAGATACTGCAAAAGATTTCATTGTTGAGGACTTGCATCAAATAAAAGGTACGATTAAAAACTGTTGGTGTACAAGGGAACATGGAAACAACTCACATCTTACCAGCTCCTCTCTAAGTCTTTTTGATTGTACATATGCAAAGTATATGCCATAATATACAAATTTATAAGATATGTACATGTGTATGATGACAGGGTCAAACAACCAGGAAAAAGACATAACACATCTTCGTTTTATAAAACTTAGCAAAGATAACAGAGGTTCAGTCTTTTTCCCAGATCTTTTTTCTTGCCCCTTTCTAGAAAAGTCAGCATTGTAGAAGAAAATCTTAGGAGACAGTCAGATCAATTGAATAATTTGTCCTACAGTATTTTGCTCACATATGTATTAAAACATTAGGAAGAGTGGCAAAGACTTCACCACAGCATAGAGCTTTTTAAATCATAAAATGGTTATCAGTTTCTGTGACAACTCAGTAGAGCATTTCTGTTTCGGAAAAAAGATCACTAGAAGATATGTGCTTGCACTTTTGTGTTCCCACCTAGTCTTCACATTTTACTCTCCCTTTGCTCCTTACCTCTGGCTGATTAGAAATATTAAGGATGAGGGCCCACAGATCAGCTCGGAGTGCTGTTGGACATCCCTGACGAACATACTGCTGAGCTGCAGCACTATCTTGCTCTGCTAAAACTGTAAGAAACAAAGCAAGTAAAGATTTGATGCAGTGTAAGACTTCTATCAAATATCTTAATTTTTAACTTTAAAAACTGGCTTACCATGCTGTAAGCATTAGCTAATAGGAAAATACTGAAAAAATTTGGTTTCCACAGTGCAATTTTTAAGTAATTCCTTGGGAAACAAGGCAATTGGTATTAATCAGCAAAGCTGTACTACCTTCTCTTGTAAAATAGCCCTTAGTATGTACACATGACTGCATCAAGGCTAGTTGCAGCTACTAAGGTGGCATCATACAGAACAAGCAGCCATTTACAGCCACAAAATATTCCTGTTTAGCTCTGAGTGGTATCTCAGTTCAAATAGGAGATTGCCACTCATTCTGGCTTTTTTT
Organism: Oriolus oriolus; assembly: GCA_013400235.1. Taxonomy (NCBI): domain Eukaryota; kingdom Metazoa; phylum Chordata; class Aves; order Passeriformes; family Corvidae; genus Oriolus; species Oriolus oriolus. The sequence goes on along the minus strand of VXBT01002088.1, from coordinate 179,479 downwards.
TGTCTCCCTCCTTTTCATGTTAACTATGTAAGTATCTTCACAGATAACTGTGAGGCCAGAATTTTCCATTCCAGAGTGTACTGTCATGTTCTCTCATCATTGGTATATTTGGAGGATAAAGACTTTCTCAAAAGATGCTGGTTTGCCTTCATACTGACATAAAACAAATACTCTACTGTTGACAGGTTTGCTTATATGAGTCATTGTTGAGAAGCTTTAGGCTACTCTGTCACATGGGCCTCATGCTGAATACAGTACTGTCCATATCACAGAACAGATTATCTCATTCCCTACTTAATCTATAAACTTGAAAGACATACATCTTTAGCTGTCCTTATCTGGTAGAAGTGTTCCTCACCAAGGTTATGTGATTAACTGTACCCTCACACTCAAAATGTCTTTCCCAATAGAGAGAGGGAGTTGGGAGTAATTTCTGTGTTATTATCTAGACATTAGATAGGTGTTGGACTGCTACTTGAAAGTTTCCAAATCCATATCCTCTAATTTTTCTGAAGTGTCGATGAAAGAGCTTGCTTTTCTATATCTCACTGAATTTGATATTTGATTTGATTCACAATATCTGCCCTGGTATGACTTAGAAGGACAAGGTTTGGAATTAAATATCTATCTAATTGAATTTTCTTCCTTCCCCCTTCACTTAAATACTGAATAGACCAGTTTGCCAAATTACTGTTTAACCTGCAGAGCTCTAACACAGACATTCTATGATCCTTTCTTCCTGCATGAAGAGGGCAAAAAATCCATATTCCTACATTATCCACAAAACTTCAGAAACATTGTGATTCATCTTGGTGTCCATGAAGGTTTACCTTACTTTTTCTTACTGACACATAAAATATTAAAAAGTAGTTTCGGTATATACAAGATGGGATTTACTAAACACAACAAAATAAAATCCTCAGACTTGGCAATACATCTAATACAAAAGCAAAATCAATACCTCAGTGGCAAACAAAGTCATAACTAACACCCATTAGAGCATGCAGCAGGACTCCCACTGAATGAGATGTGATTTCAGTTTATGGTCAAGACACTTAACTTACACTTTCACAAAATTTTTAGTCTTTGCATATAGGAAAAGCTAAGGCATTCTCTAGAACAGAGCTGGTCTGCACAGACAAGAGATGATGAATAAGAACGACAATGTGGAGTTGAATGAATAGATCAAGAAGTCCAGAAGAGATAATATACTTGGAAGAACGGGAAAACAGAGGTGGAACAGTACCTAATGAGTTGCTCTTGGATTAGAAAATTGACAGTGCAAGACAGGAAGATGACAACAAAAGAAGTAAGAAAGAAAGAAAGATCACTGTTTTGTCACTGCAACAAAAAAATTAGGATGGAGCACTTTTGGGAGAGTATTCTGCCTATTTTTTCCTTTGATGGTGCTAATGTTCAGCAGGAATCAGAAGAGACAGTAATGAGTAAATATTGGTGGATTTCAATCATTCTTTGAATGTTTCTTCAATAAGCAAACTTAAACTATTAAATTATTATTTATTTTAACTTTCCCTTTCTTTTGTTGGTTATTTCTTTACCTACCTACAAAAACAATCCTGGAACTTTTTCAGAAAAAGCAGTATAGAAAGACAAGTAAGTGAATTTTCCATGGTGGCTAAGTACTGCAATACTCTGCAATTGCAACTGATCATTAAAAAGACTGATCATTAGAAAGACACAAACACATAAATCCCATTACAGTAATGAGAACTTCGTGTGCAGAGAAGGGACTCCACAGAATTTTGATTTTAAACTGAAATTCGGTAGTGGGATAAGTTAATTTGTCATCAAGAAGATATGTCTATGTGCTTCCTAGTTTGTTTTTATTGAAATATCTGTGGAGCTTTTTATCTGGTAGCTATTGGTAGACTGCAAATGTTTGCTTCTCTGTCTCTGTCTAAATGAAAACAGTATTAGTTATTGTCTATCTTAATTACAATGGTATTACTGATAACACTTTGTGCTAGTCTAAGTTCCGAAAATTCTGAGGTACGTGCAAATTAAGACACAAATTTCCAAAAAGCATTCCTAACTACTCACAGTTTATTACAGATAAAAACAGATCCATACCTTTCTGCCCAACACGTACATGTTCATTTTCAAAGAACTCTAGAAAACAAAGACACAGAAAAGAATGGCAAAAAATAAGTGAAAAAGAGACACTCCAGCTGATAATGTATTCTGTATTTTTACCACATACCATTATATTCAGTTGCTATTCACTGCTAACATCACTAAAAGTTAACCTGCATCAAAGTTATTTTTCAAAAACTAATTTTGTGGTTTTGTGTCAAAAACACAAATATCAAAGCAGCACTACATTACGTGAACCTAGATTTTCAATTAGGCAAGCTTCCATTTAAAAAGAAAAATCACATAATACTATAGTGATTTCCATTTTTATGTGGAAAGATCATTTTAAAACGTCTTTCTACATCAATAGATGCATACATGGAAAACCAGTAGAGATTATGCACTATTTAAGTTACTGAATATTAATATATCTGTATGTCCTGTAATATTTTTTTGATAACAGGTTTTGTGAATATGTTTGTATGTTTGTATGTATATTTGTGTATGTGTATATATATATATATGCCTATCTGTTGGCTGGGTTAACATTTACTGATAATTTCTGTATTTTTTGAAACAGGTAATGTGGCTCTCTAGATCCTGAAGTGTTCAAACGTATTGAAGTTAATGTGTTCTCAACTTAAGGTGATGATTTTAAATCTTCTCCAAATCGGACACTTCACATATGCAATGTTTTCTATTATTAGCTATATTTTACTATGAAAACCACTACAATCATAGTTACAGAACAAATATTTATGCTTTACCATGGGACAAATACACAAATTTTTTGGTAATTTCAAAGTATTCTACTCATTAGTGTTGTGTTTGAATGACTGAAGCACGGCATTAGCTTACCAGGAGGCACTTGTGCAGAATCATCAATACCTAGCTGTCCTATATTTAAACCCAGTTCGCTAAAGTCTTCTTTCTGAAAAGAAACAGAACCATAAAAAAGTAATTAATATGTTTAATTCTCTAAATCCCTTGAGATTTCTTCTGAAAGGCTTAATGTGAATATTTTATAAACCAAATTAAGCAGTTCTAAATGCATACATTTGAAATAGAATCTCACATCAGTTCTTACTCTAGTTTTAGTTATAAGCCCCAGTTTGCATGTCAAGTATGAGCTACATCTGGATGTAGTGAAGTGGTGAACGAAAGATCAGGTTAAGGATCTCGAATTCCCATCTCTTTTCCAACCCAGGTGAAAGTTTTTCTACCAGCATAAAATCTCCAAGAGCCTCATCAGTGAAGCATTAAGAAAAACTCTTCTATTTTCTAATTACAATATACTAGTACTCAAACATTTCTTTTCATTTATAACCTGGCAATAAAAAGATTTAAAATTATATTGAGAAGAAAGTCAGAAGTTAACTCACTGTCAGGCTACTGATCTTGTACAGCATCTGCAGAATTAAGATGTGCTACAAATTTGAAGTTTCTTCTACAAACTTAAGTGAATAACATGTACAGAAGTGTATTTTTGGCACAAGTTAAACCAGTGTGGCATAAAATGAAAACTTCCCTAATGGCAGACAATTTACTGTTTATGTTTTATTTTTCATTAAAAATGTTTTTTCATAGAACTTCTTTACGCTCTATATTTTTAGACTACATACTTAGATTGATTTTTCACTCTCAAAAGGAGAAACTTACAATGATACTAATATTCTTTTTTATTCTTTAGAATCATTTTCATTAACAAGAAAAAATAACTCTTACAGAAACCTCTTATAAGAAAATAATGTACTTACCAATTCTGGGATATCTTTAACTTTTAAAGGAACCTGAATTAGCCCCAGATGATTTCTGAAACTAGGCTGTTCTCCATTTTCATAATTTGGGTTTCGAAGATTCATCAGTACCTTAAAAATTGTAGCTCTGTCATTTCTTGCTTACATTCAGAACTCTTCTTCATCAGTATTGCAAACAGTACATTCAGCATAAAACCATTTCCCACAACTTATACATATAGACCCGAATTATCAAATTACATCTCAACATTTCAAAATCGAAAAGGATTTAAATTTTTAAGGAAGCTAACATATTCTACCTTGAAAAGTCAGCTCAAATTATGAAATAAAAAAGCAGAAATAATTTTTGGTATACGCAATTAAGTACTAGCCACATAGTAATGTCTTAACTAAAATTTACTTCCTCGTTGAAGCTATTCCAATGCCAACAGTATACTTTTGATGGCTACAGTATCTAGGATATTCTTTGGTATTACTTTTCTCTGAAAGAATTTTTATCCATCTTCTTACATTGGCAATCTTACAGAGCTTCCAATAAAAGTGCTACATAATTTGCTACTAAAATAATTGCTTACTAAATAACAACATATTAAAATATCCTCTTTCATACAAGAAAAAAAATTACAGAATTGAAAACCTAAAGCAAATATAAAATTTAAAGGACAAGGAATCATGTCAAGGTAAGTAACTGTGATCTATAAAGGAATTTACAGTCTCTTACATACTGTTATTGCAAGGTATAGATTTTGATATGATGTTGAACTGCAAAGATTCTTTCTAACATGAATTTCCAGCTCTTACGAAATTCTTTCGTAACATCATACCTCTACAATTCTCACTCTTGTAAGTATTCTAATACCATATAATCTCACTGTCAGACTTGTAAATTTAAAGAAACTGCAAACTCTGGAAAGAAAACAATATAAAAGGAAAAGAGAGTGATCATGAGGGTCACTGAATAAAGCTAAAAAACCAGACAGATTGATTTAAAGATCCAAGATTAAAAACACACCATGGCTGTTAGTACAATGATGGAAAACAAAATAAAACATTTTCAACATTATTTTGATTAACTTAACAAAAGGAGTAATACGTAATAAGTTCTGTTATACTATGATGATCTGTGCTTGAGTCATAGAAAATGATGAATACTGACATTTCAGACTTTAAAGATTCCACAGTCACCAATTTTTTAATGGTTCCGTTTGATTACATACAAAAGCCTTGAAATTCCACACAGTTCTGTTTCATGTCTGATTTTTTACGACCTTCCTAGACAACTTACAATTTCAACTGCATACAATTCTGCAATCTACTATCAAACAGTCTATTAGCTTCACCTATCGTGTTTTATGAGCTTATTATATTGGAATTTAAAATGTAAAATGGTTGACAAAATCAGTTGAGAATCGGTCTCAGAGGGAAAAAAGCTGTGCCCAGACTATGCTTTGGAGAAGTTTATCACAGGTACAATTTAAAAGTGCAGTTAAAAAAAAAGGGACAACAGCATTTGGTTTTGTAAACCAAACATAGACTCGTAAAAACCATGCCAAATTTCACTTGCTATAAATGACAACTAGTATGAAATACACTTACCAATTATTTTTCCCACTTCACATAAAAGACTATAATGGATACAAGCCAATGGCTGAGTATTGTTTCATAGATGCTTACCTCAAGAAAATCTTTAGGTGCATAAACAGGCCGGAAAAGACTTAGATCTGAAGTAATATTTCAATGACACTATGTTAAAACCAAAAGATGAAAAAAACATGCGCCATATCTATAACATGATCCAGCAATTTAAATAACAGATTAGAGCAAAGGTCAACATAACATCATCACAAACATCATGGCAACAACCACCACATATTCTGTCATGATTATGCTACGGATAATGCCTTATTTTTGTAAACCCCAAATAAAAGAAGAGGAGGGTGTCCCTTCCAGACCAAACCATTCTATGATTCTGTGAAGCGCTGTCACAGGAAGCTTTTACTTTATCCTCATAAGTACTTAGACTGAACCATTCTCAGACTCGGGAGAGATACGCTATTCAAAAGCAGGGTATTTTTTAACAGCTTAGATTGTTGAACTACACGTATTGCTGTCAAATGAAAACTGGAGAGCAGTACTAAACCATCCGTGAAAAGTGTTTGCCATCAGAGAGGTGGTATTGTGATAGAAACCAGCACCTCCGCAAAATCCTTTTTAAGGAACTTGGCTGTGAACTAATGTGAGAGTTAGCCTTGCTCTCCCAAAGTATAATATCACTGATTATTCTGTGCAAGAGTTATTTTTATCTTTTGTCAAGAAAACATCTGAGCTTAATTATCCATAGTTCTGAGCATTTTCTGTTAGCCTGAGTTTACAGTAAGAGGAGCTGTGTTCTAGTTGAATAAAGCTCTAAAGCACTAGAATATGGAGTATTATACAATAACCTCTCAGTAATGATTCAATATTAGTACAACAACTTGAAACAAAATAACAATGAAATAAGTATTTATTTATTTATGCATAATGACACATTGCCAACGGAAGAAAGATCAAAATCAATTTGCCTTGAAGAGATTAGATTAGCCTTTGACTGGTAAGACGTGCACGCTGCCTTTCTATGTACAAAAATTTAATGCATGTAACTTTAGTTGACCTTACCTGGCTCATCAGTTCCCATTTCATTCCATTTATTAAGCAGTTCTTTTTGTTCATTTACAGGCCTCTGAAAGGTACGAAAAAAGTGTATCTTCTTTTTTGTAACAGACTGAATAAAAACATGACTATTTCAAATACGTATTCATTTCAACTATACCTTAATGCAACGTTTTACAAAATAGCAATACAAACTTATTTGCTTACAAATTATTCCTAGCCTGAAGGTACATTACACTGTAGAAAGTCCCAGTTCCAGTTCCTGGAAGAAAAGGAGCCCATTAAATAGTTTGAGGTGTTCAGTAAAGAATTTAGGATATTTAGCACTCAATTTCATGTTACTGAAGATTTACTGCCCATTCCATGGAGCTGCTGGACTTCATCAAATTCCTGTCCCTGGCAGTCATGAAAAACAAATATAGCTGCATCCTTTATCTCATGACGAACCATAGAGGTTCTGCCACCTATCACAGAGGTATAACAGGAGAATGAACAAAACATGCTAACAACATTACTCCCTAATTCCATGATCTTTAAAATTAAAGCCCCTATATTAATTATTTAAAAAAGCCATAAAACCCAGACCAGAATGAATGACAAACAAAATCAGCAATGTACCAGCATCTCTCTCTCCTCATGTACCAGTTCAACTACAGCCTTCCCTGCATACAAACTACATCTGTATCGCACACAGGCTGCTCAAGTTCTACAGCTGAGTCTGCACACAAAATACTCTGTTAAGAGCAATGAACACAGTAATTAGCTTTCCAACATGCTGCTCCCTCAAGAAGATAATTACTGCAACAGCAAAGAGGAAAAGCTACCTAGAACCTTCTTCTCCCAAGTTGAGCTGATGTATTCAATGCCACCATATCTGAAAATTATTCTGCATTAAAATTATTTAGATACTGAACCTAGAGCTCTTGATAGCCATGTGTAAAATGAAGATTACACTACAAGTGTGCAAGACAAGGCTTAATTTAAGAGAACATGTCAGTTTGACAACAGAAAATTAACATTACATTACCTTCTGTGCTAGTGGGATATTGAGTTCTGTGCACATGCTGTTCAGACTTTTCAGAATTCGCTTCTCCCAGCTTCCCTAAAACACACACAAAAGATAAATTATAAGGAATTTCTTTTTCCTGAAAATTGAATTTACCATGTAACAACAAGCAGTTTTTTGAAATCAGATATATATAAAAGGATAACATGAGTCACTGACTGACATCTGCAAAAATATGAAGGGAATATTTACATGCTACTTTACATGGAAACAATAGATCAAACAGATTTCATTCTTTACAACACAATACAGAACCAGAAAATGTAGTTGTTAATATTTCAGATCTCAAAAAAAGCTTTTATTTCACAATTACTGATTTTCATATATGCCTAATGATCAAGCTTCTTAATAGATCAACATTTAACAAATTTTTCAAACAATTATAAGAGGTCAATCAACTGTGCATAGCTAATGCCTTCTCCACTTTGTGACCTGAAGAGACTGGCAGTCTTTCTCCACAAAATGTATCTTAGATGTCAGAAATTAAGGAAAGTAAAAAATTTGGTATTCTGTAATGCTTAAAAAACCAGTCCTTCTAACACAATGCTCAGGAAATAGTTCTCTAATCAGAGAAAACCAGAAGCAGACAATACCTCAGTGGCCAGTGGACAGCTTAAAAAGCAACCAGATTCTTCTGACCATTGCATTAGGCTTCAACAGTGCCTAATCCATGGCTAATTCCTCTGAAGTTAATGCCAATCAGTATTGACTTCCTTGTCAACGGACTTAGTACTTTGCTTCCGTGATTACAGCACCACTGGTGGGTTTTATACTTAATTTAGCTTTCTGTGGATGACAAGCCAGACTCCGATCACATGAATGCAAAGACTCCTCTTAATTTCATTTAGTTCTATTTATTATTCATAATTTGCCCTAGACAATAATTCTACAACAGTTAGTTACTGTTTAACCATGCTCCTCAAAGTTCTGTCCAAAAGAGGCTACAGTTTATTAGACAGGAAGCATATGAAGGGAAGGGCAGATGTTCAATTGTTCTGTTAAAAAAAATTTTAAAATCTTGTCTATAATTGTTTCATTTTAGCTTCCCTTTACAAGATTATTTACAAGAGCCTCTCATACCTTTTTCCATCAAAAAAATAGCTATCTTTCACCAGAAATTTTTCCTCACAATCAAGTCATCCCCTCACTTTCTTTTGCACAAACAAAACAGATCTGACTTTTGACTGTAAGGAATGTTTTCCAAATTGCATATTTTTTATCATACTCTGTATAATATTTTTCTTTAACTGTATTATCATATTTAAATTCCTTTCAAATGCTGCAGTTACACAACACCTTGCCACAACCGGTTCATCTCTCACAAAGGGGTAGTATCAAGCATTCACTATGTTGCTAAGAAGTGAGGTTTTGTTGCTAGAGAAATAAGAAATGGGAGAGTATGAAGACTACTAGGCCATAGGGGATAAGAAAGTGGATGGAGAATACACAGACAGTAGTAGCAGAACCAAAGGTAGTCTTTTTTTGGTAAAAGCATGGTCTAGATCAGATGGCCCAGCCCCCTGTCCAGCCAAATCCTAAGTGTCCAATGTTGTCTCCCTAACGAGATTATTCTAATGGCTGATTGTTCCCAATGTGAAAAATTTTCCTCTTCTGTCCAATCAGAATCTCCCCGGGAGTAACTTGTACCCATTACTTCTCATCTTTTCCACGTGACTTTTTGTAAAAAGGAGTCTCCATTTTCTCTGTAGTTACCCTTTAAATACTGGAACATGGGGATAAGGTCTCCCCTAAGCCTCCTTTTCTCAAGGCTGAACAAACCCAGCTCTCTCAGCCTTTCCTCACCTGTCAGGCTTCCCTGACATCTTCCCATCTCTGTGGTCCTTGTCTGGACCCTCTCCAGTCTGTCCCATCCTTTTTTGTACAGTGGGGACCAAAACAGTGGGTCCAGATGTGACCTGACAAGTGCTAAGCAGAGTGGGACAATGACTTCTTTATCTCTGCTGGTGATGCCCACGTTGATGGAACCCAGCATCCTGTTTCCTTTCTTTGCTGCAGCAGCACACTGTCCCCTCATATGGAGCCTGCTGTGCACCAGGTCCTTCTGGCTTATTTCCTTCAGTCTGCTCCTGAGCCAGGCAGCCAGTGCAGCCTGTGCTGCACTCCTGGATTATGTTTGTCCACATTCCAGACCTTACATTTGCGCTCATACATCATAAAGCTCTTGTCAGCCCCCTCTTCCAGCATATCCAAGTTTTTCTGCACAGTGACTCTCCCTTCTGAAGCGGCCTTCTCCACTCAGTTTGGTACCATTGGCACCATCACTTCATGATACCATCAAAATTAAGGGAGGACAGGTGGGTGGGGAGGGGAATAGCACAGATATGCTTAAAGATATGAAAGCTACAAGAGAAGCATAGAAGAGGCAGACGGCAGCTTTGCAAGACGAAGAACCATCTAATTCCAAGCAGCAATGGAGGTCAACATTCTTGGTGTGACTTAAAACTGCCACACCAGACATTAATCCACTTACTGCTTCAGGGATACAACATGTTGGTAATAAACTACTTATACACAGTCATAAACTGTGACATAATTCAGCTTTCAAGATTCTACCCATAAAAGATACTCAAGTAAATGCAAAAAAGTTAAAACAGAAGTGAGGGTTTTACAGCCTTTCCAAGCAAGATACCATGCCCTCTCTCCAGGACAGCATTTACGTGAAGTGAGCAGAAACAGAATGCACTGCTCTTGACTGAAATAAAAGGTAGAGCTTATAAAGTCATTTTATTGATGGGAACAATACATTTAACAAGATGATTCCTCTAGTCTTATAAAGAAATTTAACACTAAGAAAACACACTATTAGGATTGCTATGGTTACAATTACAACATTCGGTACAATAGCCAAAACTGAGGAAGGTAGCACTGCAATTTGAAAACAATTTCATAGAATCACAGAATGGTTTCCAAAACCTAAAGAAGGATTTTTAACAAGGGCATGTAGTGATAGGACAAGGAGGAATGGACTTAAACTGGAAGGGTAGGTTTAGATGAGATATGAAGAAAAAATTCTTTACTGTGAGGGTGGTGAGACATTGAACAGGTTGCCCAGAGGAGTTGTGGATGCCCCATGCCTGAAAGTGTTCAAGAACAGGTTGGATGGGGCTCTAAGCAACCTGATCTAGTGGGAGGTATCCTTGCAAGGGAAGGCTGAAACTAGATGATCTTTAAGGTGCCTTCCAAGCCCAACCATTCTATCATTCTATGACTTTCAGCATTACTACTCATTGCATTTAATGCTCTGTCCTTTACTAGAAACCCGGTTTTCTTTCAAAGTAGGAAAAGAAAGCAATATAAAAACTTCAGTCTGCCACCTATGAGAAAACAGAACCAATGTGAGGAGAAAAAGGGTTAATTATGAACATTTTAGTATCTACTCTAGAAAAAATATTAATCTAGTTTTAATCACTGATTCAAAGTCATTCCAATAGCTATCAAAGATGGTTTTCAGGGAGTAGTACCCTTATTTCCGGAATTCTGAAATAGAGCAAAATTAATCAAGATAGAAAGGATAAAGAAATTGTCAACAAACTTATATCAATGGAAACAGCATCTTAAATGGTGACTGTACCTAATAAAAATAGAATATGACAAATATGACTTATATGGACAACATTTTTCTGTGGGGACAAATTTTGATGATAGGACCAAAATATGTTTTTCCAACTGCTGTGATGCTAAATGAAAATAAAGTAAAAAAAAAATCTACCTACAAATAAAACAAAAACAGTCATCTATTTTCAAAACATTAATTAGATTTTCAATACCTATGCAAGTAAACAATTAAGTTTTCACTTTTATTTCTCTCCCAACAGGTATTAGCAACCTGTATAGTTGCATTTTAGCTATTTCCAAATATTTTAAACAAACAAAATCATTGAAACACTGACTTTGTAAGCCTTTTACACTGTTTACTGCTCTTTAATCAAAAAGAGTAACAAAACAAAACCTAGTTGTGATTCAAGTGATCTGATGATTGTTTTCTTACAGGCCCATTATCTGCAGTGATAAATGTGTGTCATCTTGAAAATCAAACATTTGCATGGATCTCAGTGGTTTTAGAAAAGATAGTATTAGTTCCCTAACTGTGCATTTATTACTATTTCACAACTATCATAATTAACAAGTATTCCTCTATGGAAAGGATTCACAAGTCTTTATCAAAGAGCCGTATTTCAAGAAAGGGTTTGAAAGAGCATCTACTGGTTTTGGTTGGAATAGTTTCCTTCATAGTAGTTGGTATGGTGCTGTCTTTTGGATTTGTGACCAACAGAGTGTTTATAACATACCAATGTTTTAGCTATTGCTGAGAAGTGCATACATAGCTTCAAGGTCTTCTCTGTTTCTACTGCTTCCCCAATGGCAAGGAGGCTGGGAGTGCACAAGAAACTGAGAGGAGACAGAGCTAGAACAGCTGACCCCCAGCGAGCAGTGGGATATTCCAGACCATACAACATCATGTTCCAAATAAAGAAGCTGGGACAAAAGCTCCTGACAATGGAAAGAAATGAATGTATTCCTATTTTGTTTTGTTGACATGAGTAGCTTTTGCTTTGCCAATTAAACTGCCTTTGTAACACAATTTCTCACTTTTGCCCTTTTGATTCCCTCCTGTTTTGCTGGGGGAAAGTGAGCGGCTGAGCTGCCTACCAGGGTTAACCCACCCAGAGAACATGGATGACTAATACTCTTTGAAATAGGGCTACCAAATTTTGAAAATAGCAAAGACAGGATTTGTCCTGCTCATTTTTAAACTACTGGAATAACAGGCCTTTCTACATACAGCTAAAAATATTGCAAGTATTACATACATTTCTGTAAAATAATAACCCATGAAACTGGTTTAGACAAACATGCATATAGATATATCTCTGTGCTTTTTGAATTAATAAACTAATAAGAGTGATTCTTTTCAGGCAGCAAATTGTGGCATTACATTTCACACCACACAGGAAAAATTGATTAAAGCAATATTGATCCCCAAATCCTAAAGACTGAAACCCAGGACACAGAGATAAGACTTAGCTGAATAAACAACGGTACGATTGTAAAAGTAACACAATTTGTTGAGTATCTTGTAAAAGAATACCGCAATGTATTTCTAGGCACAGTGTAGTTAAATACATTTTTATCCCTACCTCAGATGTTTTGGTAAGATCATATTCTTGAAGCTTGGTAATTTTTCTTTACATTTTTATGTGGATTTTTTTTTGTTTATTTCAAATGGCATATATTGGCGAAAAAAATAAAACCAACAAAGCAAAAGTATTTTTTTCCTGACACCAAAAATCCTCATTTAATCTTTATAGTCCAGTTTCTCTTATTCTCCTTCAATATGCCATAAGCTCCTTAGCTCTATATTTTTCATCTTCCCTTCACATTTCTAAGTACTAAATATATCTCTTCTTTCTGAAGATCTTGCTATCTCTTCAGCCTGTTATCTTTCATTATGAAACTGCCTGTGTCTCTTCAAAAAAATGTTTTTGTAACCCTAAGTGAAATGACCTATAGCTACCCCTTTTTTTCTTCTCAATGAAACCAAATTATCTTCTTTGACATATTCACATCATCTCTATTCTACATTTTTCACCTACCTGCCACTATATCCTACTTCTTTCACGGCTGGAGAATTACTTGAGCATCTTCTGTATTTATGTAAAATGTCACATATACAATACTACTATTAACTTTGATGCAATTACAAATCTCTGCTTTTCCTAAGGTATAAAACCTAGAAATACAATAACATTCGACAGAGTAAATCTCAAACAGTCTAACTAAAGATCTGATATGAATGGAAAATTGATAACCACCAACCTGTGCTTTCCTCATATAGGCTAAAGGTTCTTTAATATGCTCAGGCGGTGCTGCAGGATGACATGGAGAAGGAAACCTTAAGAAGAAAATATAGTAAACTTTAAATATTCCGTTTTTTTATTTTGCTTAATTAATCCTGTATTTGTAAATCTAAATGCAACTTCTTTCATGAGAACACTAGTAGAAAGACAAGTGTATGTTGATCAAAACAAAGTATTCTTTTTAGAAGTATTTTTTCCTCATCCATTCTATGGATACAAACAAGATAATAATACATAAGAATTAATAACATTTCAACATGAGTTCTTCTTGTATTAAAAATGATGCTTCCTTATCATTTCACATATTTGTAAAATAAAATCAAATAATTACATTAATAAATCAGGTATTTTAAAAGTGTATTCTCCTCACATCATGTCATCTTTACGATTCCCTGAAACTTTCACTCTCCAAGTCATCACATTTTTTCAAGAGACCATACATGTTTTTGGGGATCTCCTTTTAAAAATCAATAGTGAATATGTATATGTCCAAAGTAATTAGAACTTTGAGGTGTTGACCAAAGCAAAGTTGAATATCCACTCATAAATTGCATTATGCCAAAATATAAAAGCTGGAACAAAAAGTAAAAACAAAACCAAAACACTAATTTATCTTTCAGTAGTGCAGATTATTTCCAATGAGTTTTTGCCAAACATTTTATCCAGCTTAATTTAAAGTATCTCAAATGTCTTTCAGGAAACAAAATTTACACATAGATTCTCTAATAGTTAGCCTGAATTTTCATTTGTTTGAATGTATTCCATCCATTCCTATCACATGTTTTTAGGAAACCCTCCCCAAATTTCTTCCCATTTTTAACTGATAAGGTCATTCTTGTACTTCCTGCAAATTTGTTCTGGACTATTCTATCCCAGTGTGTAAAATGGAATCAATACCAACAGATTTCAGCAATGCTGTTTCTTGGCTGTTCCACAATGCTCATGAAATCATGGTGTTCATAGTTAATTTCAATTTTCCAGGGCTAATTTCATTATTTTGCTGCTTATTTCCGTGCATTAGCCCTGGAGACAGGTAAATATTTTTCCCTGGAAAGATATGATGAAGATGAATCCTTACTAACAGATAGAAGCATTTTGCTGAATTAAGTCCCTCATGCTACTAAAGATACATTCATCTAAACTGCTAAACTGGTAACTCTAACAAGCTTATTTAAATTAGCACAAATAGATTTGCATACACATCTTATTTTATAGTTGCATTTATGGCTATATCTGTTATGAAATTCACCTTTCCACTGTGCCAGAATGTAAAGAAAAACTATGATTCCCAGAAGTCTAATTCAAAGTTTGCTGAAAAATAATAAAAAAGGAAACTTGACAAATTTTACCATGTTTATAACCATATCCCAAGCATGATGAGCACTGACCTGAGATGCCTACAGATCCAATATCTTAAAAGATTTCTTAAAATAATTAATACAACAAATATGTGCAATGCTGTGATAAACACCTCAATTAAAACTCATTTGCAGCAACTACCTCATCTGCACAAGACTTGTATTATGACCCTTGGTACCTTTGAAAGTAAAGCAAAAAAGAAAATACTAACGTAACTATAAAATGTGGTGATATTTATTTCACTCATTCTTTAAACTGCACTTGAGTCCAGTATTTTCACTAGGATAAAAAAGAAATAATGGCATTTTAAAAACAGAAACGAAGCAGGTACCCTTGCTATGACAGATATTGCAGGTTCAAGTAACACACCATACATCTCTATAAACAAATGGATCAAAAGTAAATCATGTGAGCAGAACTCATTAAGTGAAGATACTAAATAAACTCACACATTGAGTTCACTATAAACAGCATTCTGAAGCTTCTTTTCCCAACCTGTTAAAATAAAAAAACAATCAGAAGACAACTTTAGGAATTAATACTAACGGAACACCAGTCTGAGGTTGCCTTGCAGTCACTGAAGTTTTACATCTGGTCTCAGTCCACATCTACCTACCAGACAGACAGGAAGAGACAAGGAAACCTTAATCTAATTAAGACAGGAAAACTGCAAGTTGAAACCTCTATAAAGACCAAATATCCTTCATTTCCATCTGCTGTTCAAATAATTACAACACAGTTTTGGTTAAAAAAAATTACATTCTATTTTTTCAAAGCCATCATTTTATTAAATCAACAATTAATATTAATAGACACAGTGTTCCTGATGAGTATAAATCTTAGATCACTTATCATAAGATCCTCACATTATAGTTACATAGCCTACAATTTCCAGTGCAAATTGGAAATTTAACTAAAGGTAAAATTTTCAGGAGTATCTCCATGGAAGTTAATTTCCATTTTCAGAAGTGACTGAACTCTCGTTTTACTCAGAACTTTCAAAAAAATCACTAGCACCTTATAAAATGATAAAAGCACGTCTTTGCATAGTATGTGTTTCAAAATGCAGATGGAATCCAACAACATTTTTCCTTTTAATTTTCTCTATCTGGTTTAATGATCTGGAATCACTGAATGTCTGCTTGTGGCTACTGTCAGTGACAAGACGCCAAGCTGCACAAACTACTATTTTCATTACTTATATCCATATGTTCTTACATAAATCTATACTATTCACAAATGTACCAATGAAGTATTACAAACCTGATGTCTTCAGAAAATCCTTAATATCCTCTTTTAGTGATTCGAGCTTAATTTCTGGTTTGTGTAAGCTAACCTAATATGAAAAATAAATAAATAAGCATCAATCACTAAAGAGAAATTACCTTAAGTTACACAGTAAGTAATAAACATGCTTAAGGTTACACACAAAGCAAACTCCTTCCTTGAGCAAACGGATATTGCAGTCAAAAGTATCAGTTAACTTTTTCTCACTCAATGTCTTTGCCTTTTACATCAATGCTAACAGGTGTATGTGGGGAAGGAGAGAGAAGAAGGGAGTAGAACATGCAATGAATGCATATAAACACATATGTTTAATAATCTGAGCAAATACCCCACATACTTAGCACGAATGCTAGACACATTAAGGAATTGGTCATAAGGTACACATGGAAAAAAACTAGAAGCCAGTCACTGTATTTCACCTGAAAGAATAAAAGTGAAAACATTCCATAATTTCTCACTTAACCTTCCACAGTTCACCTCTTTCAGATAAGAAATGCCATTTTCAAACCAAAAAAACTGGCTGTGCACCAATCATTCCCTACTGCAGCTGTGACTACTGGGTATATATGACTTCTTGTAATGAAATGCACTCAACAGAGATAATTAGGCACTAACCAATTTTACAACCATACCACGACACAAGCACACAGATGGTGCTGCAGATCTTTCAGCAACAGCAGCCACAGCTGCTATAGCATCTCCTTCTTCTACAGCTAGACCAAGAGTACAAAATGAATACATCACAAAGGTCTAAATGGACAAGAAGAAACTCAGAGGTTTCTGTGAAGTGCTTTCTAATATATATTCTCCTAACCATGGTACGTGGCAATAGCTGGTTAACATCAGATAATAAAGCTAAAGGTTTAGAAAAAAAAAAAGCAACCCTGGCTGCTAACTTGAAAATAACAGCGGAAGATCTGTGTGCAACTTACTCCACAGCCATGACAGCTCCACGCATATGTTAGAAGCATATGTCCCCCCTATCATCTATATAAAAATGTGAGACATCTCTTACCAAAAGCAACCCAGCAATATGCTGTAGGCCTATCAGCTACTGATTCTATTGCAGTAAGTTATCCCGCAATTAAAAATAATCTTTCACCAACTTGTGCAGTTTGCCAGCCCTAACAGCACTGCTGACAGCACGGTGTGCTTTAAGTCCATCACACACAACTAAAACTCAAAAATCCTATTATTTGCCTTACAGTTTATTCATAGAACAGGGTGTTTCTGCACTGGAAAAGTTGGTCTAGGTGAATTCACAATGCAGAATTTTAAAGAAACCTTTCCATTTTCCCCAGATGAAAAGAGGAATAGACAATAACACAGAGAATGACAGCATCAGCATTTCTGCTCTTCTTTCAAGTCCCCTTGCCATTACAGGTAAGGAAGGCATTTATGTTTGGTTTATTGACTGCAATAGCAAAGAGACTGTAAGCATAGTTCTGAGAAAGAAAGGTCATCATAAGCACAGACCATAAGGTGTGGTGAGTTGCATAACTCTCACGTCAAATGACAAACACATATTCCATTCAGCACAATGAAAAAAGCTGGCAAAGGATCGTTGCTAATGTCAGGGAAACAAAGACTTTTATGGGAGTTCTTGGGCAGCTCACAAAATACCCTTTTAAGCAAAAACCTCAAGGAGTATTTTATGAAGGATTCCTTCTGAAGCTACTTTGATGGAAAGTCCTATGTCCTTTTTTGGACAACATTTGTCAGGCTGAGGGTTTTTTCTGCTGCCAGGCAGTGGTTTTGTAAATCTCCTGTAGGAATTTTAAATAAAGTAACACACATCAAGCAGGGCAGATTTTGCCATACTGTTCCTCAGAAGTTTTTGTGCACCCTCTTGTAAATGTTCAGCTTTGTCTTTGAGTTAAATATGGCTAATTCTAATCTCAAGGTCCGTGGGGTGTTTACCTGTCTGGCCTGGTACACTTTTTAGACATGCAAAAAAGCCCCTCAAAAATACAACTCATTGACAGATGATAAATCACACAAAAAAAGAAAGTTCCTGTACAATCTGCTAAAAAGTGGGTTAATTACCTTGACACTGTAAACACTGCAAGAAATGAAAGAAGTGCAATCAGAATGGTATTTTAATTCTCTGCTGTTCACACACCTCTTGGCTTATTAAGGACTATCTGACACTCCTATAGACAACAACAGGGGATTTTTTTGAGATTCTTGGAAATTCTGGAAATTGAGACAGCATACTGCATTAGAAGGCATTAAGGAGTTCAGTCCACAGACTACTTCCCATTTTCCCTGTCAGGCCAAAAGAACAACAGAGATTGTAAACCATTGTTCCCAACAGAGCTTGTTCCCCAGCTGCAGAACATCAAATCCAGCGACTCTCCCGTATGCAGCAGAAAGGCAGTCAAAATGGAAACAGGAGAGCATGTTGGTGAAAATTTCTCCAAGGATTACATTAGTGCATCAACCTCCACTGGTTACCTCCGCTTCTTTGTGCTCACGTATTCAGTCAAGTTCTATTTCGTTATTCCTAGCCCTGCTGCAGCTGCAGCCAATATTCTTTCAGGCTAATCTTTAATTTATCAAAACATCTATCTTTAGCATCTTTCCTGTGTCCTTTCCCTTCTCTTGGCCAAAAAAAGCTCTACTGTGACAAATTTTCACATAAAAAAGTGAAAATTCCCTCCCAGATTATGGGGGCACTTTTGTCTCCACTTTCACCAATTCAGGGTTCAATTCCAGAAGTCTCCCCCCATTTACACTCTCCCTTTTGTTTACTTCTGTACTAGGATCAATACATTCCTAAATGCTAAGCAGAACAAGAGAGCCACAGAAACTGTCAGGGACTCATTGCCCACTGGATTGCTGATCACTTTTCAAAGCAGAAATCAGATACCTGAGAATGTGGCAAACAGTCCAGCTGGCAGCTACAGCTGGCTCTAACACAGACCATACTCTAGCTCTGTGTAACACAAGGGAAAATACTCATTTTGGTGAGTGAAAGGACCTCTCTTCAGAACTGTTTTGCTGTAACTTAACAGTATGGTACCTCTTTGGAATTTATACGGAACTAAATTTATGGGAACTAAATTGAGGAATTAAGAGAACTTAGCAGAGCTGATGTTCCAAAATTACTAGTCCAGGTCTCCCACATAATCTTGTTTTTCCTTTGGATTAACTGATCTAATTTATTTCTGTGTTGTACTATGCTGGAAAACACATTTAGGTGTTTATATTTCAGGTAGGGTTGGTTTGTTTTAAACTGCTTGGTACAACATACTGACTAAGTCTCATTTGCATTTTTATCCCCTGCAATTTTTTGGTAGAATGAAAAATATGTTGACAAAATTTTATTTATGTAAAAAAGCATTACTACAACTTTGTGCAGATAAAAATGCCTGGCTAAGATTTATTGGGAAAAAAACCCCACATTGACGAGATTTATACTCATGAACTGAATTAATTTCCTGCATGATCAAAATGCAGTAAACACTCACGTAGAACTACCAATTTCAATACACACATCTTGATGAAAGGGTATTTTACTTCTGTAAGAAAAATAATACCTGTTACTATATGGAGACTAACAGGGCAATAGAGAGTGAGCAATATAGAGGAACAATCCATGAAGGCAAAGGGTGACAGCTAGAACAGGGAAAAAGTCAAATATTCAGAGGCTGAGTCAGGCCAATACAGAGCCCTGAAAGGAAATAGGAATGAAAATAGCACATTTCAGCAAGAAATAACAAATTATTTTTAATGAATGTTAATGCCTAACAATTTTTCCCTGTAAAACCAGCATTGTGCATAATCTTATGGACAGGGCACCGAGGTCCAGGTGCTGGATGTCTGTGTTCCTCTACAGTGTTGGTCAGCTTCCTGCAAACCAAGAAGCATGTCTCTTCCACATTCCTTCATAAAACAACCTATCACTACAGCATTCCTTGGCACCCTCCACTCTTCAGCTGTACAGAACAGTAGGACAGTTTGAGGACTTCCAAAATTTTGCCAAATTTGCTGGTGGCTAAGGTATCACTAGCAATCTTGTGTGTACATCTTTGATTTTGGAAAGGTATCCTCCTGAGATCTGGGCACTCGCCATCATAAGTGATACTCTAAATGTACTCTTTGTATGCTCCATCTGGATGCCAAGATGGAAGAAAATCCAGACACTCAACACTGATGTGGCTTAAAGCAAGCAAAACGATAGCACAACAGTAAGATTAAAAGGTTGCTGGAAATAGTAAATTGATTCACTGTGGGAGAGATGAGATGGAGTTGGGCTGCAGGCGGTGGGATGTGCCCGCAGAAGCACATGGCAGCACAAAGGAGCACATGGTGGCTCAGAGAAACTTGCCTCCCCTGGACCCTGGGAGGAGGAGCCTGCCGGGAGCTGACAGGCGGGTCACCCAATACAGAGACACTCAAAGGGTGTGCTGCTGGCATGGCAGCCTGTAATAGGTTGTGTAAGTGTATAAAACCAGCTTGTTCTTTGAATAAAGCGATTCAGTCTCCCTGCCGGACTGGGTCCGTGTTTCAATCGCCGACAATTCACAGAGGAACTGAATACAGAGATTAACCTATTTGCAAATCAGCATCTAAATTTGGAAGTGGCATTCAGTCATCATGACTGGAGCAGCACTGATCATGCAAGAGATGACCCATCAACCACAGCACTCAAAGAAGTACAGGAAAATAGCTAGAGGACCAGCAACATACTACAAAGAGGAGGCTTGACAGAACAAAGTGTTCCAGCATAACTCCTGTGTTAACCTATTTCTTTTCTCAACAAGAATAAACACTGCAGAGAAGTGATCCAACTATACTGAAATGTGGAACTGCATCAGGTGAACACATATTTTTATCCTGCTGCAAACAGTTCTGCAAATAACTTTACACAATCTAAATATTTTTACAGGCTATCCACCATAATTTCTCTTCAAAGCTTTTTTGTTTAGATAAACATGTACCCTCTCAAAGCTATTATTACTGTTCATTATTATTTTGCACAAGTGCACAATGTTTTTCGGTTTTATTGCTCTTATTTCCCAAATTACAATAAAACACAATCCAAATATAATCCATCTTTAGTAGAAGTAAGTTCAGTGAAAGCTAATAAATATTCACCTTTCCTTATGTACTCCATTCTACCATAACTGGACTTTATGAGGACCAAACTGACTTGATAAAAACCACTTCAAGCACAACCACAACAATTTCAACATAAACACTCACTAAAACTTAAACTGCTGCAACTTTCAGGGAGAGATTTTAGTTTTGGTTATACATTTCTGTAACAGTAAGAAGAATCATTCTGAGCCTAGCTAAACAAATTTCAGTAAGTGTGAAACCCTGATAACACTGACAATGTTCCAACCCTTCCACACCTCTACATGAACTATACTAAGGGAAAAAGTATTGTGAACTTTCTTATTCAAGTAAGAGAGAGCTTCAATCAGCCTCATATGGGAGTAAACAGCTTCAAATGTTATGCTGTGCTACAAGATTTGAGGGTATATTTTAATTATGTAATTTGAATTTTTAATAAATGTTCTAGGTTTTATTTGTATATAAAATTAGTGCTGAAAATAAAATATACACACAAGGCAAAAAACAGAATCCACATTACTAAAAAAGTACTACTCTGCCAATCAAGCTTGCATTGCTTCTGAACTCCATCATCTGATCAACACATACTCAACTGCATTCAATTTAAAATTCACTGTAATAGAAACATTACTGCTGAACCACTTAAAACAAAGGTATAAGCTCTGTCAGCAGAGATAGTAAATCGTTTGCCAAATATAATGCAAGAAAATGAACCATTCATTCTCTATGATGATTCATGAGCCTACATTTGTTTGCTGATTTTTATTAAACAAATGCTACATTGCACAGAAACATTCTCCTCCTTAACTTGATCTTTTATTTAAGTTGAGATTGGTATCAATTTCTTTTTTTTTTTTAATTGGTGAAAAATGTCATGAAAACAATATGCTAAGATATCTTGCAACCCATTCACTCTACATAAATTATTCTAAGCTTATTTACCTATGCTCTCTTTAGAAGCGCAGTCAGGCACTATGCCAGCTCCAATGTTCCTAGCACTCCCAAAGCAAGTCCTCTCCTCCTCTGCCCCATCTGAAGTCTTGTAAAGACCCTTACCTCTCCCTTTGATCAGTATTGTCTTCAAACTCTTCTGGTTCTGTCACAGGTCTGCTCAAAGAACGATGGCAGATTCCCCTCCTTGGGACAGTGTTTCTGATCCTATCTCCTCTCCACCCTTCTTTGCACCTTCTTGTACCTCTTACAATCTATTCTCACTCCCAAACTTAATTCCTACAGCGGGGTAGGATGGGGTATCAGGGCTGATTTTTACACTTATATTACCCCTTTTAGCCTAATTTAACAGCCCTTATCATGGTTTTTTACAAGTTCCCCCTCACGTTGTCCCTTTCCATACATACCTACAAGAAACAGATCTGAGAACGTCTATGCAGACAGTGCCGGGGGGCACTCGTTTTTCCATTTAAAACTTTCTTGTTCCATTTAAAACTTTCTTGTTCCATTTAAAACATAATTTAGAACATTCATCTTTCATTTTATTGTCACCTCCTGTTTTAGAATATTTCTTTAGGAATAAACTACTGAAGATTTTGTTTGTTGGTTAGGGTTTTTTTTAACTTTACTTGTTATTTGCCCCTGGTCACTAGAGGCCCTGGGCAACTCTGAGTTAGACTGATTTCTATTAGAGGTTTCCATGGGATGAAAATTAAGATTGATTAATCTTAACTGATTAATAAAGCCCAACTTCCTTCAAACATAATGAAAAACAAAGTTTCTGAATTACCTGCAAATGAAAATGTGCTAAAAAGGTAGCACTTTTTTCATGTCTCTGAACTGTTTCATTTTTATTGTCAGTTCACGGACAGAGATTTTCCCTAAAACAGAATTTTAGCAAGATTGCACAAAATAATTTGTTTTAAAACTGCCTTTTGTCCTTGAAGATGTCCATGTCTTAGTTTTTCTAAACACCTCTAATCCCTACCTTAAAAACATTTGCAATTCAGAAAGGGAAGAGAAAAATTACGATAAAAAATTAAGATAAAAACAAACAAATTTAATTACAAACTTGCACAGTGAAGTTGTGCACAGAAAATTAGGTATCTCCTCTGTTGCCCCACTACCCCCAGCAGCAATTCTACCTGTTGAAAAGTTACTACCTAATATTTTGGCCCCTTGTAACTGTTACTCTTTCCTTTCAAACACACTATAAAATATGTTCAGAAGAAATTCCAAAGCAAATGATGGGCACATTAGCACTCTTTCCTGCATTAATCTCTCTTATTAACTTCAGTAACATTATCAATACATCAAAACTCACCCTACAAACATAAACCTAATATTTATTTATTTATTTGTTCATTCATCACTTACAAGCATATGACACCCCCTCTACTTCAATTTTTGGGATAAAAATGTGATTATCTTGGTATCCCCACAGGTCAAGCTGTGACAGCAAATCATTTGATGCCCATGCCACAGTTATTTCAAAGAGACTGTGTATCACAGCCCTTGACACTAGCTCAGGCTCCCAGTGACAGCCAAGCAAACCACTGGTTTGATCAGTTCATAACCACAGGGCTACTCCATCACCTCTCACAAATAATGTCAGGATACTGTGTTTTCCCCAAAATTCTATTAACCCATCAATGAAACCGTTCATTCTGAGGTCTCCTTCCTAGACAATAAAAGAAGAGATGAATTTACAAAACACAGTTTTTGTTAATAATTAAAGTAATGTTTGTAAGACTGTTCTTTCAAATTTTCAGGCAATATTATCATGGACCTTATGATCCATTTTGACTCTAATATTTTCAGAGACTGTAAATATTTTTGAGGAACAAATACCAGCAACATCACTTCCTACACTGAGAGATGAAGAATATTTGTGAAGTATAACTGCAGTATAAATATCCAAAACAAAAGTAAGTTTCACTCTGATGCACCGATTCCAAGACTTCTCAAAATATCGTGTGCATCTCCCAAAATAGTTTGAAATCCCCTAAAAAGGGACCACCCTTGAAAATCACAACTGGTGCAGACCAAGCATTGTTAACCAGCAGACAAAAAACCCCATTGCATCCTACCAGTAAACTGGAGCTCAGGTGTGATGCACAGCAACAGCTAAGATTTCGTATTTGACAGGGCAACTCCAGCAACATCCCATGTAATGGGAGGAATATCAAGAACTAATTTAATACAGAGTGAAGCAAAATTCAGAAACTTTCAGAATTCTGCACAACTGCTAAGGGATGGACATGAGACAAGCCATTGAAATGCATGGTGTAACACTAACACGACTATCCAAGCATGATACATAAAACAAGTCTTCTGTACATGAAAGAACATAAACGCACGAAAGGTCAATTTAATTGTCCTCTCTGTCAGGAACACACAGATTCCTGACAAACACAGTGTACATCTGGCCCTACTAATTTAAACTACAATCTCCAAGAGATAATTCATTTGATTGAGAAATCCCATCAATTGAGGTATCTATTAGTTTCAGATCACTAATCTACAGCTCTGATTTAACCTTCTACTATAAACTTTTCAAACACAAGCCTAAGAATAAACTTGTACATTTGTTGCCCTGTTTCTTTTCTCTCCCCTTAGCACTTCATATGTCTAGAATGACCACTTGACCTGTATAAACACTTTTTTTTTCTTCTCCATGCTTCCTCCTGTCTCAAAAAACCCATGCAAAGTGTCAAATGACTGTGGAATCAGGCCCTGCCAGAGACAGGGATGAAAGAATGCACGCAGAAGGGAGTGCATACAGGTTTGTTATAAGTAGTAACAGAGTTATTAAAAGAGAGTCCTGTTCACTGCCTGTTTTGAGGACAAGGTCTGACTCTCCACTCCTCATGTCAGGCTATTTAGGATAATCAATTTCCCAACATTTAGCAGAACCCAGCCTCTAAACTCTCCCATGATTCCAGCCCCCTTCAAGTCATGCACATTTGATTACTCAAATATTAAAAAGCCCCGTCAACAGAAGCAAGGCAGACACACATTTATAAAAGTGTTTAGAGACCAAATCAGCAAATCTAGATACAAAACAAACAAAAGACAGGCAGTGATGTCACTTGCTATAGAAAGCTTTAGGGACATTCAAAGAGGAAAATCATGTTTCATTTAAAAACGCAACAAAACTAATGGACAGATAATGGACATGGCATCCTAAAAAAAACTCCAAAAACAAACAACAAACCACCAACAAAAAAGCCCAGTATAATTTTTTAAGCAATGTTTGAAAAAAAACAAACCCAAAACAAAAAGCACAAGATTTTATAAAACCCAACCCAAAGTATTTCAGTAACATACAATATTTGTTACAGCACCATGACTAGGTTATTATGATCATGAAAATTGACGCAATTTTAATCTGAAACATACTAAATTAAATTCAGCTGAAATATGAAAATCTGGCTTCAAGTACAGACAAGTTATTAAATATTAAAAAAAAAGCAACTGTTCTCCCAGCTACTAAAATGTACTTCCATGCGTGGTTTTTTTCATTTATTTTCACTTCTTTTCACCAAATCCTCATTTTCTCAGGGGCACTAGGGGAGCGGGGGAGGGTGGGTGGAATTTAAAGCTCTCCAAATTAAAGATTAAAAAACCAATTCGTTTGAGGACCTATATTTGAAGCAGTGAGATTTCAGACGGATAGTCTTCATATTCACTGCGAAATCCTTGGGTCCCAAGGGAAGACACAATAAACACGGCTCTAGAAACCAAACACGCCGCTCTCCGGCCCCGCCGAGGAGGGAGAGGAGCGGCAGGAGGAAAAGAGGGAGGGGACGAGTGGCGCCGGGAGGCCGCAGAGCCCCTGCCCACGCGGAGGCCACACGGGCCGGGGGCGACGGCCGGGAACAAAGCGCCGGGGAGGGGCAGCGCGGAAGGGAGGCGTGCGTGGGGGCACAGCGGCAGGTCAGGGCTCACCCGGGCCTGTCGCTCCAGCTGTGAGTGGAGGCTGGAGCCCTGCAGCCGCTGCACGACCCTCGCGATGGTGAGGGACAGCCCGCGGTCCGGGTCCAGCATCGCGGCCCCCGCCCGGCCGGGCCGCCTTCGCCGCCGCACCGCCGCGTTACCCGGCAACGGCGGCGGCGGGCGCCGTCCTGCGGCTGCGTCCGGGCGGGAAGCGGCGCCGCGCTGAAAGGGTCCCCGCCGCCGCCGCCGCCCCGCCCTGAAGGGAAGGAAGCCCGCAAGAGTCGTAGGTGCTCCTGGTCGAAAGGAACGACCAAAGTCAGAGGGTTCGCACACAAGCAGGAAAGTTTTATTAGAAAACTACTGGAAACCGCTATGCCCTGACCTACTATATAGGCACAGAAAGAAAGAAAGGAAGAGAGAGATGACGAGCCCTGGTTCCAGCGCGTCGCTTCAGCTGCTGGGATGCCCAGGGTCCTGGGCGGACACCTTTTTAGGGACAGGTTTCTCCGACCCAAAGACACGTTTCTGCGTGCTTCCTGAGGGATACAAGTCGGCCTGTACTGATGCGGAGTTTTGCTGCACTTTTGGGTATTTTACCCTTGTCTGCTGAGCGTGGTGAGGCGTTAGTTGCAGCTCAGTGCCGGGAGCCCACACAGTCCGCATGAAGCCGAGCAGGTGTGTGCCGCTGTGTGCGCCTCCCTGCGTGATGTACACGCAATGAACTTTAATCTGTTTAGCCCTTCTGGCAAAATCTATTCCTACGTGCATCAGTAACAGAACCGTGTAATCAAATTTTTACTTAATAAACTAATTTACTAAGTCAAAATACCGATTTTTAAAGTCCTAGAACGATCAATAAAAAAAGCTAAGAGAAGAGATAACATGGAAAAGCTGATCGTTGACCTCCAAAGCATTAGGACCCATTTTCAGCTCTGAGGATGACGTCTGTAAAACAAAGAATGTTTCAAGATTCTGAAACATCAGGAGTAACTTTTTCACTGTTGGGAGTGACAGATATGAGGAAATGACAGTTGTGAGCATTTCTGTATAAAATGAAGTTTAAAAAAGAACAGTAATAGAAGATCAGAGATAAAGTTCTTTAATGAACTGTAGAGAAACCTGAAAAAGTCACTTATGCTAATCAAAATACTGAGGAGAGGTTGCTTCTCAGTTCACGGAGAGCATGGGGAAATCAAGTGCCCAGTTGTCTATCAGTACATTGAATGTCTATTCTGATTTACATCAGGTTTTCTGTCAGTTCTTTTCTTACATGCATGTATGAAGTTAGGGGCAACAGTAAGCACATGATTTTTTCTGTCTTTAGGCGAGTTAATGAAATTTTTATCTGCATTCCCAACTGAACAAACATACAAAGTGTAACAGCTTTCTGTGCTAGTTCATAAAAAAAGTCTGCAAAGTGCTCCCATACAGAGAGTACCTCTCCTCATTTTGGTTTGTTTGTTTTTGTTTAGTGGTTTGTTGGTTTGTTTTTTTTTAATTGACAAGGATCATTCGTTTGTGTGGGAGCTTCACCTGCTATGAAAAGCACATGCAGAGAACTGGAGCATGACCATAAGCTCTGAAGGTCAATAGCTGAAGTCCAGAATTTTACATTTCATCTGCAAGCGTGAGAGAAAGCCCTCCCTCCTTGCCTGGCACTGTCCTCAGCAGCATTTTCCTTTCCAGTTTCTGAGCAAACCTGTGGACTGCCACGGTGATGGCAGCCTTGCATTGTGTTTGGTGAGCATGTTACTTGTCAGGGCTGCTTGACATGTGAGGACTCAGAGGCTGAGTGCATTCCTACTGGTACCACAGCACGGTCTCTGGCTGCTCCGTGTTGTGATCTGCAGGCACCACATTCAGCCACATGGAGTGGGGCAGGAGCCACAACCCCTTGCTGATTAGAAGTGTGTGTTCCCCTGCTGCGGGGAAATATGGGGAAATGATACATCAGCTGAGTTTCATGTGGAATGCATAA
Organism: Oriolus oriolus; assembly: GCA_013400235.1. Taxonomy (NCBI): domain Eukaryota; kingdom Metazoa; phylum Chordata; class Aves; order Passeriformes; family Corvidae; genus Oriolus; species Oriolus oriolus. Next base: position 151,435 of record VXBT01002088.1, on the reverse strand, counting down.
GACTTTGAAGGTCTGCAAAAGCCATCCTGATGTCTGTAGGTCAAGAAAACAGGACAAAAAATTAATGGCAGCAGTGGATGAGTAATTTCCTGCAGTTGACAACCTCTGCTCCAAGTTTGCCTTTGTAACCTTCTGTGTGTGTACATCTGTCACTCTTCATTCCCTGTTTCCTTAGGGTATTTCCACTGGGTTTCCCTCTGGTCAGTTACTTTTGCAGTATGGGTAGGAAAATGTACTTTTTGTAAATGCCAATCCAAGCTAAAAAGTAGGGCAATATGAAGAGATAATCTGCAGAATCTTACCGAGTGCTCTTAACAGCTTCTTGTGTATCCCTACCATATCTAGTTAAGAAATCTCATGCTTAAGTGTCTGCTTCTTTCTTGTTTCCTTACAAGGAGTGTACTGCACAGCAGCTTGAGAAATACAGGGTCATTGTTAAAAAATATCCCTTAAGTAACAGGCATTGGCAGAAATCCCAACTAGTGCTTTGGCCTATCCCCCTGGTATCACATGACTGGTTTAACTTGGTTCAGGGGATAAGTTTTTGGCAATTACAGCTTTTTCATCATGATTTACTTTTAAACTGCAAGTGAGCAACTGCAGTACAGTCAGCACAGAGTGGTTTTATGATGTCCAGTATCACATACCAGAGGTAGCTTGTTGGTTTGTCAGGAGGTCTGGTGTAGATGTCATCGTTTTTCTGGTTTGGGTTGTTGGTCTTTCCCTCTCAGTGTCTCAATCTTATACCCCTGAACACCAATTTTCTTCCCTCTGTATTCCTCCTCCATTTGCAGTGCTCTACAGTGTTATAGCTTTGTTTACTGTGTTTTGTGTCAAGTTACTTCACTTAACTGTACTTGATACTGGTATCCCAAGTGTCTTTTGTTAATGTGCCATGACAGGTCTGGAAAGCTTCAAGAATTTGGCAATGGAAAGTAAAAATTACATAGTCAGTCAACTTGGCTTTTCCCATGTAATATGTTAGTTGACCTAATATCAGACAGGGCTGTCTGCAGCTATCACTAAAGGAGGCAGTGGTGTTGTATGACAGATAATGGGTGAGGGAAGACAACAAAATCCCAGCAAGGTCAGTAAAATCCCAGCAGTCCCATTCACAAAATCCCAGCAGCCAACAAAATCCTAGCACTTCCAGTCAGCTGCTCACAAGACACTCTTCCCCTAAGGAATTCACAACACCCATGCTGCCCTTCACCTTCACCTTCACCTTCACCTTCACCTTCACCTTCACCTTCACCTTCACCTTCACCTTCACCTTCACCTTCACCTTCACCTTCACCTTCACCTTCACCTTCACCTTCCATTCTGTTGCTGTGAGAAAAGCCAAGTCATGAAGTCTCCTCTTAGGGCTCCTTTCTCTGCTGGGGGAGCAGGGGTGCAGAGGGGCTGGAGTGGGAACACTGCCCCCTTACCTGTTCTGAGGGTTGGTGCTTTCATGCACTCAGTGCTGGCAGTAAAAGGGAACAAGGTATGGTGCAGATTAGGACTAAGCGTGCAATCATGGGGATTTGGGACTGTAGGTGAGCCACTTCCCTTTCCTTTGCACCCTGAGTGCCAAGGGGGTTGGTGCCATCTGGGGAGAGCTACGTATTGCATTCAGCCTGATAATGTATCATAAGTATTGTGTAGCTCTCTAAGTTATTCCCTTTTTTTTGTGCTGCATGAGACTCTGCCAGGAGGATGACAGCGTGGGCAAACCCTAGTGGCAGTCTGGGTCAGGTGTAAGGACGGCTGTGTCCCGGGTCAGCCAAGTGCCACAGAAACCCAGGTTTAGAAAAAAGATCCCAAAAAACCAAAACCAAATCAAAACCAAAAAACAACAACAACCCAACCCAACAACTTTCTATTTTCTGCCAAAACAAAAGGATAAGACATTAGAGGAAAAAACCCCAAGAGACTCAAAGAAAAGCCACACGCATCCTCTCTTACCCCTCAAACCCTCCAAATCCGCCTTTCTTCAGACAGGGTTCTTTTATCCCTGCTCAGATAAACTGGATTTTTAGCATAGTTGGTAAGTGGTTTTTTCATCTAAAGAGCTACTCCTGTCCAAAACTTCATTTCTTCTTTCTCCACTTGGAACCATTTTAATTCATGAGGGCTTAAAATTCATAACAGCAGTCCTTCATTTCAAGCCATTATCAGAACTTCACCTGTGAACTAAAGTGTCAGGTTCCAATAGATTTCTCATCCAAGCAGAGACTTTCAGAGAACATCATATTCAGTCTTTTATTGAGTGTGCTCAACCTTTATATTAGACAAATGTATATTAAACTTTAATCTCTGTTATGGGCCAATCCTGCAAGATCCCCTTTATAATATCCACTAGTTCCCTTGTGCAGTCAGAATCATGATGTATTGTTTGGAGCTGATAACAGAGGAATGACAAAAGAAGAAAGTTCTGTCAGTGACTCACCCTCCTGACTTTCAAACTTTATTCAAATTACCAGAAAGTGACTGTGTATTTTGACAAGTTTCAATACTTTCTTTAAAATAATCAGCTCCTATGGAGTAATGAGATTTTTTTTTTGCCTCAATACCACTGATGCAATCTGAAGAATGTAGGAAGTTTAGATGATGTATCTTCACTTATCAGAGCAGAAAACATCTCTTATTGCAGACTATTGTTCATGAGAAATAATACATTTTCTCTAATATGTGGCTGAACTTGAGAGCTAGACTTTGACTACCAGTGATGTCAAGGATCATCAGTGTAGTTTTAGGAGTTTCTCATTTCTTCAGTTCTTGATTTTAGGTAATTTACTACCAAACCTTGGCTTCAGATAGGTGTAAGCCTCCCTAGAGTGGACCATGTATCTCAGGTCAAAATATCTATTACTGGTAGTTTTTTGTAGCATTTCTGAGTCATAGCAGGAACTGTGAGTTATCAAATATGTAACAAAACTAACATGCACAAAGTCCCTCGTTCTTCTAGTGTTATTAGATTGAGTCCATTTTTCATGTGTTGTATTACTGGTCAAGTGACACGGGTTTTAGCAGTAATACTCTGTTTCTTCTGGTTGGTAAAATCCTGTGTATGCACTTACCATGCATTAAGATATAATTACACCGATGTAGGATTTCTCAGACTTAAAGCAGAAGCAGAAACAGAGTCTTTTGATCTAGATACACACTGAAGAGAAACACATGCTGAATCACAAATACAGTTTATACACTGACTAGTTTATGCAATTCCAGCATGGCATATATATTTCGTATGTTTAAATTGTATATTCACCTGAGAGCAAGTCTGTCGGGAAATTTACACAACTATTGCATTTAGCCAAACCTTTTAAAAGACACTGTTCAGCATTCCTGAACAAGCATTTTCTCAGTTCACACATAGCAGCTTACTTTAGCTATTTCTTTTAAGGTTTTTACAAACTTTAGCCAATTGGTTTGTAAGGAAGAAATGCAGTAAAAAAAACTCTCAGTAGATTCTTAGTTAACGTCTCCATGTCAGAGCTTACCGGTGTGTGGGTGTGCTAGGGTGAGATTCTGTGTTCTTTTCAAACATATTGACTCCAGTGGGTCTATGTGATCTAAATACAAGCAGAACTTGGGTCTGATCTGTCACATGAAGTATGCTCTTTTTAAAAATAGGAACAATCTGATCTAGCGGGTGACATCCCTGCCCTTGGAGGGGGGTATTGGAACTAGATGATCTTTAGGGTTCCTTCCAACCCAAGCCTTTCTATGATGCTATGAAAATATCTAAAAACGTATGTGTGGTGATGTTTTATATCTACTTTTGAAAAATATCAAACCCTCTCATTCTCTGTTTATTTGTTACACAATATTGAGCATTCCTCCACTGAAATAGCTTCTCAGTGCTATATCCTATTTATTGCAGTAGGGGAATTTGTCTTCTGTGGAAGATGTAATAAATGTTTTAAGGTAGTCTGTTATACTTTTGTTCACTGCCTGAAATATATACAATTTACTACACAGTCATATCAGTGTGTGTTGCAAGTCTTCAACAACCAGCAGAGCACCTTGGATACATTATTTAGTGTCTAGATCATAGCTGCCTTCTCCTTAAGAGGTACAACTATAAACTTCAGTGGCAGAACAAGGATCTCTTCTTGGGTATGTTTTATTCTTCTGATTAAGATTTGATGACAAAGTTGATTAATTCTTTCTCTTCTTTTTTTTTTTCCATATGAAGGATGATTCCATTGTTTCATTTCCTTGTTTGATAAATTTTCAAATAGAAGATTCAAAAGTGAAGAATAAACCAAGAGGAGCTAGAAACTCTTGAAGGGTTTTTGTAACAGTTATGGTTAACCAGCTACTGGAACTGTTCAAAGGAACAATCTAGTTTCAGTCATGGAGATTTTTACTTCCATGACAAGGATTTTTCAGATATCCCTTACCTTGATTTCTGCTTCATTAACTTGATGTCTGCTCTGTTGGAAAGATAGCTGGAAGTGCCACAAAAATGAAATGCTGAATGAGCAGAACATAGCAAGCAGCACCTTCATAAGTTTCCCATCATTTTGTCTCCCATGATGGTGCTTTCCTTTCCCTATATGGACAAATGCCGTATATCATCGAAAGGGAGCACCAGGCACTGATTAAATATCATCACCAACTATGGAATAGGATCTTCTCTGACAGATCTCAGGCCATGGTGGGGGCCTAAAGAATCCTATGTTGAAATACTTGCAGTTGTCCTGTATTAGTTCAAAAGAGATGGTGTCAAAATGCAAAACTGAGCCCTAATTTCTAAATTTCTACTGTTTCTCTGTTTACATAAAGGAGTACATTATTGCAGAAAATTATCTGAAACATTGGTTGCTAATACTGCCTGTTACAGGAATTGTTGTGCATATATGAAACACAACTAAATGATCAAGCTTTTACTGTGGAAATAAGTTCATTATAACAACACGCTCAAAAATTCACCCAGAAAAGAGTGGAACAGTGAGAAGGAAGAGCACACATATGTGAAGTACAGCTCTGAAGGCTGGATTCAGAGCCACTGAGTAGCAGACTACCCTGCTTTCACTAACCCAAAGCATACAAATTAATATACGGATCTGCTTAAAGGAAAAATTACACCAAAATATTATGCAGAGCTCTAGGGAGGAGAGACAAACCCAGATGATTTGATTTCAGATGAAGCTCTGCACGTTGAAACCAAAAATTTTAAATATAAAAATGCAGTTAGGTTTTCTGTTTTGCATCACTATTTAGAGGTCTGTGAAGAAATCTTTCAAACGCACAACAAATTTGCTAAATCAAAAAAAGGACAGAGGTAGTAAATTAAAAATTGTATTATTTTGTTAATTACAGGATACAGGCTTGAATCGTACAATCTATATTGCAACATGTCCCCAGAAAAATGAGGAAGGAAAAGTAAAAAACATTCACAAAGGTGAATGGGCTAAAGGGCTCAGGAAGGATTGAAATAAATTGTATTTATTGCAAAAAAGAAAGTGAAGAGACAAGGTATGAAACTGATAAACCAAAAACTGTACAGCCTAGCTGAGACTATCAGTCGTTAATATGAGTAAGCAGTCATATAGCAATGCAATTTATCATTGATCACTTTTGTTCTTCAGAGGAAGGACCCCTGTGGCCAACATTCCTGCCTGCTGTTTAGCAAAGAACACATTTTCCAGAGCAAATGGGATAAAATGTGCTCTGAGCTTAAATAAATACATGTGTACACTCTAATAGCTAGTGTGGATAAAATTTCCTGGTCTTTGTCTGAAACTGCCTCGAGGCTTACAATCATAAAGAGTAGAGCAGGGTGAATTTCTGCTGGATAGCATATAGCAACAACCTAAAATATAGAATAAAAATACCTCATTGGAGTTGTTCAACAGCAGAAGGGCTTTTCATTTTGGCAAAATTAGGCTAATAACAAAAGCAGCATAGTAAAGGTTTAGATCAAAGGTGTGATACTTAAGCTTGTCCCTGCGCATGTGCATTGGCACACAGGTAAATAACAGCATGAGATCATCACTGAGTCATAGAATATCCTGAGCTGGAAAGGACCCATCAGGATCATCGACTTCAGCTCCAGACCCTGCACAGCACCATCCCCAAGAGTCACACCGTGTGCCCAGGAGTATTGTCCAAATGCTTCTTGAGCTCTGTCAGACTTGGTGCTGTGACCTCTTCCCTGGGGAGCCTGTTCCAGTGCCCAGCCACCCTCTGAGTGAAGAACCTTTTCCTGATATCCAACCTAATCCTCTCCTGACACAACTTCATGACCTGGACTCTTTGAAGGAAACTACTTTTAAAATGTAGGGTTGAGTTTTTTTCTCCAGATATATGTATGAGGTTTGCAGCAAGAATATGGATGGGACAAGTACTTAAAATAGCCTGTAGAACAGGTTTGGTAGGGGACTTGGAGGATAAAATGTATATATGGATGTTGATTTTATAATCAAATATTCAGGTAGAAAAACACTTTACTTTGGCATCATTATGCAGTGGTTTAGGACAAAAAAACCCCCCAGATTTCTATAGCCATGCAATAGTTTTAAATTCTAGTGAAATGTGACTATGACATGAGTTAATATCGTTTTTTCTTTAATTTAAAATATTTTTTAAAAATATCCTTGTGCAGCAAGATACTACTAACTTTCATAACCTTATCCCAGAGGCACAAATCTTTGAAACTTAACCATTTATTTCCTCCTTAGAACTGGAAATGACACCACTCTTGGAGATACTGAACCCAGCTCTGTTGGGTTGCCTAAGAGATGAACACTCCAGACCTAAGGTGCCATTTTCAAATTCACAATTTTGGTTAAGTTGGCCTAAAGTAGGAGAAAACTACACACAAATAGGATGGGCAATGGGTAAAGAAGCACTCATGAGGATGCACTGAAGAAGGAACAGAAGCTGTTATCATGTCACTAACTAAATGAGCCGCCATGTCAGGATGATGGAAAAAGTGTAAGCAAGGAAAAATCCTGGGTTTTTTTCTCATTCCCCTGTACTATTAAGGGAAATGAAATTTACTGCCTTCTTGATAAGCAAGCTGGATTTCATCAAAATCTGTCAATTTGTACTGCCAGTTTCTTTTCAAACAGTGTTAAATCTGTAAGGCGTTGGATATTTAGTAACACGTTGGAACACAAGAATAAAAGTTTCCTATTATTTTAGGTTGGATAATATTGTATATGACTGACTGTCGCGTTCCACTGTGGGGAACTGGGGAGAGTTCTTTTAAAAATGGATGGTTGGGACCAAAATGAAGCCAAATGAGGCGAATGTTGTATCTGAAAAACCATTTATTGGTAACAAAAAGGAGAAGGAAAAGGAGCTGCCCAAATGAAAGAGTGGTAGAAGAGACAGAAAAGAAATGAAAATGGAAAAGGAATGGGGGAGATGAGAGAGACAGAGGACAGAGGAAAAGAGGGCATTACCGCCAGCGAGTCAGGACAGTGCTGTTGGCGTCCAGGCGGTGAGGGGTGTGCACGCTGCCTGCCTGGGGACGGGCTGGGTCTCAGCGAGCCTGCGTGGCTCCTGGAGGGGCGCGGCTCCCGTGGCGACAGCACCGGACACCCGGTGAGTGGGCACTCGGACGGGAGGACCAGGGCCCTGGACAGGGTTGCGGCCTCCAGCTGGATCAGGGCGGCAGGGTTGGAAGCTGGCAGCCCAGGCAAGGACGCAGGGCGAAGTGGCAAGGCGGCGGTCAGGGGCGCAGGGAGGCAGGACAGGTGCGAGGGCGAGCCAGCAAGGGCAGGAGAGCCAGAGGGCAGGCTGGGGCCAGGGCAAAGGAGGGAGCGAGCGGGAGCAGCGAACCGTCGCGAGCCCCAGTGAGCAGCGGCGAGCCCTGATGCAGTTGGTTTTTATACCCCCGGCCCCTCCCAAAGCCTGCCCGCTGACAGGGAGCCATCGGTCCAGTCCAACCTCCCTGTGCTGTCCATTGGTGGAGAGCTCTTGGCGGCCTGGTTGGAGAAGGCTCTCCGCAGTGTCTCCTTCTGCCTGCCTCATGTGGGGCGTTGCCAGGCGAAGTCCCCCCAGAGACGAGGCGTCCCCCACTCCTGGCTGCCTCCTGCAAGCAGCAGGTGTACGCTCCCCCTCCCCACATGCCTCTGGCAAGCCTTACAACCAGAGTTGAGGGAAACTGAAACGGCTGAATTCAAACTAAATTAGCTCCTCACACCTACCATCTACTCCTCTAGAAATGGAAAATGAAAATTTATTTATCAATTTATACCATTATCTGATTTTTTAGTATTTACTTGAATATTTCTCACGTGATCCAATTTTAAATTTCCATCCTCCTCTTTATAAGGTCTTGTGAAAAAATATTCTGGTATGACATGGATCAGTTTAACAGCTAATGAAATAGTGTGTTACTTTTTTTTACCACAGCATTCCTGTTTGGCTCCTGATAACTTTCATTAGCAGTAATTGAGGATTAAGTGAAGACTTTGGGGAGGTCTGTCTTACAAAGTATAAAATTGCAGCTGATAATTCTGACTTTCTAACTGAAATGTTAATTGAAATTAAAGAGATAAGATCACTGTTAGATTATGGTTTGAGCAGGATTATACTTCAAATACCACTGGGTTTAAAACCAGAGTGGGTGACAGTAGAATCTGGGAGCATTTCACTAGCATATTGCTTAGAATATTTTAAAAGCCCTTTACTTGCTCCAGGAGCTTCAGTCAGCAAAGCTTGTAAAAACAAAACACTGACTGTTACTGCTCTTTTGTCATTATCAGAAATACCTTTCCTACTTCAATTTATTCACTTTTCCCACATTGTAGGATTGCAAAATGAATGCATTAGAATAAAAGGAGAACATTCTGAAGAGATAAGGTATCTAAGAAGGGATGCAGTAGCCACAATTTGTGTATGATCTGTGACTGTTTTGCGTTGCTTTTTGTGTACAAAGCACACTTAGCACCAATGCGAGTGGTACTGGAAAGGGCCAGACCAGAATGCATGACATTGCAAATATAATGGCTATATAATATAAAAAGTATAATATAATGCAATATTTAATTGCAAATATAATGAGATAATGGCTTCAGGCACACACGCAAAAATGTTAGAAAAAATTATCCAGTTAATTGCAGTTCGTCTGCTGCAAATATTCCAATGTTTGTTAAAGCAAAGTCAAGAGTGTGGCACGTAACTTTTCTATATAGAAGGTTTGTATCCCAGAGATCCAACTTCTGATATGCTTATTTATAAACCCTGGATATTTGGGCACACCACGGCAGCCTGACTGAATCTGACTCTGTCAAAAAGTGAGTGTAGAGAATTCAGAGCAGAGTTTGTCCCTAGACTTTTGTTTCTCCCTTCCTTTGAGAGTTAAGACTTCTTGGCAGATTCAAAACAGTTTTGTAATGTAAGCAAAGACTAAACAATGAAAATTAATTTAAAACTTACATACTTTCAGTCACATTAACTCCCTGCACTATGTAATACTGTATAAACATGAGCAAATTGTCCAAACTAACTACCACAATTGTTCCTCAGAATACGTTTTCTTAAGGATTATATAGGCAAAAGCGTGGTGAGTAAGGCCGACAGTACTATCATTTAACAGCCCATTTGTGCCAAAACTCTGGAAAGTATTGTTTTCAGTGTTTCAGTATTTTAATAATGTTTTGAAATCACTATCAAATACTTCCAGGACAGCTTAGCACAATAATTGAAATAAATCAGAGTATTTTTTGTCATTATGGACTTGACCTGCCTCCCTCGGTTTCTTAGAAGATTATAACTGACAACGTTCTACATACATTTACTGGACAGCATTACACCTATCAAAGAAGTCCAAAATGTGTAGAGCATTTAGCTAATTTACAAATAAAGCTAAACATTCCAGAAATTAAGACCTAGAGGAGAACTTCAGCTGGGGTAAATTGTCTTTGCTCCTGAAGGTCTCCCTGTACCTCATCTTACTGAGTTCAATAATTAGTCAAATCAAACTGCCAGCTAGCAGAGTTCCATTTAACTGAAAAACTGGCCTGGAGATTGTCACAGTAGAAGAACAAGAGTCAAACAATAAAATACTTAATTGTGTACAACAAAATGCAGGCCATGAGCCTAACTTAAAATCTTACTTTCATTATATAAGCCCACAATTTGAAGGGGACAGCCTGTCATCTCGCTGTCTGAGTACCCTTCCAAGCAAAATCTCTACAATGGGAAAACAACAAAATTCTGGACATCGCATAGTCTTATGCTTTTCTTTTTATTAGATCAAAATCCTACTTTGGTTACGTACTTTCAAGGAGTGTTGTTTCCTTGTGGGCTTGCTGGTAGGGGTTTATAGAGTGCAGTAGCTATGTAGAACCAGTACTAATGGTAGATAGGTCTTCTAATGGAGAGCCATTTTGCAATGCCTTCTGAAATTTTTGTTCTTTACCCTCACTTCATGGTTTGAATTGTTTCAAATGACTAAAATTCATATTCAGAATTCCGTTGTTGAGAAGACGTTTAGCCAGTTACCCTTTAAAATATGAGACTGTGTGCCCCTCTTCAGTTACAGAATAACAGAGAATTCATCAAAATATAATAAAACTGTATGTTCCATTTTTCGTGCAGACTTGCACAAATTTATGTCAAATTAGATGACTGCTCATAGGAAGCTTATGTTTCCAATAAAAAGCTGAAACGTTAAAGAATGACTATTGCTGATTAATTCTTTATTGCTTTATTCTTTTTATGTAAGTGTAATTTTCAGTATTTGTCTAATAGAGACAATGTCTCTCTTGCTTCCCGTATCTTGGGTTCCCTTAAAACAAGGATTAGGTAACTCTTGGGAATTCAGATGTCAGTGAACAAATTTCAGTAGTGTTACCTTAAGAGACTTTATCTTCAACAGAAACTGATACTCCTCTGAAAATGTTGATGTTAGATGAGATGTCATGGAACACAAAGTAATTTCTCTCTGTACATAGTAAGACACACGAACTTTGGAATCTTAAAGCCCTGACTTCAGACATGCTGGTACCAATTCACCCAATAATACATCAGCTGACCTTCTCTATTTCCTCCCTGCTAATTGCACAGCCAGTCTCTAAATTACTTAGTTGGTGTTGTGAAACTAACATCTCCTTATCTAATTCTGTGGAAATGTGGAAATCCATTTGATCTTAATGTCATGAGGACAGCATGGCTTCTTTTGAGAGCAGAGTATCAGGCAGCAGCAGTCTGAAAAGGCTTCCTTGCTTTTCCCAGCTCTTCCACTCTCCCACTGAGTGGTCTGTGCCAAATACTTCACTTTGTTTTTTCATCTTTAAATTGAAACTCATAGTAGCTGCAGTTAACATAACTAACTTCTTTAATACACCCCTGTGAGACATACTAATGAAAATCTCTTGTGGCAAAATATCTGTGATTCTTTGTTATGTGCCTAACTGGAATCCTAAAATAAAAGACTATGGTTCTCAGATGTTACAGGTGGGAGATTATTTAGCAGCCAGTTGCAGTTTTGAACTTTGTTAAGGAGTTGAGTGCTGTTAAGAAGAATTATACGATTTTGTTGCTGACATTATAACCTGTTGGGGTTGTTTCTGGTGGCAGCCCCATATCTTTTGTCTGTTTGTTTCAGCCATGACTGTACCTCAGAAGAGTGTCAGACAACTGGTGCCTTAGAACATGTGATGGATTTTGACTGGCTTATTTTGGTCTAGTATGCAAAGATATGCTCAAAGGAGAACATTAATGGTACCAACGCTTGATGGTGTTAATACAATCCAAAAACAATGATCTCTTGGGCCATGTGTTGGTGCAGGTTACTTGGCATGGGGTTCTAGCACATAATATACCTGCAGGATAAGGGTATGCAGGGCTGTTTTCTTGCATCTCTAGCTTAAATCCTGAACTGGTTTTTTTTCCTAGAAAATTAATATTCACAGGGTGAAGGAAGAAAACCAGGGTTGTACAACATCATGTATAGCCTGCAAAATAAATGGGCACCTTTTAAAAATATTTATGTTCCTCTTTCATGGGTGTGTATTCATTCCTCATAGCACTTCTGTCTCCGTTATGATAAGACACAAAAAGGAAAAAGATCAACTTCAGTTGTTTAGACAGCATTGACGTAACTTCTGCCCTCAGTTTTTAATAGTTAGAGGGCCAGATGTGTAGAGAGAGGAGATGTAGCTGAGCTCAGTGACAGGCTGAGAAGTGTTGACATGAGTAAGCAGCATGCATGGTAAACCATTTGGGAGGAATGAGTGGACAGTGAATCATCCCACACTTCAGTAATGTCACAGGGCGTCAGAAGGATTTTTATGAGATCTTACGTTACACTGGACAAATGATGTACACATTTTTTTAAGCAGCTTCCCTAAATTATATACAGATTTGTATAGAAATCTCTGGACCAGAAATCCCTTTCACCCTGGAAGCCCATAGAAACTTTACCATGATTATGAAATTGGACCTGATTTACAGAGACAATATGCCTTATTCATCCCATTCATCAGAGAGCCTTGAACATCACCTGGGAGGTCTCATTTCCTCTTTTCTGAGGAATGTGGTAGGACAGGCTGCCTGGATGGCCCTGAAGGTGTAAGGAGCGGTTGTATTGCATCTCACAGGTAGGTCAGGGAGATGGGACTGCAAACATCCAAGAAGTTCAAACACTATGAATTGGCACTTCAGAGAATGTTTGGTCACGCCCAAACAATTTAAAAGGTACCTTGCGATGTGTATCAATAATAACATGACCTAAATACATAGAATTTCATCACTGAAGACCTGTGGAGTCTTCCAGAGATTTATTAAGCAACATGCCATGTAATACATGACCTTTGCAGAAGCACTGCAGGGGCAGCAGGAGCACCTTGTTTACCTTTGATCCCATCCTTGGTTGGTGATTGGTATTTCAGAAATCACTGATGGTACCACAAGGTGCTCTGAAGTGAATTTCATCCTTATGTTAATGAGTTCAGATCAATATGAAATAAATTGTTCAAATCCAGTTACTGTGAGACTCTGATAGGACTCAGGCTCAGATCACCTTGAAAAAGTTTATGATAAATGTGTTCCTGAGAATTTTGTGTATTCTCCAAAAGTGTGGCCTGGTCTTGATCTCCCTGTGGTTTGTGCCTGTGAGAATAACTCCTCTGAATCAGAGGCCTAATGCCAGAATGAACCTGGCAAGTGAGAACAGAAGTAGACTATGACTTTCCATATATGTTTTTTCTAATTAGTTTATTTTATTTTACTTTTCAGGACAAAAAATACCTGGCAACAAACCTAAAACTATTTGTAAGTTTGACACCAGATAATGATATGCTTTTCCAAATTCATCATTTTACAAGTGGACTTTCTATTTAAATTAAGTAAAGATCTTTGTAAAATTAATGAAAAAACAGAGCAGATTATTCTTCAGGAAAAAAGAATGAGGTCACTGTAAACTGACGTGGTTTAGTTTTGGATGAGAAAAGATACATACACATAGCAGGAAACGACAGAGCACAGCAACTGTTTTGGCTGCAAAGGCAGTGTGTTCAGTATATGACATTACAGGGGAGAAAAGGATAAAGACTAGAATTAAAAGAAAAAAGAAGGCAGATTCTTTTGTTATCATGGATTATAGCAAGCCTCCTTCAAATATAGGGAAAAATATTTTTGTATACTTTTGTCCAAACTATCTACACAGTCATATTAAGGTACCTAAAGTATTTCTTAATTAAAAAACAATTTTATTAATAAACCCGTGTTGGTAATAAAGCAGCCAGCTCAAGGGAAGTTCTTGCCTAAAACTTTCAACATCCCAAATAATGCATGATTAAGTTCAAATGGGACAGACACTCAGGTTTTTGTTTCTCCTAAATTATAGAATTACATCCGCTATTAGCAAGCATTTCATTAAAATCTCTGTTTTCTTCTCTCCTGAAACTTGCAGGGAGACAATGAGGTGATACTGATCTGCATGGAGAGTGATCTATCATGCAGTTAGCTAAATGTAGTGGAGAGAAATGATGTTATAAAGGCAACTCGGAACTGTCCAAACATGAGGACTATTGGCTGTACATTTGAGTAAATCTATGCAAAATAAAAGCCTGGAAAAATAAAACTCTTTGGTCTTGATATGTTTCATGCAGAAATCCACTCCAAAAGGGGAGTCAAGAGTTCATAGCAAATTCTTCCTCATTTACTCTGGCAATTTAACCAGCAGATGCTGAATTGAGCTCCGCCCAGGACCAGATGGTATTCATCCAGAACTTCTAAAGGAAATAGTAAAATTATTAACCATGATGTGCAATCTATTGTTTAGATCTATGTTGTTGCCATGGAAAAAAAAATTGTGTAAATGTGATGCCAGTGTTTAAAAAGGACTCCAGGGGGACTAAACCCCTGGTGAGCCGGTCTGTAAGCCTGGCATTCAGAGAAGGAGAACCAGTGAGGACTCTAATAACAGCAAAAAATCTCTGGATGCATGGTCTGGACAGATTTGTAGAGGAAAGCTGCACCTTACAGATTCAGAGTCCTGAGCATGAGAACAAGGTGATCCAGTTTGTTTTAATCGGTAGCTCCACAGTTGTTGGGATTTGCACGGGATATTGTTCCCTCACGCATTCTGCACTTGCTTTTGGTTGAAATTAGTACCTTCTGGAGTCAGTCATGGCTCAGTACTTATCCCTCAACTCTTCAAGCCTGTGCTGCATGTGCTGCCTCCTACTGCTGTGTTCTCAGCTCCTTTGCTGTCTGCACAGCACACAAAGCGAGCTGTGTCCACTGCAGCCTGGTTTGGTTTGCCTCTTTGCTGACTCCGTGGAGCCTCCAGCCATGGTTGCTGGCCTCATTGGCTTCATCCATCTTGCATGTGCTTAGCAAGCATTTCTTGACACTGAAGTGGGCCCATCCCTTGGGCTGGGGCTCAGTGAGGAGCTCCTGCTGTCCTGGGGTGTAGTGGGCTCCATTTGAGCTATATTTCCCAGTAAGGCCTTGCGCTGTGCTGTGAGTCCCTTGTTCCCACTCTGTTGGATGTAATTCCTTTGAATTTCCTTGTATGGTTCTGTTTTAGAAGCTTCTAAGGTGTCCAGTACCCCATTGGCCCCCTGTACCTTTGTTCCTCCCCACACCTCTCCTATTGGTTTGTTCATATTATGCCTTGGACCCCGGTTACCCTGCCTATAAAGTCCCGTGCCTCCAGTGTGCCGGCCCCTCTTGGCCTCTGGAGTTCCTTACCCCCTCAATAAAGCCTTGGAACACCATGCCGAGAGCCCTCTCGCTCCTTTACCTCCTCGGCCCCCTCCAGCCGCGATCCGGCCTCTGACCGCCACTCCGGGACAGGCACAGAGTGTCTGGTGCCCGAGCTCTGCCCTTGCTAGCCGGGGCAGGGAACAGGCACCGTGACACTGGGGGAGCTGGTCCTCCATGCTGTTCACAGATGTTTGAGACCGATACAAGAGCTGGCTTTACGGTGTTGGTCATACTGTGCTGCAGCCCTGGCCAGCCTCTCACACCCTGACAGCAAGGTGGTCAGTGGGACTGGGCAGTGGTATGGACTGCTGATGGCCAGCTGCGTCCAGGACTCCCAGAGGTACAAAGGATCATTGAGAAATTGGAACTTTCACTGTAACTTTTCAATCTACATTCCTACATACCTATTCCCGTTAGTCATACTATAAAGCAAAGCTGGCAAGACTGGAAAAGAAACCCAGGCTTTCCAGTCCATGTATATCAGCTTTGAGGGGTCAGGACTTGTTATACAGAACCTGTTACTGCTCTGCTTTTAGGTAAAAAGGGTTTGAAATGTGAAATTAATTTTTCATTCATTCAGATATAGTAGAGATTAATTTCTAATACTAATTTGCATTTCTGGCCATAAACAAGCTATATACTGGAAAGTAAAAACCCTTGACTTTGTGAAAACACCAGTGAGGATGACATTTATGTTATTAAAAAAAGCAGAGCTTTTAAACCATCGAGGTCTTTGTGTTTTCTACTGGTGTGTAACTAATGAGCCACAGTTTATCAGTATTATCAAGTTTGTATTCAAGTCATATAAATGTTCTTACACAGAGGAAATGTGTAGGTTTCTGCTTGTATTAACTGACAATTCTAGTATACTTTCATAAGGTTTGATCCACTAAGTGAAATTAGTCAGTTTTTCTATTGACTTGCTGGAGTTTGATTCAGGCATGTACAGCACTTTCATATGAAACTAGCACTTCACCAAATGAGATAAATGTAGCTGCTTTTATTTTTCTGAGTCTACCTCATCTTCAGTTTACTCTGAAAAATATGAAGACAAGAATAATTTCCATGTAAGGAATGCAAAATCTTCACTATGTTTTTTCCCTTCTCTGCCCTTTTATTTAGCAACTCTTACCATTTTAAATGTTGTTAGTCGAGAGACAGATTTATCACTCTCATCACTCTCTGGGTCTCATTTACAGGCTGTGACATAACGGGCTGACTCTGAGAAATATTGCAGAGACATGAGTAAAAGCAGTCTTGCAAGGGGTTAATGCTGTAATCTATTTCAAGCCTGTTTATAATCCCAACAGTAGTGCAGTAACAGAAGAGGGTGGATCGAAAAAGTACCGGAGGGGAAATGTGAGTGTGCGTGTGTGTGTGTGTGAATGCATGTGGGTGTGTATGGACACACACGCTTTGCTTTTCTGAGCTGCTGTGTGTGCCCCTGGAATAGATCTTGTGCAGCCAGAACAGGACTCTGTGTGCTGGGTGCTCCTGTCGGAGAGTCGGAACAGCTTCCTTGCACGGCTGCCTCTCTTGCATTTCTTCCGAAGACTTCATTCAGAAACATATTTATTTACTGAAAGCATGGGCAGATAGTTACAAACCCACGTTCTTCTTTGTCAGAGGTAACCTGTGGATACTGAAGAATGGAAATAGTTGATGCTAGTAGCTTCCTTGGGAATGGTACCAACATTACTGATTTCTTCTGCGATATCATCTTGGAAAATGACACTTTTTTCTGTGTGGATGATGCACCTTATCCTTCTAAAGGTATGTATGGAAAACTGATTTTTTTCAAGCAGCTTTAGTTCTAGGTGGATGTAGAGATACTATAGAAAGAAAGAGCAATGCAAGGCATTTTCTCTGAGAGGGTGCAAAATCAACTGCTTGCTTTTAAGTTAGTATGAGAAACAGGCAGCAAAAAAACTAGTATGTGCTGGTTTTCCAAGGTCAAAATTCAACTAGGAAAAAATTTGGATATAATGGAAAACTAAACCAGTAGCACTTTGGGGCACAAAATGTAAACATCTCTGCTAAGGACTTGGAGAAACATGATTTTTACTCAATTCCATAACAATGGAGTGATCAGATCTGATACCATGTATGAAAGTGATTCAATAGGAGATTATAGCACTCTGAGGCTGAAAAAAATCCATGTGTTAAAATATTTTCTGATTGCTAATCTTCTCTTACTTTTGCATAAAATAGGATCTCCCATGGTGAATAAGTGGTGCACAGTAAGTAGCATGAGAAGCACATGCTTTAAGAAGTTGTATTTGACTCTTCAAATGTACATGGTATTGCTTATATTGTAGTTTAATGCTCTGTAATTTAGGTAGATCAGAATACAGTTAAGAATTTCAGCACTTTCACTTATTTTGCATTGGTGTAAAGACATAAACCTTCATAAAATTGAATACAGAAAGGCTTTTACCTTTTGATCCAAGGCTGAAATATATAATATTAATCTGAGTTGAATACTGTGTAACTGATCTTTTCTTGTGGCAATTTTCAGATTTGCATCAGATAATTCGGATTCTGCTGTATTGTTTGATATTTCTGCTCAGCATTTTGGGGAACGTTCTGGTGATTACGGTGCTGATAAGAAACAAGCGGATGAGAACAGTCACCAACACATTTTTGCTGTCACTGGCAGTCAGTGACCTGATGCTCTGCCTTTTCTGCATGCCTTTCACCCTCATTCCCAACCTGCTAAAAGATTTTATTTTTGGAAGCGCTGTTTGCAAAACTGCCACTTATTTCATGGGTAAGTCTGGGAAGTTTATACCTGTTTTGAAGAGTGACTAATGAGACAGGTGAGAAGGTATTTAAAGACCTATAAAAAGCTAATTGTTTCCATCCACCACTGAAGTTACCAATCTTATGAAGAAACAACTTTGTAGTGCAAATCTTCATGGTTCTGGTGTCCTTGGTCTGATCCAGAAAAACACAGAGGCACACACTTAACTTTAATGACATACAGAAGTGTTTTGCTGGATGCAAAGATGTTTCATGATCAAACTTTAATGAGGAACCCAGCACATGCACTTGCTTACCCATCACTGACAAGATTGTTATCAGCGTTCAGGTCGCCACCAGAAATGATGGGCTTGTACACCCTCACTAAGGGCAGGTTTCGCCCACAGATTTTTAGCAGCAGTGATACATAAAAAAGAAATAGGCCAAAGTAGGTGTAATTTGCAGAGCTGGAAGCTGGAGCAAGTACTCTTTGTGGACAGACCAGGTGTGATCAGAGCTCACCAGAAGACCATAAAACACAGATACAGATTTTAGAGCCTGACTTTATGAAGCATCACATTTGTATACCTTGCCATACTCCTTTTGGTTGTGAAGCCAGGAGCTAGGAGTTTCAAAATGCCCGGGTTGTGTATGTGTGTGTAAGTGATTTCTGTCTCACTTTGAATATTTCCTCTGCATTTGCTTGTTTCTTAACCAAAAAAACCCAACCAAACAAAACCAAACCAAACCAACAAAAAACAGAAAAAGAAAAAGAGAAAGAAAAAAAGAAAAGGAAAAAGAAAAAGGAAAAGAAAAAGAAAAAGGAAAAGAAAAATAAAAAGAAAAAGAAAGAGAAAAAGAAAAAGGAAAAGAAAAAGAAAAAAAGAAAAAAGAAAGAGAAAAAGAAAAAGAAAAAGAAGAAAGGAGAACATTATGTGAAGTTTTTGATACTTTGGGAGACCCTTAGTTGATTACAGAAAGTTCAGGTTCCCTTTCAACCCATGCCCTTGAGAACTTTGATGTAATGTGAAAGTACACACCTAAGATGTGTGAATGGGAAATCAACATCTTTTTGTAGATAAAACCAATAAAACTAAAGGCCATGTTTAAACAATTGTAATGAATTGCTGGCAAAAATACCATAAAACATTATTGAAGCATTGTCATCTTCCTCTTATTGCACACAGTGTAAATTACTTTATTAAAAAATCCAGTGAAATAGACCACATGTAAAAATTCTTATCATGAATCTGTTTTATTTTAAGAGTCGGAATGTGGAGATTTCCCACTAAAGGTTCAGGTAACAGAGAATTCACCTGACAAACAGGCACTGGCAACCATTGCATCAACTATACTCAATTTTTTGTTTTAAGATGTAAAAAGACAGATTTTAAATTACAGATGATTTCTGTAAAGCAAACTGTAACAATATTGCCATTTGATAGTTTGACCCACTTTCACAAAGGCAAATAAAAGCTCATTCACTGAAAGAAGAATTTGTGGCAAAGTTAAGAAGAAATATTTATAATTTTGCAGTGATGAACTTGGGCACCTCGATGACAGAAACACAGACCACTGTGCATTTTATTTTATAAAACACAAACAGAAGAAATTAAGGATACTCGAAGGACAAAGATTCTGCTTCATTACTTCATTTCTCCTTGTTTGTAACCCCATTAGCATCTAATTAAAAAGTTGTAATAGATTTAACTCTCTTGAATGAGAAAATCAGATCACGAGTCAAGCAGTATACTCAAAAAAATTAAAACAATAGAAAAGGGACTGTGAGCATCTGTGTTAAGAGAGTAATTAACTGATTTCAAATGCTTTGTTTGAATTGCAGTGCAATTAGTGGAGTGAATAAACCACAGTAGCAAAGAGAATAATTAAGAATAAAATTGTCTTTTTTCCCTGTTACCAGAGTTTTATGGTTTGACAGAGTGTGTATTTTTTCTTGGACTTTTGGAGTAAGAGAAGCACAAAGCAGGAATATCAGTCTGGAGCAGTCTGGAGACCCAGATCCACTGCCCACATGTTCTTCACTGACTTAATCAGTATGGTGTTTATAAATACTTTTGCTTATAAGTAGTTTGCTATATTTTTATGGTTTTGTGTGCATACAGAAAGCTAGCGAGACCATTTGAACATAACATAACCTTTAAAACAAGACAATAACCTTTTCCTTTATTTTATACATATAGGTGTTTCTGTAAGTGTCTCTACATTCAACCTGGTTGCCATATCTTTGGAGAGGTACAGTGCCATCTGCAAACCGCTGCAGTCCAGGGTCTGGCAGACAAAATCTCACGCCTTGAGAGTGATTGCTGCGACCTGGTGTGTCTCCTTTACTATCATGTCACCATACCCAATCTACAGCAAACTGGTACCTTTCACCAAGCATAACAACACCACAGCAAATATGTGCCGGCTCCTTTGGCCAAACAGTGTCATTCAACAGTCATGGTAAGACATAACTGGCTGTTAGCCAATGCATAATTATCTGCTGGAAAATGGGATTTCATGGTAGCAGTAAGCCTATGGAAAATCAAGTATTAACCTTCAGCAAATGTTTACATTCTATCATGCTTATTTAAGATGTAAAAAAACCCCAACGTATTTTTGAGCTGCTAACATTTTGACATTTGTGTGACTTTTCCCTTGTCATGGGAAAGATTACTCAACATGGCAATGATTCTCACACCATGGTCTCCTAAGCCCTGACTGTCACTGTAAAGAAAGCATCTGTCACTTGTAGTAGGAATACTTCTTTCACTCATTTACGCATAAACTTCAACATTTTCAGAGAAATCCTTGATTACTCTTCGAGAAACGCAGACACGTACAAACACCCCTCTGTGTGCTGCCTTGCCTGTTAATTTGTTTGAAGGGTCTCTGCAGCAGAGAAGGAGAATATGAGGCTGCAAATATCTTATTTGGGAACTGAATCCTTTTGGTTGCTTATGGAGAACTGGGGCAGAGGGAAGAGGGGAGAGACATGCCCCAAGTCCTACACATCCAGGCAGAGTAAACAGCAGCACTATCAAACAGCAATAGTACTTAAACATGATGTCCTTGCACGTTGACTAAACAGTGACTGGCACCGAGAAAGTGTATGACTTTTTTTGATACCGAAGGTCAGCTGGAACTGGGAAAAAGATTAAAGTCTGCACAATTTTGGTATGGTAAATCCACAAAGACAGTAACTTTGTGTTAATGCTTTCAGTAGTGTCAGGTATTTGGCAGCTTGAGGAGAAAGGGTGCAGGACAAAATTCTGTTCTCTGTGGTCTCATTACGGATTCCCACGTGTGTTACTGAGTTTGCACCAAAGTCACAGGGATCAGAAGGCTCATGGATGCCTTTAAACATCATTTCCCCAACTTGTAATCACATCAGAGAAGCTGACTAGGAGAGTAGCAGATGTGAAACCAAGTTAAAGCTGCTTCCTTTACCAAAGAGATTGCCAGTCCTCAGGAGCTCTGCATGGCTCTGGGGACGAAAACCCAGGCTGCGGCTGCTGTCTTTGCCCACATGTGCCACAGCTCTCAGAAGGTCAGATCTCTCTGAAGTAGAGCAATAGAATAATTTATGTTGGAAAAGACCTCTAAGGTCATTGAGTCCAACCATTAAAATATTTTTAATGTACCAAGGACCCCTTTGAGAATCAGCAGCTGCTCATTTAGCTTCTGCAAGGCAGTCTGTACATTGTCCAAAGCCACAGGGCATCTGATGCTCATCTGGTTACAACAGGCAGTCCCACTCATGGGCAGAAACAGCTTCTGCCCTCTTTAACCCCTGTGGAAGTGCCCATCTCCTCTGGGCTGCACTGGGGGAATGAAAGATGTTTTGCATCCATGATAGTCTTGTTCCTGCTGTACACTTCCGGGGGAAGCAGAAGAAGAAGTAGGAAGCTTCAGATTTCCAGAGGTGTCAAAACGATACTTTGCACTGGCGTGGAAAGAATTTTAAAAATCCTGAAATCCTGTCTTCCCCAATTCTCAGTTGTATTAAAAGGTGTTTTTCTGGTTTTGTGCTGTTCCCTGTTCTTAGTATGTCTGTTGATTCCTTAGGTACACTTTCCTGCTGCTCACACTCTTTCTTATTCCTGGGATTATAATGATGGTTGCGTATGGTCTAATTTCTTTGGAACTCTACAGAGGAATAAAATTTGATGCCAGCCAGAGAAAATCTTCACGAGGTAACCATACATTTAGGTTTGGGATGGGCTTTTTTAAGTTACAGTTGAAGCTACGAGCAGTCATTTTGAGGCTAGTAAAAGGAAAGCTTTCTATTTGCAAAAGTTACCATTATAGTCAGTTATGTCATGAACTTGCAAGCTGCATTTCTTGATTAAAGTTACTCTGCTGTTAGCAAATAAACCTCACCTATTGCTTGTTTGCAAAGACTCGGGGCAGAATACATCAAATTTCTAATTTGTTTATTATAGAAATACCAAGATTTTTTTTTTCTGGCCATGGATAAGGACCATTTTTGTCAATAAATGTCACAATTAAAATTGTCAAATTAAAACAGAAGCATACAGCCTTGAAAACTATCTTCTGTCCATACTGGACTAAGCAACATTCTTACACCTTTTGCATCAGTTTGCATAGAGATAAGATGTGAGAATATTGGGAGACAGTGGATTCAGAGTAGCTGATAACGTGACTGACTCAGAAGCAGGCCAGTGCTTTCTTTGCAGCAGTTGTTGAGCTATGAATTATGTTGTTTATTTAGATTTAGACTGCATTCTTCATTTTTTATTTTGACTCACTGTTCAGAGATATTTTGCCAACTATTTAAACAGCACTTTATATGTACAGAAAGAAGAGTAAGTACCTGCAGCGCCAAATATGAGGATGGAGATGGATGTTACCTCAACAAAACCAAAAGAAAAAGGAAAATGCCGTTGCAGCAGCTCTCTGCTATAAGCCACAACAAAATTGAGAGGGTGAGAAGCAACAGCTCTTCTGCCAACTTAATGGCCAAGAAACTCGTTGTCCGTATGCTGATGGTGATAGTGGTTTTGTTTTTCATTTGCTGGACTCCCATCTTCAGCGTCAATGCCTGGCGCGCCTTCGACACGGCTTCCGCAGACCGGCGTCTCTCGGGGGCTCCCATCTCCTTCATCCACTTGCTGTCCTACACCTCTGCCTGCGTGAACCCCATCATTTACTGCTTCATGAACAAGCGTTTCCGCATGGCCTTCCTAGCCACGTTCACCTGCTGTGCCAAGCAAAAGCCCCCCGCAATACGGGGAGAGGTTGCTGATGAAGAGGAGGGGAAAACGACAAGGGCTTCCCTCTCCAAATGTTCGTACACACACATGTCTGCATCTGCGCCCCCCTGAGCTGCACCAGGGTGGCCATGAGGGGTGCATTGTCTGGTCTTAGAAAGTGACTGTGGCATCAGCTGAACTCAGTTTAGTTCTGAGTTAATGAAACGCTTTGGCTGACAGTAAACACAGCGAGAATTTTATGGGAAATTGATGCTATCACTTACTGAGTGTTACATCACTTTCTCTTCAAAAGTACAAAGGAGGAAGAGAGCTCTGAAGATAAAGGACTTCATGAAAAGCCTTAGAAGTTGCTCTATTTGTCATAAATTCCACTGCAAAAATTGGTGCCCTCTACATCAACAGCTTTGCTCAGTTTTCAAATGCAGTTGAGTATCCCTTAAAATTTCCAAGATGCTAATAGATTCTCCTCAAACATGAATATAGGTAATGCAGTATTCACTAGCTATGCTTCATAAGCAAAAATCTTTCTGTTATATTTGTAGTACATTTTCACATTATTTTAGCTGAGCTAATATATGTGGAGATAATTTTGGTGTCACTCTCACTTACAGGAATTCTGGGGTGGTGAGAATGGGCTTGTCCATGTGAAATCAATGCTTTTAAGTAAAATAATTTCTTTTTTAAAAATAAAATTAAAAGTAAATATTGTTGTTTTTGTGGGTGGAATGCATTCTTCACTAAGGCAACAGCATAAATTAACAGAAGTTAATGTATTTTTCACTTAAATAAACCCCACAGAACAAGGACAAAGAAATGGCTTTCTTCTGTGCAGCTGAAAGCACCCACATATGCAAGTGGCAGGGTCCTAGATGAGCCACAAAGGCTCATGTGGAAATTTCCACACTGGGAAGCACAGGGATAAATGCCTGGGACAAAGCAGTGTTTTACAGAGGATGCAGGACTGCAGATGCAGGTTGGTGCCCATGGCAGTCACATTTCACAAATACATTCACAGCCACTCCAGGTGCGGCACTGCCGGCAGGGAAATAAGGCCATTGGGTACAGAATGGCAGAAGGGGCAGATACAACGAGCAAAGCCTGAAAGGCTTTGTCCGAAAAGAGTTTTTCTAAACTTCATAGCAGGTATTTTTTCCAACTACACATACTTGTAAATAGATTCAACACAGAGTAAAACAACTTTGAATGATGTTATAATTGGTGCTTTGTTGAACAAGGAATCCAGTCTCTTTCCTGTGCAGAACACAGGTAAGTGTGGGTGTTCAGGTCTTGTCCTTTGCTCTGTGGAACTCAGATGGAGAAGTTACATCACTTATTTTGGTGTGTGAAAATATCCTGTTGGAGATGTTTCTATCTTCTAGCTGAATCAGTATCATTAAAACCCCTTGTTATTAGACAGAGATTAAATTTGAGCACAGCATGGAATGTAGATGTGGATATTAAATATAAGCCCTCTCAAGGTTTTTAATCAGAAAAATCTGATCTCTTTACAGAATGATTTTAAATTAAAATATACTGTGAGTTCCAGCACGTAGATCCATGTTCTGCACTCAGTTATTGCCTGAAATGGTTTACCCTAACAACTTAGCACACAACTTTAGCTATTATTTTTTTTTTCATCCAGTTTGTCCACTACAGGAAATTAAAAAAAAAATTCTAAACACTATTTATGCACAATCCATAGAAACAATGTTTTGCCTGCCTTGTTAATAAAGTAGCACTGCTCCTGGAATGGTGCTGAGACTACTGACATTGATCTGACCTTTTGAAAATACCCAATGAATTAAATTATGGGATTTAATTCATAACAATAAAATGAAAATTCTACTTCACTTGAGGATACAGGTTGAGACCCTCTACAAACCTGCCCTATGTGTTGAATCTGAAGGAATAAACTTAGCTGCTTTGGAATTTATGTGGAACAGTGACAGCAGAAAACATATTTGTGAAGTATTTTATACCATTTGAAAGCCTGGATCTATTATAGATAATAATTTTAAAATTGCTGTTTAAGTAAGAAAACCCCTCACATTTTAATAATATACTGGATGTGACTATTGCTGGCTATGGGCTGTATTGCAGGACAGCCCACGCCTCAGCTCTCTGTGCACTTTCAAAAGCAAATTCCTTTTGTAAATGTAGCTTCTCCAGTACCTGTAGAGTGACATAACAGGACATGGACAGTTCACCTGCTCTCACTGATTGAGTCTGAGGATTGTGGTTTCAGATGAAAGCCAAAAGCTATTTTCAACAATGCCTTAATCAGATCTCAGCCCCCCGCGGCCTCCAGTATCTGCAGTTGAAAGGAGCAGAGTTTCTGATTGATTCCCCTCTCATAACTGTCAGGGAGCACAATTTGGAGGTGATGAAATGAGAGAGGCAGGAGAAGATCCTGATGGAGTGGTGGCTGGGAGACAATCAGGGAAGGGTTGAAATGTGCCATTTCTCCAAGGCCCACCTGTGTGTGCGTCACTCTTCCCCTCCATTTCCCCCTCTGCACCTATTTTCTTGTTATACCAACACAGTATTTCTTTTCATTAAGCTCCCAAAGCCACAAGCCTTACGCCAAATTCCAGCAAGAAGAAGGAGTTAAGATTTTTAAATGCAATATTGCAATCCAGTCATTTTGTCTTCTTCTGCCTTGGTCTCCTAGCACAGGAAATTTCAGCCTTTCTGCATCTTAATGCCATTTTTCCTAATCTGTGAATTGCAGAAGTCATTCCTGAGTCCAAACGTTGCCCTTTCATTGTTAAAGAATCACGGCATCCTGCCAGTACCTTTAATTCAGATGCTGATGTCACTGGAAAGGTATCTTCAGCAGTGAATATGTGTCGCACGCGGACACGAAGGAACACACAGACACCAGCTCTGGAAGAGAGAAAATGAGCCCAAAGCCCCCCAGGCTAAGCCCGGTCTTTTATTATATACACTTTAAGAAAACTTCACGGATTGGAGAGTGACATTACCACCCCTCAACCACATAGGTCAGAGGAGAAATCCATCAAACTTCTCCGCCTTAGGAGAAGGAATGAAAACATCCAGGCACAGTTAGGATAACATGGCTTATGTTTACAGAAAGTGCGTGAGAATTCTAACTACAGAATTAAAAACACTGAAAAACTCTGAACAGCAAGGCAACAAATATGGGTGGAATAAACGTACCAAAGTAAAAAGAGCCCATGAAATCTTCTCATTTTAGCAGAAGTTTACAGTGGTTGTGGGGACAAATCCTATCCTACTACTGCGAGCAGTCCCTATAAACAAACAGTTTTCCAGATGTAGCAGACAAATGGCAAACCAATGAATTTCAGGCGCATAATCCCCATAAATCTCTGAAGCTTTTATCTTCTTCCCCTTTCTCCCAGCTCCCAGGGTTTTTTTCCCCCTCTGTTTTCCTCTTACCTCTTTCAGCTGTATGACACCATCTGATTTTTTTCCTGCATGCTTCCCAGTCTCTAGGTTACTTTCCCACCACCACCAATTGCTAGATGATTTTTTCCTCTTTGACAGGTTTATTTTCCTTCCCAGATTTATTTTCCCAGAAAGCACTCTCATCTCCATTTCCCTCCATCATCTCCGGCTGGCAGACTCCTGGAGCACGTTTCTCCAGGCAATACATCCTGCCCACAACACAGCAGCTCTGCAATCACTCCCTTCAATCCTGCGTCTGAGTTCACACGCCGGCTCTCAAACACGGGCTCTCGAACAAGCAGGATGTACTAGTTCAGAAGACAAAAGTGTAGCATTAAGTAACACCCAGATCGTCCTTTGATACTTCTGTCGCTGTTACTTGCAACCTTTATTATTAGGGCACGCTTTAAGACTGATGCATTACAGTACTGCTAAATACAGCACTTGGTGAGGGGTCAAAGTAAAGGTATTTCGCTGTTGCCAAGGCAAAATACCTTAATGCTCGTAATGGAAAGCTGCATGTGGATTTGGAACTCCAGCCACTAAAGGTTTACACCCTCTTATAGAAGCCATGACCTCTTTTCCAATACCACCAAGCCGTTCTTGGCAAGGTGGGGAGCCTGTCCGTGATCTCCCCTGCTCCTGCATTCCCTCCTGCTCCTCCTGCCTCCGAGCCCAGGGATGGTGCAACCCCAGTACACCCACCATGGTTCATCACAATGCTTTTCTGGCCTGGAATAGACGACTTCAGGATCAGTCAATACTGAAATGGATGTTGAGCTAAACTGAGGGTTTCTAGTGGCAAAAGATGCTTATTCTCAAAAGGAAAGTATAGAAAGATAAAACCTAATGGTTTTGATTTTGAGAAGGGATTATGTGAGAGCAGAAGCTGTAGCCTTTTTATTACAGCATCAGAGACAGAGTGGTAGAGAGTATAAAATGAAAGTTTAGACTTTTGGTTGGGCTTTATTTGTTTGTAAAATGTTTTGCTCTTCCACTTCAAATGTAACATGGACAACCAAATACCACTTCACTCAGGTGTGCATGTAGGTCAGCAGTTTGGTCACCTTCTGGCCACAGTCCTCCAGTCAATTTTTCTATATGCATTATTAATTTCAGTTAAACAGCTTCAGCTTTTTATGCACAATCCATCCAGCATGCACCCAGCTCTTTCCTCATGGGTTACATCCAGCATAGTAATGCATGCCTTTAACATGCCAGAATTTCTGTCTCAGTGCCAATAAAAACTCTACTTCTAGCAGTACCTTTTTTATTTTTTCCTTCTGCAATGCTTGTTAGGCTGCCTTGGGTACCTCCTAAAGAAAAAAAATGGAAAGGAAATGTTCATGAATTGTAAAGCTCCTGTTTTGATTGCCTAATGGCAATTCATCCCTGCTAGGAGCTATTTGTCTGCATCTCCACAGATAACTATTGCATGAAGAGTTTTCTTGGCTTCCACTCCCAGTTGTGTCCAAAAAGCTAATTCTGAGCTAGAGAGATGTCAGTTGTTCCACTGTATGGTGAGACAAGAACAAAACATATTCATTAGCATCAGCTGGTAGTAAACATCAAGTAGGAATCATCCCCTATGGGGTAAACACCAGTTAATTGATGTCCTGCTATTTTGACAGTTATTAAATATTAAAAAAATATTTCCTGATAGAATGAAGAAATGCAACTGATATACAAAGTCTGATTTAAGACAGTAGACAAAAATCAGTGCATATGTCCTCTGAAAGTCATACAAACACCAGAGTTACAAAACAGGCATGAAGAAAAGTCACACATACAGAACCTAAATCCACAGGAAAGACATGGAGCTACTCATGCCCTTTGCTTGCTGTCAGAGACAAATTGTTTTATTACTACTGAATGGGCATTGGCTCAGGGCCTTGTTCTGAGAATATTTAGCAGCTGCTAGGAGGCTTCATTCCTGACCAAGTGAAGAATGACACACAGAGGTGAAACCACAGGGGCAACTAAACAGGTGACAGTCCCAAGAGAGTCCCAACCAGGTGGGAACTCTGCATTGATTCCTATGAACCTGCTATGGGCCTTCTAACACCTGAGATCTTCAGGATTTCATAGCTAAACTGAAGGTAGGTGTGGAGCAACCAGAGCTGCTCCTTGCACTGAGACTGGCTCAAATCTCAGCTCATATCCCTGTGGGGACATCTGGCAGTGTTGCTGTGACTGGCTTGCTGTTACTGCAAAGGAATATACGGATAGTAATGTCATCCAAGACACTCTGTCTTTGGAGTTGCTTTTTCTGTTGGCATCCCAAAAGATGGTCCTGCCACATGCAAGTAGGAAAAAGAACACTACAGTTATGGCACTGAAATGAATTCATTGTGTCAGCAAGGGCACAGCTGTTGCTTCTTTGGAAAACCAACATCATGTCCGTTCTAGCTTCCCAGGGTGCTACAACTGATTTAATGTACCTCTGACCATCCTGTGGGGACTGACAGAGGTTATCACAGGATTAGGAAGAGGCTGTGTGTTTAAGACAAAGAGCTTTTTATTTGATGTCCAGATGTGGTCAGTGTTCATGTTACAAGTTGCAAAAAAAATCAGTGGTGACTAAAGCAAATAAAATGAAAGCTATCAGACAGGTTCTCACAGTGCATTTTTTACAAGAAGAAAGTTCTGCTAGTATCAAAGCCTTTACTTCACTGAGATTGCAGATCTAGGGGAAGCATTCAGAATATATATCTCAGGGCCCTTACGTTTATTAAACAGGAAACCTGTTTAAATACTGTCAGTTGACTGAGGCCAAACAATACAGTCCAGAAAAGCCTGTCAGGCATAATTCTGTATTCCCTGGTATTTTTCCAGCATTTTTTCCTTTTGTATTTATATCCTTCTTTTTTTTTAAGCAGGGAAAAGTGAAAGCTGATGGAAATTCAAAGAATTTTTATTGAAAGGCAGGTTTTCCACAAAAATCAAATGATTAACATCCAGCATGACTCCTTCACTGCACTGATTTGTCAAGTATTTTTTAAAACCAGGACAGACTTTCTTTGCTACACACTGAGGCCAAGACTAAGACGTCTCCAATGACAGAAGCTGCATAGAGATGGAAGGGGAGAGCAAGCAAGCTGCAGGTGCCCAGCTTTGTCTGACACTACTTGTGTGAGATCTGTAAGAGATTAATAAGACTGGTGGAAGAGTGTTTAGGAAGATGGTGACTGAAGTCAAAGCTGAATCTGATTCACTTGCAGCTGACACGTGGCTCTGCAGGGCCCAAACACAGGGCTGGGGCAGGAATGGAAAGGGAAGGTGAACGGCCAGCATTTTGGCCGTGTAGATTGGTGGGGGACAAAAAGTCATAGCGAGGATGAAAGAACATGATCTTGGTCTGTGGAGAGAGAAAATCATTGCAAACACTTTCTAATTTTGGATTGGCCTTTTTAAAGTAAAAGTAAAGGCAGGTGTGCCCTGTATGGGAAGGAGGCACATTGTGGGGGAGGGGGCAGAGAAAAGTTTCTCCAGGCAGCAAGATAGAAGGAAAATCAAACTTCATTCTAGGTAGAGAAGGACTCATTTTAGACAAGGTGGAAAGTGAAGAGTTGAAGAGAAAACAACTACACTGGAATTAATTTCTTTTCTACAGGCCTTGAGTAGGGTTTTGCAGCTGAAGGGATTCTGTCAGCAGGACAGACCAGGCAGGCAGAGCTGAGGGTCTCAGCCATGTGCCCCAAGCACAGGAGCCAGATGGAGAAGAGCTCCTGGGCCACAGAGAAGCTGCAGCACACAGACCTGCTGGCAGCAGCACAAGCTGGGCATCTCTCACCTGAGGAGTTCAAACTGCACTGCCCAGGTATCATTGTGCTCTAGTCCAGCTATGAGCTGAGAGAACACAACCTGTGTTCCTCTGCCCCAAAGCCCAATTCCCAGCACTCTGTGCATCCATGGGACCTGCTGAGAGCTGCTCCTCCACTTCTTGTCCACCAGCCAACACGGAGCTCACCTCTGCTACCACTGCCACGGTGGGAGGCAGCCTCCAGGGACATGATATTCCATCAGACAGAGCAGGAGTGACAAAGGCTTCACACACCATGAAAACCAGCTGCAGTCAAGTAAGCAGAAAAACAGCTACCTAATGAAGCAACGGATTATTTAAAAAAGAAACCGAAAAATCCCACAACCAAACCCCTCCCCAAACTGCGGTGTTTGCATTTAATAGTCACCAGTAACTGAAACAGGCTGCTCTTCACTAGCATCCTGTAAACGAAGTTAAAAAGTACTCTCTGCTAGAGGGAAACAGGTATTACCTCTCCTGCCCCACCTCCAGCTCACTTTTCTAAAGCTCTTTTTCACCACAGAGCTCCTGTGTCCTCCTTTTGAGGACTGACAGCAGCAGTCTGCTGTGCATCTTGGTGCTACCACCTGGCTTCGCTAGATAATAATTTTCAAACCTATGTGTCTGCTTAGGCTACAATGCCTTGAGGGTTCAATTATTCTGCTAACTCTACCAAGAGTAACATGTTTCTAAATTAATATAAACTTACCAAAATGCAATTTTATAACTGATTCATGTTGTGTCTGTGCTTCCTCCAAATGTAGTTTGAGTAATGTTTTCTAATCTACTAACACATAAAACAAACCAAAGAACTTTGATATTATTTCCATGCGCCTGTGGGCTCAAATGTAGCCATCTGTGCAACTTCAGGCTCTACTTGTGTGCCAAGAATTGTTATTTACTTACATTTGTCCTTGGTACTTTCTGGAGGAACATTATTTGTGCAAGTGCTTTTGAGCACTTTGCTGTGTCTGTGAGAGTCTCTCCACCTGTGTGATCGGTTATCGCAGGTATCAGGAGGGAGTGCTTTGAAGGAGGGACACTTGGGAACACCTGCTTTTTAGTTAAATGATTGGGTAACTTTACATCAACTTTTTTTCCCCCCATTTTTTAATACTGCAAAATTTCACATCTGGCTTGAAGTCCCTCTACTTTGTTTCATAGCTTTAACATGAATCTTCCTCTTTCTCCTCCTATGACTGATGTCTAATTCCAGCAATTCCCCTTTTCCTTGGGGAGTATCTCACACACAGGTCACCAACAAAATTACTGGTTTTTTGTATCCAGGAAACAAAAGCAATTTTTGATTGCTTCTCCTGATGCATTGTATTCAGCTTCATCAAATTTAAAACGTTAATTTTTTTAATATTTCAGGATTTCCATGTCTGCCCTGACAAATTACTGTTCACAATTGCTGGACCATCTTGCAATTTCAGTTTCTTGCATTTGGGCCCTTCAGCT
This sequence comes from Oriolus oriolus, assembly GCA_013400235.1. Lineage (NCBI taxonomy): Eukaryota > Metazoa > Chordata > Aves > Passeriformes > Corvidae > Oriolus > Oriolus oriolus. The sequence goes on along the minus strand of VXBT01002088.1, from coordinate 119,599 downwards.
CTTTCTGTGGGGTGAAGTGAGATATGACAACTAATTACCTGTTAGGAGCAGCCCACGGGGGACACTGAAAATAAGGAGAGGCACAGATATATTTTCCAGATTTCACTCTGCAATACATTTTAAGGAAGGAGTGACAGCACATACATATGTATCATTAAGGAGGGTAAAGGTTTGGGCAGCAAGGCAAGAGATTAAAATTTTTAGCACCTGGTGAAGCAGGAGGCCACTGAGTACAGATTGCATCTGTGTTAGAGAGGAAATTGGTATAAAATGCAGACATTTAAAGTCTTTTGGCGTGGGTGAGTGGATGAGGTAGTTTACACCAGCAGCAGCAATGTTCACAAAGGAATAGCTCGGTCTTGCAAGAAATGGTGTAAATAAAAGTGCACAACACCTGAGGTGCTGCTGATGACCTGGAAACCTCGTATATGTTTATCAGGTCATTCTACTTCAAACTCAGTCTAGGTCAGTCCCTTCTAACCCTGTTTGTTGCCAAACAGCAGCTTTGCAAATGATCCTGGGCTTACATTTGCAGATTCTGTTGCAAGCGTAAACAACTACATTCATAAAGGACAACTTCCTTCTTCTCTGAGTATCCAAGAAGAAATTGTGTATTTGCTTTCAAGTGTTAGTCCACACTAGTAACAAATACATCTGCCCAGAATCCTACTCTGGGTGTGTCCATCAGGACTTAATTCTGACCCCAAACACCCATCTATGGTGAGGATGGGGCTTGGAAGGCCACAGAAGCTGAGAGTCCATTGGACCAAAGTTCAGGCTTCATTTATTATTATTTTTCATGTCATTTTGAGCAGGCAGGATAGGTTTAGTGCAGTACTAAGGCAGTGGAGGGTTTCTATCATTTACAAGGGAACAGTTCTTTCACTTTTTTAATGAACTTTTAGCTCTGCCTCTGAGATTCCTGCACCTCTCCCTTCAAAAGCTCCGCTGATTATCAGACTGACTCACTTAGGTGCCTTAGCAAGTAGAAACCCAGCACATCCCTGGCATATTCCTCATCCAACAATTGCCAGAGCAGGGGTTTTCTGGGCAGCAGCTACAACTTGAAGTCCAATAGTCCCCAGTTTCCCTTGTACACAAATCCACTCTTATCCCTTGCATTTTTGCTAAAGGTCTGCCTTGTCCAGATCCTTACTGAGGACCTGAAAGTGCTAAAGGCAATGGTTCTCCAGCATCCTCAGTTAACACGATTTTCATTTGTGCACATCAATTAATTCATATTTCTCCAGCTCAGGAATGTTAATTCACTCCTTGAAGAACTTCACAGTTCAACTCCAGCTGGGAAATTAGGTGAAGTGAGTTCTTCAGGAGCTTTCCTATTAAACTACCCAAGAGAAAATTTTTTGACAGAGATAAGCCAGAGTTAATCTTTTTTCGGCAGGAAGAAAGCTCCTATTACCCAAGAGAGAAATTCTGATTTAAGGTGAGAGAGGATCAGGTTTTAGTTCTTTCTGCCTCAGAAAAGGGATTAAACCTCAGTTTGCTCCATTCCAGGCACGATGGACTCACTAAATGGTTAGATGGAAGACTGACTTTAGAGCCTCTCTGGTCTGGAGTTTTATCAACGCCTATAAACTATTCTTTATTGAAAAAACAAGGAAAACATAAATCTCTAGAGAAATATTGTTTTAGTGAGATGCACCCCAACTTTGCATCCGAAGTAAGTATCTCGACCAGACATTTTTCTTTCCCCTCCTTTTAAAAAAAATTTATTTTTAGACTTGCTCCCTCTGACCCTGGCAAAACACATCAAATTGGTTAAGATTAGGTAAATTCAAGATGATTTCCACTTGGATGGGGCACATGCCTGAGTTTTTTCAGTAGATATCTTGTATATGATTTGATATTTAAATCTGAGTCCTTGACCGTTTACCAATGACAATGAATCGTTAGAGAACAGTAGTTTTTAACTCAGTTCTGGTAGAGTCCAGCAGTACACTGAATTGTAATTATCATTCATCTGTTATTTAATTTTTCCCATTTTACATCACTAGGTTTTAGAACAAAATGATTCATAAGTTCTGGCCATCAAGGCAACATCTGGTACTCAACAGAGGGGTTTCATGTGTGGTTTTTTAACAAACAGCCTGTCCTCTTGTCCTATATGACACTCTCTTTATATATATGTCTATACAGCTGGAAAGTTTTCATAGTCACATACACTGAATAAATTGAAAAACAAGGTAAATATCAACATTGTTAGCGTTCACTCTACTATGACCAGCTGCAAAGAATTTACTTGTTAAAACAAGTAAATGCAAGTAGGTGAGAGAAAGATGTTAGATTGTAATATAATGTGCAACTGATTAATAAAGGTTTTTCAGATTCCAGCAGATGAATGGCAAAACTATCATATTTCATACCAGTATCCCTCTCAAGGTGGCTGAAAAAACAGGCTGCAAACAGAGATCTACACAACATTTTTAAAAGCTATGACTGCATGACATATTTCAGGTTTCTCCCTGATGTGAAGACAACCCCATGTAGGTAGTAAGCCTAGCTTATTGTTTCACCATCCTAAAATCCAGTGAGAGGAGATGGAATTCTTTGTTTTCTAATTTAACATATTTATCATAGTAGCCAGTATCTATTTTCTGCAAGTTTACCTGTAAGCTGACAGTAAAAAGTTGTGCGAAAGTAAAATTTTATAAAAATGTATTATTTCAAGCTCTGGATTTGTAAGACGTCCAGGATATAAAGACACACAGATCATAAGTTTTAGGATGAAACACACTTGGCTCATGACAGCTCAAGAGCCAAGGTATCTGAAGGCAGAAATAGAGAACAACAATAAAAATCAGATTATGGGGTTTTTTTCTTCGAATAAATAGGACAAAATTGTGATTAACTTGAAAAATGAACCACTTGGTCAAATGTGGACTTGTATTTGAAAGTCTAAACACTCACCAATTGCATTTATCCTCCCAAAATATGGAATTTTCCTTATCAACATTATTTCTAAATTAAATGAATAATAAACCACTTTTTCAGACCATAGTTTGATTTGCATGTGTATCAAATCTCCAAGGTAAAACTGTTTACAAAAAAATTGATTTAGAAGTCCAAAGCTTTCTGAATGTGTGAAACTGGCAAGATGACATAACATCAGTCTCACACCTGAAGTCACCACATCAAGCACAGTCCAAAACCCAGACGGCTCCTTAAGCCCTGGAATGCTGTATGGAGCAGCATGGAGCAGCAGCAGGACTGTCAAGGCAGATATACAAGCCCAAAAAAAGATTAATCCACATCAGCTCCTTCAAGGATAGTTTCATTTTCTTGCATCTCTCTTCTGAAATTTGTAGTAACTGGTGAGTAATCTACACAGCACAGCCACAAGACATTTTCACGTGGAACAACAATAAACCAAACTCCTCCTTTATTGAGAATGTTGTGTTAGTTGTCCACTTGGTCAATACAAGATTTAACACCTTTTCTTTTTATGGTTTCACAAGCCATCCTGCTTTGCATTCCTGCAGCCAGCCAGCCTGTGCCACCACCTTAGCAAGTACACCTCCCCACAATGCTGGAAATGACCAGGCTGACGCTCCTATAAAAGCTCAGCAGGGTGAAGGAACAACGGGACCACTCACTCTCTCTCCTCAGAATCAGCAGGTGCTGTGTTAGAAACTGCACTGACATCAGGATGCAACTCCACAGTTGCTCTGTCTTTTGTGCTGAAGGGCTTGTCTTCTGAATCTGGCAAACAAGGAATTGCACAGAACTGTGCTACAGTGTGAGAAATTAAAAATTCTTTCTTTCAAAGGGAAAGCATAGAAAAACTTTGCCTTAGGACTAAGAAATGAGTACACTAAAAATCAGATATGCCACTTCCTAACCTAATAATTTCTTTCATGTTAAAATCTAATGATGTTGCTAGGTCTCTCACATTTTGGGAGAATTTCCAATTGTATTTTTTAAGGCAGTAAATGCAATCACTATGAATCCTCTACTGCCTTTCCCAATTTCCACAGAGAAAAAATGCTGGCAGTGAAAGAACTGAAATGGAAGTTGAAGCACACCTAACAGAGAACAAACAGCAACAAAGTAAAATAGGGCTAACAAGATACAAACCAACCATTTGTGTCTGGGTTTTTTTGTATGTGTGTATATCTAGATGGTGATGCACAAGACATGCTTATGAAGGAAAAAAGGTATTTATAGTTAGCCCTGAACTAAAATCTGCAACTATACTGCAAATACAGAAGTGTCAGGCAGATACCTGGACAGAGACCAACAAAGCTAGAAGGGACTGCTGTCACATTTTACACATGTAATGACACCACCAATGTGGATCTCAGATCACATTCCATTTCACAGCAGATACCGTGGCTGGATTTTAAACAGATCATGTACAATTTTATTAGAATTATCAAAATCAAGAAGAAACACAACAACAAAGTCTCTTAAAAAAAAAAAAAAGCTCCCTAGGGTCAAACCAGAATTAAACTCACTTGGAGATTTTAAGAATTAATTTTGTCACCAGTTGGCTAGTAAAACAATTTTAAGATAGAAAACATAGTACGTATAGAGCTGTGCTTTTATCTTTTATACAATTGTTGAAGTTATTCTCCAAACAGAACTATGAAGCTCTTGGAAGGATTCTGATAATATGGTCTGTAAGGCTTCAGCTTCTGTATTAAAATCCTTCATTCTCTAAAGGATGGCCAATAGATGGCAATTCATTTAAATGTTGTAATGTACTCCTATAGCAATGAACAGATGAATTCAGTTGCTATTAGTTACTTGTAAATGCCAAAGGCTTCAAGGTCAAGTCACTCAGGAGAAGCTAAAATAGAAAGATGAGATGGAGGCAGGGCAGATGTAGCTCCAATAGCACAAGGTCCCATCTTGCCTGTGAATCACCCATGGGGATTCACACAGGTGGAAACAGAGAACCTTTTCCCAGTGAACAAATCAGCAAATAGAACAAAAGAGAAGACTGAAGGTTTCAGTGAACAGACAAGGGGGCAACATGGTAGAAAATACAATTAAAAGAAAAATAAGAAGCAAAGAGTTTCTAAATTCAGACAAAGAATTTAAAACTTTACATGGTTCTAAATTGTGCCACTTGAAACTAATGTGGATCGCTAAGGCCACATCTATAGTACCTACAAGCAGCTTAAAAGACAATAAACTAACATTTCTTTCTCCCCACGCCACAGTCCAGCAGTTAGAAACAGCACCAGGAGATGGCAGCACATAGCCTCAAAAGCTGGAGTTCACCTTGCTTAACACCAGCTCCTCTCCTAAATTATGCAGCAAAATTTACACTGAGAAAAACTGAAACATAATTAAGGATCTGGAAAAGTACACATGAAAAATAAGGGAACTGAGTCTAGAATACAAAGACAATAGCACACAGAAAAGACAACATCCAACTTTTAACCATCTCTTTCCATCCTTGAAGGAGATGCAGAACCTTAAAGATGTCAAATTCAAAAGATTTTAGCAGATCTTTCTCAGTTAACTTACAAGTTTGCTTCTACAAAGAATCAAGACTTCCTCAACTTCTCTCTCTTTAGCATACATCATTACAGTTGATACTCAATACAAAAATATTTTAAAGTAATATGGGCTCTAACTCCTCATGCTTTTGGCCTAACACTAAGCTTGTGCTACTGGATATCAGAAATAAATATCCTTTATAGAGACACTAACTGAGCAGAGCTTTTTCTAACCTGCTCAGCAGCATGCAACTCCAGTCTAAACAGGGCACTGTGAAAGGTCAACTACTTGACCCAGCTCGGTAGTTCCAAAGGTTCTGAAATGGTACGTGTTACATGTAAACACTAAATGAATCCTTTCCTCTAGCCCAGTTATTTCACACCGTTCTCCTTTTAATCTTCTCTGGATCCCACTAGGATTTATTATTGACACTACATATAGCTAATTGCCAAGACTTAGATGAAGAGATTTTTTTTCTTCTATCTGTAGTTCTTCATCTAAGACCAGCACCATCCCATGCAGTTTCTTCCAATGATACCAACATTAAAATTCAGCAAGTGACCATTCTCTTTGCAAAAGCCTCGGATCTAATTTCCACTCTGTTCCAGAAGAATCAATTTATCATTTCAGAAAATGACTGAAGGGTCTTGGAAATAATTTTGAGATGTAATGTCTATACCGTCCTTCTTTCAAAAAACAGAAGTTCTGCAACTGTTGAGTTTCTGACTATTTTATGTGTCCTAATGGCAAACCTTTGCAGACGTTTCAATAAAAACTAATCCTTCCTTAAAGCCAGTGACTTTTTTGCTGTCGTTCTTGCCTCCCCTACTTAACAACCACTTTTAGCCCCCTCACAGTCTTACAGGTAAACTTGTAGTTCTTCTATCAGTTTACTATAAAACTAGCTAGTACTGGTAGGCTTCTGCTATTCTATATTCTCTCTCTGCCGTGTCCACTTCCCATCTCAAAAACTTTCTTGAAGTGACTGTGTCACTCATGCTTGCAAATTGAGAGTGCAGAACTTCCAGCTGTTCCTTACAGCCCTACTATTCTGTCAAAATGAGAAATAAGCTAATTTGCTGAATTTCTGGCTCTAATTATCAGCCAACTGAATGAAATGTCAGACTGCAACTTAGGATTAAAAGGAGTCAGGTGCGCTAGTTGCAATAACGAAGTTGCTAAAGTTAAACAAACACAGTTCATTTTTTCTTATTTAATAAATTATATAAAAAAGTGAAACTTTTTTTACACATTATTAAAAAACAGTTTCTTATCTAACTTCAGCAATAATACAAGCAACAATGAAACCGATTTAGATTTTTGGGTGGACATTCCATATCCCATTTAAGTGGAGTCCAGTGTGCACAGCCTCACAAGTACTGATGACTTTTCACTCCCAGGGCTGGTCTTCTTTTGTGTTGTTCTGGTTCCATAGACGACCCCACTGTTCATTTGGGGAAAAAAAAAAAAAACAAAACAAACAAAAAACAAACCCATATTCCTTGGTTAACATTGGAAAAAACCAACAAAATGTGGCCAGTTTCAACACCTGTTCAAACCATAAGTACTTTTGTATCATCATACAGATGTTCAATTACGTTTGTCACAGCAACAGTAACATGGCATTTTATCTTTAGCCTTGTAGAAAAAAATGAAACCCGATAGTTTATGCACATACACGCACAGAGTACACTTGACAAGAACACTTTAATGTGGTTTACATTTCACTTTTATTTAATCCTCAAAACTGCCCATATTGCAGGGGTTTTCTTGATGAAATATGGAACTGAGCAATTAAGTCTACAAAATTATTGTAAAAACTTGCTCGTTTTTCTACCTTTATTGCTAAGAAACTTTACAGGTGCACAGTTTGTAAAAATAACCCTTTTAAGACTGAATGCATACACATGCTACAAGATTTAAAAAAATGACATTAGCATAGCACCTCCAGATGGGGCAAATGCAGTGCTGAACACAGACAGAATGTTTACGAAGTTAGAACTGCTCATTTATTTTACAGCTTCTAACGGGAAGGAATTGTTCAGTCCTAAAAGGGTTAAGTAGAAACCCTAATATACTTCTTTTTCTAACAAAGCTGCCACTCAATCCCACAGTACAGTGCTCAAAAACAAAGTCAAAAGTCTGGCACAGGAAAGTATACACATTTGTTCAGTACTCATAAACACAGCTGCTTTTGAAAGAAAGTAAATAATATGGTTAATAATTGAAGAGCATCTTGGTTTCAAGATGGACATCTCTATGGAGTCATTTAATCCACAAGTGGGTAGCTTACTTCCAATAGATAATTTGTTTCACTTGACATTAATATTTTCTATATGGGGAATTCATCAATTTATGTCTTGAGTTAATGTCTTTTCAGGTAACCATTCTGATTTTATAAGTCTGTGCAATAAAAACAAGTACAGAATACCATTATTAACACAGTTGTGGGATGCCCTCAGGGCAAATAATTAGGAAAAACATCAGCAGCAGATTATTAAAGACTACGCTAGTGTTGAATTCTGAAACGCAGTTCCAAACAACAGAAAACAAGAAAAGGCATAGCTAAATTAGAGCACTCACTTTGCTTTTTCTTCCTATAGTTGGAACTATAACAACATTCTGAACACAGACTCAATTTCTATGTATACAGAATTAACAGCAGACTTAACAGCTAGACTTGAACAGTTATAAGAGCTTCATACTGAAACATTCTATAAGTAGTTTTATCAAAATCTTGATATATTGTTAATATCATGAAAATTGATTAACAGCTCACAAGGCCAATATATGTAACAATATCACCCCACAGAAAAAAAGTTCAGGAAGATAATATATCTGAACAACTGGATGTATTAACAACAGTAAGGACCTGGAAGACCACTTCTGTACTACAGAATAACTACTGGCAACAAGAGAGCCACAAGCCAAATGAAAAAATGTGATTTAAAATGCTCTTGTAAGCAGAATAGGCTCTTTTTTCACCCACTTGGCTGTAGTGTGTAGAACAGCATATATTAGGCTAAATCTTTACAAGTCAAGGGATATTGTATCTATTGGGCAAAATTACTGCACGTAAAGAAACTGAATATAAAAAGTATTGCATTTATATGTAAAAAATTCAAAATAATGAGTATAAAAGCACATGTCAAGTTCTGAAAAGCTATTTTAAATAGTCTTTGACGGTTAAAAGGCTTGTTATGGTTTGCCTGCTGTGTGTCTATCATGGTTTCTTGAATACCCTCTAGTTCTGATATATGTATCTTGCTTATTTTAATTCTCAGTCTAATTAGTGATGAAAATCTGTGGCTCTTGAACTAAGCTGTCTTGAACTAAGCTGTACTGTAAGATATTTATGCGCTTCTAACAAAAACACTGTGAAACGATTCCTGCCACAACACAATAAACCAAAATTTTACAGCACATAAAAAGGTAAACAGATTTGCAAGTAAATGCCAGTAAACAGTTTAAAACAGAGATAAGGCCACAATGAATCCTGCCCTTGGTCACTGAAATGGAGATGAGGTGAGGCAGCATTCACTAGTGCTAGGAACCAGCAACGCGACTACGTCACGGGAACACGTTTCATAATACAGAATAACGAGTATGAAGGCCTGTGGTAGAATACAAGCACATTTCAGGAGGATAGTGGCACTGATTTTACTATCTGCTAAATACGCTTTATAACCAATTTCTTCTTTTAAACACATTGTTTTCACACACACAATGGAGCACTAAAGCAAAAAAGTAGAATGGAGCGTCAGAGTACACAGATATGGTGCAGAGACGATGCCTTAAAATGGTGGTGGGTGTTGAAACTGGAATAAGTGGTCAGAAATAAAAACTCTGTGAAAATGGTCAACAGGTAAGCTTGTAAGCAATGCACTGTAGGAAACCACAGGTTCACATTTACACAGCAGTTGTGACTTTTGCTTCAGGGTATAGAAAAGGCTGAACACACCATGAAATTTGTATTTTGGCTTTTGAAGAGGAAGATCACACTGTCAGAACTTGTCCTACAAGTCTATGCCTAGCTCTGTGACTACAATACTGGGGTATACTTTCAAATACAAATGAAGCAGGCAGGTCTACAAGGAGGGACAAAACATGGTAAAGTCAAAATGAAAAACAAATGCAACAACCAACAAAGTGCAAATGAGCCTTGAATTTATGCTGGAGAGAAGACTTGAATGTTGCACAAGCTGTTGGCAGGGAAAGGGAAACAAGGATGGGAGGAGCTGACATCTTCATAGTGCTTTTATGATTTCCTATTTTCCCATTTCTAAGTAATAAAATTTACTTCTAGTTATTACTGTATGATCACTTCACAATGAAAGCACGTTCTCAATACAAGTGTTACACAAAAGTCTGGCCTAATTTACTGAACAGTATGAAGAAAAACATGCTCGTTGTGATTCTTAAGTGATGAAGGGCATCACCTACCAATCCCATTTGTAGCACATACTTCTCATGGTACTTTAGTTACATGCCAACAAGACAGAAGACATGCTGCCAAATGAAGTTATTGGGAACATTCCACTTTCGAAATAAAACATTTAACTTACACTTAATACAAATTATGTACAAGATTAGAAAAACCTGAACAGATCCTGAAACATTTTCAGATGTAATATGACTGAGCAAGGAAGAGGGGGAGTAACCCAGTAACAACCCTTCAAAAACACCAACATATGCCTGTGACATAAACAATCATTAATATGACTGCTTGAGATGCCACTTTTAGGAAAAAAAGCTCATGTAATGTTAGAACCTCATGAATTATCACTATAAATACATATTTAAAAAAGAAAAACAGAAATAACTATTAACAATGACTGAAAACAGAGCACTAAAGTTAACATACATTGCATGTATTGCAGGCAAGGCAGAGGCATTTTTTAAAGCTTTTGCACAGACTTCATATAATCTTAAAAAAAATATGCTGGCCTTTACAAGGTTCTACTTGCTGAAATAAAAACAATTTCAGTTCATAAAAAGTCACAAGACTTCAGTTTAAAAAAAGGAACAGTTCCAGCCACAGACCAAAAATATATTTTTTTTTTTTAAAACTGGAAGAGTATGGTAATTAGATTATACAAGCATGGTCAGGCTTGGAACCTGAATATACTTCAGAGCAAAAGCTCAGAGGAAAAAAAAATATAAACTATTTGGTAACAAAAGTGTACTATATGTTGTGATACAAAAAAGGTATGGTGAAAATGTACCTTTTATACTAAAGCTTATACAAGTTCCTTGGTCCATAAAAACTATGTTGTGTTCATGTTTTCTAGTTTGCTCAACATGTATCCCAGCCACATTTTTGTTTCTTGCCCACTAAAAAAAACACAGCTGAAAAATAGATTTTCAATAAAGTTCTTATGTTTCGGATGTTGGTTTTTTCTTTTTTTTATTGTGGCTTCTGTTTTTAAGATCAGCACTTGCAGGTAACAAGGTTCAAATCATATCACCTAAAATGGAAAAGTGTTTTCCCATGAAACCACGAAAATTGTTCAATTCTCTTGAACGTAGCACGAAAAGTCAATTAAAGTCCAGACAAACAACAGTAGTTAGGAAACTACAGTTGCTGTAGATGATGTGACGTTGGTGGGGTTTGTGCTGACGCTTGTGTAACTTCCCTCGCTGTTTGTGTTTGTTTCACTGGAAGCCATGAGGCTTGAGTTGGCTCTGAGGATTGCTCCAGCAGCACTGCAGTGTGGCCGTGGCCCTGGTTCCGGTGTGTATGTAAAGGTAAGGCTGGTGGAGTAAATTATGCCATCGTTACGGACCAAAGTTACTGGAACCTGGACTGGCTGTCGGACCCACCTCCAACCTTCTCGAAACGCAGAAATGTCTGGAACAACACAAAGCATGCTCTCTGCACATCTGAAAAACAGGAGAGTCAACTGAGCACAATGTACTTAAGTTGAAAGAATACAATAGAACAGAACAGTTCAGTTGGAAGGGACCTACAATATTCAACTAGCGCACACACTGACCACTTCAGGGCTGACCAAAAGTTACAATCGTATTATTAAGGCCCAATACCCTTTATTTGCTTAAACACAGAGAGGCCAGGGGCATCAACCACCTTTCTAGGAAGCCTGTTCTAGTGTCTGACCACCTTCTCAGTAAAGAAATTTTGCCCAGTTTCCAGTCTAAATCTTCCGTGGTGCAGCTCTGAGCCATTCCCATGTGTCCTGGCACATGACAGCAGGAAGCAGAGCTCAGCACCTCCCTCTCTACCTCCCCTCCTCAGGAAGCTGCAGAGAGCAGTGAGATCACCTCTCAGCCTCCTTTTCTCTAAACTAGACACGCCCAAAGTACTCAGCTGCAACTCCCTAGGGCCTTCCAGCCCTTCACCAGCTTTGCTGCCCTTCTCTGGACACATTCCAGTACCTGAACACCCTTCTTAAACTGGAGGGCTCCGAACTGCACGCAGTGCTCGTGGTGAGGCTGCAGAGTGCTGAATGCAGTGGCATAGTCACCTCTTTTCACCAGCTAGATGCAGTTTGGCCGCCCTGCTGCCAGGGCACATTGCTAACTCATCCTGAGCCTCTGGCAACCAGCATTCCCAGATCCCTTTCTGCACTTGAGTGTGCACTTGAGTGTGTACACAAGTATACACTTTTCAAAGCACCCAGCAGAACACAAACACTGCAAAAGTAATAGAAAATATTGTACCTGTACATGGTTTCAGCTTCCACATCCCCAAACCAGACACGTAAATTTGGAGTGAAGTTCTGTCCTGTAAGTTCCAACATTGCTACATCCCCACCACCATTCAACTTGAAAGGGAGCAAATAGAAAAAGAAGAAAAAAATCCCCCCCCCAATACGTATTAATGAAAATAAACATTCTCCCCTCAGGAACAAACAAACAAACAAAAAACCCCAACAAACAAAAACCCCCACCAACCAAAAAGAGTCACAAACAAAACCTTCACATGCAGATAAGAACTTTAAACAATGCTGTTTCTATCAGCTGGACAAAACCAAAACACACACAATCTACACAACTGAAGTATAAAGAAGTAACACATCTAAAAGATACTGCCAATTAATTTGATACTATGAAGGAATTTTGAAGTTTTGATAATGGCCACTTAAAATAGATGTCAACAAGGCTTTGAAAAAGAGAATAAAATCTTTCAGAGAAGGTATTAGGAGAGTTTTTCCTCTGCCAAATGCTGAGGTTTTTTTAGTAAGGCTCTCTTCGATCTATAACTGACAAGAGTCAAAACCAATTTCTAAATAATCAAACAAGTCATAGGGATATCACTACCATAGTACTTTCAGAAATAAAATTCTTATTGTATATAACAATATTAGTATTATTCCTATGATTGATAGGCTTGTGTATTCTGAAATGTAAGTAAGAGAAATTATTACAACAAAGTAATTTTATTCTTTATAAAGCTATTGAGACTATTTTCCTACAGTATTTCACAAGGGTATCATGAACGTTAAATAAATATGACAAAAATAATCTCACATAAAACAGTTTATTAAACCAAACTACAAACTTACTTGAAGACTTTCTACAACAGGCACAGGTGTCACTGGAGCATGGACTGGACCCATCCCCTCATAAAATGTATATTCTGCTTTGTCTGTGCTAATGATTGTCCAAGAAGCTCCATCATTAATCATTTCTTTATTTGGTTCTTTTGGGCATGGAGTGGCCTTAGAGAGAAAGAAAAGTTTTAAATCTGATCTGTGGACATGTTTGTCAAGTGACAGACCTAAAAACCAACTCAGCCAGTAATAATGCCTGTTTATTTCAAAAACATCTTCATGTTTTCCTCTAAAAAATGGCCTAGAGAAACACTCTTAGCATTTCAGAAAAACTACTAGGAAACTAGTATTTCTGAGGACACCGTAACACTCACCTAGGACACTGTCACCTCTCCAACTTTATGTTTGAGTTTTAATTTTAGTTCAACTTTCAAAATTTTAACGTTATTCAATAGGCATTAATAAAAAAACTACAGCAACTAGAAGCAGCTGCTTTAAAACAAATATATACAAAGCATCTAAATACAAAGCATCTAAATTTAAGCATTTAATACAAAGCATCTAAAACAGCTGAAGACTGAAGTGGAATACTTTCCATTAGTTATGATTTTTATCTGGTCAAGATGGTTTTTTTCTTTTTACAGTTCTTCACCCTCCACAAAATGATGGAAAATACAAGTTTATATTCCAGAGTTTGTGTAAAGACATAGGAGAGAAGCTGAAATGATACTGTTGCAAATCAGAATAATGGAATCATAGAATGGTTTGCATTGGAAGGGACCTTAAAGATCCTCTAGTGTCTCACTCTAAATATTACTAAATTAGTATACATATATATACAGATAGATAGATAAATAGATAGAAAATACACACACAAATATGTTTTTATGGCAACAGAAGCCCCTGAACAATTTCACCACCTAGCAACCCATAAGAAAATTGTGTATAGGTTAAACACTGGCACAGAAAAAAATTCTAATAACTAGATTCTGTTTCCTTCCATTAAGCTTTAAGGATATGTCGGTATGTAACTGTAACCTTCACTCTTCAAAGTGGCAGATAAACTTCAATTAGCATGAATTGTCCACATCAGATGTTAAAAATCAAAGCTGTACTTTCATGTGGACTCTTCATTCTGGTATAATCATGTAAAAAGCACCGAAAACAGCTTGCAAGGGAAGTGTGTGACATGGATAGTAACTACAGATCTTTCCAAATTCAAGATGCCCAAATGACACTTCCATCAGAAACACATGGAGCTTCTGAATTACTAGCTTCTCTTCAAAAGAGAAGCCATTATACAGGAACTGTTGTATACTATTTTGAAGCATGACACCTTTCCTATAGGCTGATTCCAGTTCTTGTTGGCATGAAATGATATACTTTGAGTCATAACAAATAAAACCACGGATATGAAAAAATGAACAACCCTGAAAAAATCCTTGACTTTTTTCAGATTTCCTAAGTCCATGAAGTAGAAGGCAAATGCCACAGACTTTGTTCTCAAAATCCTGTTACATCAAGAATTATTCCAGTAACACATTACTCCTTTTGTTACAGAAATCTTTGAAATGTTTCAATTCCTGTTCTAGAGAAACATTCTTTCTCAGCGCTTCCAAATAGGGCTCCAGCAACATTTCTCACCTTTTCTTTCCTTTCCTTTCTAAACTACATTTTCTCAACAGGTGGCATTGGAAGATTAAAATGCCTTAACATCATGCTTAGTACCTCACGTACTGTCTGGCTTCAGCTGGAGGGAGAAGTTACAACTTGGGATCCTAGGATTGCCACTGACAGTTTTCTGAAACCACCACCTCAATGTGCAGTGGCGGCTGCAAGTGATGACACGATGTTGGACACCATCAGATAAAAGTGATGAGAACAAGCTGTCTGGTATTATTTTGCCAGTGTAAATCCTCTGTTCACCTAATTTTGCAATACTGTGTGCAGTTGCGGTCTCCCTGTCTAAAAAAGTCGGAGAAAAAACAAGAGAAGGGACAGAAAGGGCAACTAAAATCACCAAGGAATGTTGAATTTATGAGAAGAAATTGAGAAGACTGTGATTTTCCAATTAGGAGACAAGAAATTAAGATGTTGATGGCGAAGTGAATGCAGCACTGCTGCTCACTAAGTACTGCAAAACTGGAAGTCGGAATCTCTCATAGAAATCGTTACATCGTTCCAAACAAATACAGCAATAGTTTACTACGCAGAGAACAGGAAACCTCTTGAACTTTCTGACAAAGATTAACGAAGAAAAGGAACATTTGCACATTCTAAGGTAATCAAACCAACGTACATATTACAAAATGACACTAAAAGAGTCAGGGATGCAGCCTTTAACAAAACTTGGTACAAGAAGTGTGGATGCTGGCACAGTACAACCACACTGGACGGCGAAATACAACCAGATCCACCTGCTTCCTGTAAGCATCAACTCCTATTGCTGCTGGTAGACTAGACACAGACGTGGACTATGCTCTGACCCAGTAAGGCACAATTTATTTTCCTTTCTCCATGTTCCAGAACACACGCATGTCTTGAAAGAGAGATCTAGCTGGTACTTCAGCAACTGAATTTCAAGGTTCATGCTCACCTGCAGACTTTTTACAGCCTCTTTGCTTTAAGCCTCTATAGTCTCTGTATAGGGCTATTTCCATTCACCCAAGAGAGACTCGTCATCTTAAAGTTTCAGGATTTTGGGGGGTTGTTGTTATCGTTGTTTTGGTTATTTTGGGTTTTTTGGGTTGTTTTTTTTTTTTTTTTTAACAGTGACCATAGTTTGTCTAGATTCCTGCTACAGGAACAGTATACACATGCTGTTTCCCTGGTCTTTGTCTTCTGATCCAAAATAAAAAATCCAGATAAAACAGGATTTCTCTCCTGATATTGGCAGAAAGAGTTTATCTTCCACTGTGATTTCACCTACCAAAGCATGGTAACAGCCTGATGTGCAAGTTACCAGATTTTATTCAACAAGTATAAGCAGCAGGTACCTGCTCCACTAAGAGGATTCAGGACAGGGGGTTGTCCTTCCATGTAACTCCTACCCATGTGGAAAGTTCAGAGCTCCTATCAGACTGGGCTCTGTGAGTGCTGCTGTGCGCTGTGGGTACAAACAACAGATCTAGTCCCTTCTGAACCACAGGTCATGAATATGTTTACTGAAATAGGAACAAAGCTACTCATATTCCCTTTCCATTATCCCAATCCAGGACAGAATTCAACTGAGTCTTTACCAAGCCTTCCTGTCTCTTCCCTTAAATTAAGGGAAATCTTAAATGTTAGCTTCTAATTTCCTACCTCTACTTTTCTTACCCAAGAAGGTACAGCTGTTCTAAGGAAGGCCTGAACCTTTCGCAAGCATGGCCATCTTCCTGGAGCACAGCATTATCTCTCAACACCATTTGTTAGTTGAGCTGCCCCCAAAATATTTGAAGAAAATTGCACTATTTAGGTAATCCTGAACTTGGTCAAAGTCTTCACAGAGTCACAAAATATTCTGAGTTGGAAGTGACCCACAAGGCTCATCAAGTCCCACTCAAGTAAGGACTGAGCACGTCCAGGGATTGAACCCACCATCTTGTTGTTTTTAGCACCATGCTCTGACCAGCTGAGCCAGTCTGAGGGTTCTTGCTGGTCTGCTAGGAATTACCATGTGGAAGAGCTACTAGCATGCTAACATACAAGAGACTAAAACCCGATGTTTTTCTCCACCTGCTGGAGAAAAAATATTTCTGAGACAGTTATATTCTTTACAGACAAATCAAATTTATGCGGCTTTTCAAGTTACTGTGGGCAACTGCCACAGCTGTCTATGTTTACACTCTTAGCCAAGAGCAACACATGGCAGCTCTACTGAGTTCATAATGAAACAAGACTATCATCAACTATATCATTTCCTATTTGCTGTAACCTAGAAATGGACACACAAATAAGTGGTGAAGCTCCACTGGCATATGCCAGCATGTTAAGCCACAGTATCATGATCGCATGCATAAGTCTCTAGTATTTCCTTTTTCTCCATTGGAGAAACCAGAATTCATTTTCCAGACAGACATGGAAGAAGATCGTGAGGAAAGAAAAACAGATTTGGAAAGGCACAGATAACAATTTGTTGCTCTCTCCACCCTCTCTTTTCAAAACTAAGTATTAGACTTACATTCAAAACCTACTGCAAAAATGGCATTCATACATATTTTGGGAATATCTGGGAAAACTTTGCAACCACACTTCTCATCTATTGAAATAGTTTTAAGCAACTTACTTGAAATTGGATTATTCTCTCCTGGGAAAGGCACAAATACATTCTCTCAGTGTCTTTAAGGTAAAATGCACACTTATGGAGCTGTGATACTGGATCATCTGCATCCAATAATGCCGTTTGTTTATCTACTTTTCGAATTATCTGTGAATGAAAATTGTACATATATATTTAGGACAATTTCTATACTTTATGACATACATACAGTCAATAAAGGAAGCAAAAAGTAATTTTTTTTAACATTTCCATGCTTCTCATTTTGATATCAACGTTAGATTCATAATGCTTTTGAAACAAGAACACAACATTGAAGCGACACTCAGTACTACTTCAGTGTGCTGCATGCATATATATTTTATCTATTTTTGCTGAAGGAGTGCAGAAAAAAATGAAGCTTCGGCAAAATCTACTTTTGTCCCATGTGCTGGTGTAAAAGAGCAGTTATTAATTATATTGTTATCTTCAGTTATTAATTACTATTCTTAGTAATTAATATGCTTCTACAGAAGCTTTCACCACTGATAGGATCAACAACATTCTGTGGTAAACTGGTTGCTGAAGGAGAATAATTAGAATAAGGATTAACTAAAGGTATTGAGATGTCCTTAAGTGCAGTTTTGGAAACAACAATCATAACATATCTTAACAGTAGCTGGTCATTAAATATTACTTGAAGACAATTGCAAAGAACAATTGTTCCTTACATCTGGCAATTCAGTGAAAAAATATCTGCAGACTGAATTCAGATCTGTTTTACCAATTTATTTCTAAAAATCAAAAGCTTTTCCGTTAGAGAGTGAAAATATGTAGCTCATAATTTTAACTCAACTCCTAAAAAGAAGTTTAATACTTTACGTAACACTACTAGATGCAGCAGCCAAAGTGCCTGAATATTTCTAAACTGACAATCAGAAAGCCAACCGTGTCCTCTGCAATATCCAATGATAATGAGGAGTATTATCAGCAATATAAATTTAAAGCTTAATTTTTTTCTTCTAAGTTCTTTGCATTTGCTTATAAAATATCTGCAAGTTACCTTTTAACTGCATCACGTTCCATCAGTCCTGTAAGGCAGTATGACAAGTGCTCCCAACGGAAAACAAAACATGAGCCTAATTTGTTTTAATCTATTTCTAGTTACAAGTAAGGTTTCTGGAATAATAAATGATGGCACCTCCTTTCAGCAATAAGAAAGTATTAACATGAAGCCCACAAAAAAGTGACATCCTCTTAGTGCATTTCATGTGCTTGAACCATATCAGTAGTGTAACCAGGTTTTTACTGTCAAACAATGGATTTTACTGTCAAACAATGTGATTTAAGGGAAAAAAAAACCTAGTGAAATTTTCATTTTGTACCATGTATACTGAGCAGGCTATTATCCCTTTTTTTTTTTTAGCCAAGTTTGGTATTGGGAGAGAATTTCTCATTACAATCCTAGCAAAGTAAGTCTGGGAAGGAGAACAAAAGCCTGACTCCAGGAAGGCTGCTTTCATATTGGCGCATTTTAAAGATTGCTTCTACCTAAAGCTGAATTAGCAGAGCCTTGTATGAAACTACTCATAATGGGCTGTCAAACCACAATTTCACAGAAGATCTCATATGAAGGACTATTGATTATTAATCACATAAACATCCAATTAGGCTGGCATTAAGCACATAAAATAGGAAAAGAAAATCTATAGTTACACTTAACTTTCTTTACAAAGTCTACTACTGTGTATCCAGAAGTAGTTCAGGTTTTTTTGTTCACAAACCTTAACTGGTTATTCCAAAGGCCATTCCCATGTTTCAGACTTAAAACAGATATTATTAATAAATACGAAAAAATATTTTTGCAAGCTGGTACTGGTATAAAATATCCTCAGGAGTTCACAGAAACACTTTTAGATTCAAATCAGTCAAGCATTTTTAAAGCTGTGTTGGAACTCAACACAGGGAACAGTCCTACTGGCTGAAAATATTTCTCATCTATTCGATATCAGTATTTAAAGCATTTTGGAACAGGGGAATCTACAATACTGTTTTTAAAATAGACAGATTAACCAATATTGGCAGGCTTGAATTCTGAAAAATCCCCTATGCTTGTTTTACAAGTTGCTCTTTGTTTACAGAAACAATCTGCAGATACAAAAATATGCTTTCATTAAAATAAATGCCATTTTCCATGTAAAACACACATTACCCAAAGGCAACACATAAAGCCAAAAACTGCAAACATTGCAAACCCAACTACGGAATTACATTAAGTTGCCATCTATAAATTAATTATAGGATTGGAGAAATTAAACTGTACCAGTCTCGGGAGTGCCATGCCAGTAACTGAGCATACAAGTTTGACAGTCTGCCCATAATGAATGTAGCCATCTCTCACTGTGAATTCTTCTCCTTCTGATTCATCATCATCCACTGCATGAAACAGGAATTTTCAGAATTATTTGTTTTAATCACCGTTTTTCTTGATATGAGAAACATTTAACATCACGCTATTACATCAAATATACACTCAGTAACAAAACAAGTCTGCATATGGGCAATTAATATGGAGGAAGAAATGCAGGATGTTTTTTTGTGAGGATGAAGAAAAGAGTGAAAAAAATACAGAGATTTGCTTTTACTTACAGAGGTGAATGTAAAACGCTCCCCACTGTTGTGAACTGGCATGGAAATTACCACCTTCTACGTGCAAATATCTGGTGCTAACTGTTTGGGATCGAAGTCTGTTAAATAGTGCCACTTTTGTCCCTGATGCAATACATACTGCAAGGAACACATACAGACTTGAGATTATAAAATTACTTCATTATTACATAGAAAAGTAACAAAAAGTCACAAATAGCATAAAATAAACTGAAGAATACTTGAAATCAAGACATAATTATCAAATGTTGGTTAATTTAGAAAATACTTATATTTGTGATAGACCAAAAATAGTCATAAAATTATGAGTGCAATAACATACATAGTGGCTGTTCTCCAAAGGCATGCTAGCTCACAGAATTTTGTCACTTAGCCAAAGGGGCCAGTGCTTGCCAGCTGAAAACTCCTTCTGTTCATAGTTCTCCAACAACTGATTATTTAAGCAGAAGCTTTAGCTTGCCCTTGTGAAGTACTTAAGAGAACTTTCAGCAATCATTTGAAGAGTATTTCAAATATAAAGAAAAAGTATTCTTACAAATCACAAGCAATTGAAAGGAAGACAGATGTAACTATGTCAAATTATAACCATGCAACTTGAAATGTTCTCAGATCTGAACTTACTTATCATTCTAAAGAGAGAAATGTAAAGTGTGCTCCCCTAAAAAAACCAGCAACTAAAATTTTGCCATCAGAACAGGCATGTTGTTCTACTTGGTCCATATTTACTATTGAAGACTGCTCGGTTCATATTCACTGTCCATCAAAACTATCTGTCTGAATACAAATTCAACAGTGCATACTCTGAGCCCACGGGCGTGAACTGCACAGCAACAGATTGCCTTTAGTCATGTGCCAAGCTAGCGGCCCCGAGATCCACATTCCATAGGTGAATGGGTTCCAGCCCAACACAGATGGAAGAGCCTTTTAAAGCACTAGTGAAGAGAGAGAGAAAAACAAACAAAAAAAAAGGGTATCTCTTGAGGTGCTCCAGTGGTATGCAGGCAAAAAACGTTGGAGGAAAAGCAAAAACGTTCCCAATTATACAGTAGCACCAGAGATATCATTAGTTGAAAAACATGGCAAGCAAATAAATCTGGGTGAAATATCACCACACAGATTCCTTAAACAACTACTTAAAAGGAACCATGCAAAACAAAAATAAGAACAACATGAAAATGGCATGAGATAGTAAGAAGGTGGCTGTGATGTGACAAAGTGCAGTTTGGATAACGTGATGCTACTCATTTATCACAATCTAAAAGCAATTTCTTTGATACTGATCAAAACATTCTAAGTACCAGATTGTGGCAGTTAAAGAGATCCAAAAGCTTAGAAAGCTGAGGTAGACCATTCTTTATACATTCGTCTACATGAATTTATTCCTCAGAATACATGGGGGTTTGGGTGGGCCTTTTATATTTACTAAATAATTAATGATGACTGCATAAAACTCAACAGGGTAAGAGTATTTTAAAATACACTGATGTGTACAGTTCTGAAATACAGCAAAAAACCAGAAGTTGAAAATTTCATTGTGTTTCCTTTGTAGTCAGACCTTAGAATACTAACAAAAAATTAGTGGGAAACAAAATCATTTGCTACATAAAGAAAAAACTGAAATACTTACAGTCTGCATTTTTCAGTGACTGTTTCTTTTTAGAAGGTTTGGAGATGACTTTGATCCGTTTACTGAGGAACACACCGATGTCATCACTATTGCCATAGAACATTTTTACCGATAACATGAAGTGCTTTCTCTTGTCTGAGTCTGATATGTATAATGTTTTGGCAGTGCAATAATTCTGTAGGTGAAAACATACTGTGGTTTCTTCTTTGAAGCCAACCCAGTTCAAGAAACTATGCATATTTAATTATGAATGAATTAGGAAAACTGATGCAATAGTTACTAAAACAGATGAGAAACTGTTTTTTCCATCACTTCCACATGCCTTTCTTTTATGACTATGTTTTAGCTTTGTGAAGTGTTGCACCCAACCTCATTACTCTATGATCATTCTAAAGACCCTCAGCAGGACTGGAAAACATGATTGGAGACTGTAACTGTGTCAAAAGCCACCTCTGAGGGGTCAAGAGCACTACTAAAAATTACATTTGATTAGGGCTTTACAGATACTACACTGGGCATGCATAAGGGACCACCTGTGCAGAAAATGTGTTGAGCTAAACTTTTCTTGAAAGGATGGGAAAGGATTGGGTTTTGAAACACAAGGAAGGTACTTTTGGCTAAGTGTTTATGCTAGTTGACAACAGAATTTAAAAAAAAAAAAACTCATAAGGAACTTCAATTACTCTTTTCCTATTCAGCATTATGAAGCATTTCTGGTAGCCTGTGCTGAAAATATTACGTAGCTATAAAATACTGGTTAATAAAACAACGAGGCAAAATGAACAGTTTTGCTGCTAGTTTTATTCCAACTGGTTAAGTCATCACAAATATCTTTAAAAAAAATCTTGTAAGCAATTTAAACCACTGTAAAAAATAATCTACTAAATTTTTAAGATGCTACTTCAGTTGTATTTTTAGGCAAAGGGACTTAAAGAATACTTCTAGCAGCAGATGTTTTGATACTTCCTTGATCAGATTATCCACTCACGCAAGCCAAGGAGGAGGACAGTTTGGGCCAGAAACCATATTTTAGTTAGCCACTGATGGCTACCAAACAACCTAACAGTTTACTGACTCTGCATCAACAACCTACAAATTAAAGGTTAGTACCTTGCTATGACCCTATGAGCCAAATCCAACTTTACAATTGTCCCAAATATTTTTGAGGGATTTTTTTTTAAACCATTATGCAATACCTAGAGTATAAGAAAAGGTTTCAAAAATAAGCATTCCTTGAAATATGCACCATGTAGATACAACATCCTTTGCAGTTATCTGAGTGGTTTATTACAGTTTTTCTACCTTTCCTTCCAAGTTCAGCTGCTGCATTTCTTGGTCACTGTTTCCTATCCCAATAAAGGCGCAAGGTTGTGATTCCTGCTCAGTGCAACCATCCCGCTCCATTTGCTCTTTTTTTTTCTTCCATCCACTGCCCATGAGATACACACATGGAGGAGGACAAAAGAACCTGAAAATGAAGAACATATTACGGAATTACAGTTTTCCTCCAGATAAACAAACTGATGTGTAGCCAGTGCTTTCACATTCACACTTCGCACTTGAGTTTATACAGGCATGCCCTTCATTTGTCTTGAAGATTTTCTAAAATGCAAATTAAAAAAGAAAAAAAAGAAGAAAAAGCAAGGAAAATCAGCAGTAGATGCACTGTCACTGAGAATCTTTCCAGTTCAATGTATGTTAGGTAACAGTCTGCATCTCTATAAAATGCTTTCTACCTTAAAAAGACATTCTGAAAGAAAGGAAAAAAAGCCTCAAAAGTCATTATAGTCTTTTGCTTTTGCAGGTGCTTAACATGATGGAGCAATTAATACACACAGAGCAGTTCAACAAACTAATTTAATGGACAACTGCTGACTACCATTCCTAAACATTTAGAGTTTTGTCATAAGCAAGGAGTGAGTTGATTCCATCCATGCATAAATCTCTCCCAAGTTTTTAAATGGAATAGATGATTTTATATCTTTATCAGTATGTGTAAAAAATAAGGCCTAGTTTTCAGCAGCACTGATTGTAATCAGTCTAGATGTTACTTACAACAATATGTTCAAAATTAAATTCAATGCATTGATCTTGAAGTTTCTGAAAATTGTTAAAGCCCAAATCCTGAAAAGGTTTGGTTTCAGCTAGCAAATAAGCTGCTGTGTTTTTATCATCATTTCACTATGATCAAAGATACAAAGTGGAATGAGTACATCCAGTTGTGAGGTAGCTACGAAGGCATGTAAAGGACAGGAACATGAAAAAGTTTCTATTTAATATATTTTTACTTTATATTATATTTTACTTTATTATATAATTTTATTTTTACTTCAATTTGGAGAGTAGTGTTATAACTTGGCACTTCTGAAACCCAACAATGACTCCTACCTTACAGGTGAGGGTTTTCTGGCTTTGCCTTTTTTTTTTAAATTGGGCTTGGGACAACTGAATTCCGGGCAAGGGGAGCAGGCTCCATGCTGGGGCAGCAGCCAGCTGTGCCACCCGCAGGCTGCTGCAGTGCTGGGCAGGACATGTCAGGGCAGCGGGGTGAACTGAACTCTGGGCTCTGAGTCATGGAAAATGATCAGAGGATAAAATTATTCAGTTTCTGAATTATCTGTGGGAGTCTTGAGCAAGAGAGGTGAGTGTCAGGTCACTGGTTGGACTTGATGATCTGAAATGTCTTTTCCATCCTAAATGGTTATTATTTCTATTAAACACCATTAATGGATGCACACACGCAACACACGTGTGGGTAGAAAGGAAGCAAGAGGATAAGCAGGACTCACATTTTTATTAGACTGGTGAGGGCAATGATGGTGCCCAAGTACTGTAGGGAGCAAAGCAGAGGCCTACGCTGCTTTCCATCCCAGATCAGGGAATTGTGGTAGTGGTCCTCTACAAACAGCACTTTTCAAGTGGGGGTTATGAACTGACTCCAATGTTAGAAAATGCAATTTTATGGAAAGAAATTTTCAAGTAACAGGTGCATTTATTCATGAGTTGATCTTTTGGAAACAAACTGAGACTGCCAGAAAACACACAACTATAATGACAATACAAGATCCTTTCAGTGTTAATGGATATATCCCACTAATATTCATCAGCTATAAGCTACTCCTGATAAAGAAGTTGTACATAGATTAAAAATTAGTGTCAACCTTTACTAACAGAGCAATGCTTTGTTAAAAAAAGCCCCAACCAAACCAAACCAAAAATCCAGCAAATCCCTTCTATTCCAATACTACACCATAAAGCACATGACACATTTACCTTTCTTCCTCACATACTCTTTTGTATTTATCTAACTGATTAGAACACAAGAAGAATCCCTAATTTTTTCATATCCTTTCTCATTTCAGCTTTATTCTAAACCAAGTCCTTTGAATAACTACAGCCACTAGATGGCAATGAAGACCTGTAAAAAACAGGGTGTCACCCACTGATGAAGAGAAAACAAGCCACAACAATTAAAGCATTCTTAAAATTAGAACGCAGAGAACAACATTTGAAAACTTACTGAACAAAGAAAGAAACTTCTAAAGCTAATAAAATTTTAAGTTTGGTTAAAACTATGAACATGAAGAAAGAGTCTGGACACTCACAATTTGAATGGGTTTTCTTAGGTATCTACCTGTTTTCTCAGCCTTCAGGCATAGATAACTACAGTCTTGGGGCTTTTTAACTTCATATTTACAGTTCCAGGAACTCATGAATACAAGAGATTAGCTATGAATATTCTATCCAATATAGAAAAAGTGAACCAGGTTTGAACTTTGGAAACACTGTATTAAATCAGATAATCATCAGTGGAGAGAACAATATTCCTTCAGTCAATTCAGGTCAATCAATACAGAGAAAATGTGGTACTTCAAGCAGAGAAGGTACTCTAACCAAACTTGCCAGGAAGCAAGGGCTTAAAGTGAAATAAGATCAGCTCGTGTTATTTCTACTTAGTTCTGATGCACACAGTGCTCTCCTCAAACCACAGGCTTCTGTCACAAAGGTTTGCTTTTTCAAATCATCCATGTCATCTTTGTGTTCATCTTACAGGAATCTTTGCCTTCAAGAGAATTCAGATGTTTCTACTAGCTAGTTATTTTATATCCAGAGTGACTTTAGAAGGGAAGTTTCTCCTTTGTATCTGCTGGTCAATTTCAAGTCGGTCAAGCAGGAGGTGTGTTTGTCAATTACCCACATTGTTCTGAGAATGAAACTGCTCAGCAACCTTCCTTTCTAAGAGATGAAAGAATTAACAATATCCACTAAAGAACTCAATGTGACAACAAACAAATGAAAAATCATTAGGTACTACAGTGCTAAGGACGAAGCAGTGGAGGCACCGAGTAAGCCCTGGAAAAAGCTGTGCTTTCATTAACAAATTTTATCCAGAGGACAGGCACATTCAGTTCAGTGAAGGGAAGTATTTGATCAGAAATTACAGGAGCTCCTTCACTCACAGCTGTAAAACAAGATGCAGCTACAGCATTCTCATGCTAATCAGCAGTGATCATGTTTGAACTCCGAACAGCACAATCCAAATACAATCTGGCTCGCAGTCTTTCGATGAACTATGCCTTGGATTCCAAAACACTTCAGTCCTTTAAACTGCTGAATGCTCACACTGTTCCAGCTTTGAAGAGAGAAGTCTCAGTGAATGGTAAATATGGAAAAAAATACAAGAAGTGTAAGCCAAACACCCACGGTCATCAGGACTATGCAGCACCTGAGTCTCTATTAGCTGAATGCCTTTGAAAGGTGACAGTCACCCAACAGGAAACATCAGGCACAAAGTCTAAAATTCAGCTAAAGCCCAACCCTGAGCTTCTTACCTCCTGGCTTTTGTTAAACTAAAAACCATTAACTTTGTGAAGTGTAAGGCTAGTATGAAAGATCAACTCAAAAAAGTCAACTCCTTTCATTCCCGTTACTTAGAAGTATTGAAAACTCTCAAACTAACCTAGAAAGTCTGCATCCATGCACCTGGAATAGTGTTACTATTAGATTAGTAACTATTCTATTTAAATAGATGCCCATTTAAACCAGACCACACTACTGCACCATCTACAGTGAGTTTTTAACAGAGTATTTCACCATCTAGTAACCCTCATCAAAACACTGAAAGGTAGTTATTGTGCTAACCTTTTAATTACGACGTGCAAAATCAGTTAACAGCAAGTATTTTCCACCACCTCGCAACAAGTAAGACTTAAATAAAGACTGGAACAAGAGGTGGAAGTTTGTCTATTTTTTTTTTAAGTTCTATGTTTACTTGAAAGAGATGTCAAATTTAAGAAAGAATTCCTTTTGTAACTTGAATCCCTAGTTACAAAAGTAATGCAAATTAAGTTATTCTTTAAGGTTCAAAAATTAACCCGATTATATCTATGCCATAATGAAGTCCCATGGAAAACAGGGAACTTCTCCATAAAAATTGCTATGAAATACATTTCTTTCCATAAAAAAGATGTATGCAAACCAATTCACTTCACAAATGGTAGTGAATATAAAAATGATGAAAACTTGACTGTCCAGTTGCATAAAGCAGCATTAAAACTTTACCAATTTTGCTTACTCTAGAATTACGAGGAAATAAAGGCCACAATCTGCTAAAAATATAGGAGAAACAATTTTTTAAAAAGGAATAGAATAATTCATCATTCAGTTTTACAAAGTACCTTAGGCCACACATGGATCCAAGGATTTAATAACTGGCACCTTCCTTTATGCTGATAACCACAGGACATCATTACTGATGCTGACAATCTGGGAACTAGCAGAACAGTATCAGAGGCAGCCTACATGGTATGTTAAAGCTTAAGAAAAACTAAAATATTTAAACTGAAAAAATGAAACCTTAGTATGTATGGGACAAGAGGGAACAGGCAGAAACTAATGCACAGAAGTTCCACTCGAACATGAGGAAGAACTTTTTTACTGTGCAGGTGTGACTGCATATGGAACAGGTTGACCAGAGAGGTTGTGGAGTCTCCCTCACTGGAGAAATTCAAGAACCATCTGGCTGCAATCCTGCGCCACGTATGCTATGTGCTCTAGGTTGGACCAGATGTCCAACCTGTGGCCCCTTCCAATGTGACCAATTTGGTGACTGATTCCACACTTTCATTTCATACCCATACCACAACAGCAATCATTTCAGCATTGTACTGTTTGATAACCAACAACCAACTATTTTCATTCTTCATCTTCTTTTTCAAGCTCTGAAGTTCTTTACGCTCATTTGACAGGCTTCCATTCTTAAAGAGGTGAATCTGAGATAACCAGCATGAACAAATGCAGCTGTGCTAAGACACTGAACTGCACCTCAAAAAGTGTGGTAGAAGAATGCCTAATTCCGGTTAGCAATTTTCAAGCAGTTTACCAAACATTAGGAGCTTTCAGAAACCATCACCAAACAACAATTTCAAGCTTTGCCTCGGATTACTGAGAACACTTCTGTAAGTTTTCCAAACAGTAATGAAACTTTTAATAATCAAAATTACATACTTTATCTTTTTATATTCTCCTTTCTTTTGATGCAATTTGTCCTCCAGAATAATGATACACAGGACAGCTTTGCAAAATGTTCCTTATGAACTGCTCTGGTCTCAGGAGAACAAAGTTACAGATACACTGCTTAGAAAGTCACTTTCTTCTCTGCAGGCACACCCCTTATTTTTGGGGCGTAATATACTTTACTCATCTGCAGCGATGAGTTAACTATGCAACTCTTGAACGACAATAGAATCTGACAAGATAACAATCAGAGGTTTCTATCGTGTCATGATAATCTTTTTGACTATTGAGTTTGCCACAAAGGGTTACAGTTATCATTTACTGTCAGTACGGCCTGGCATTGCAACCCTTGTGCATTTAAACAGGGCAGAGAGCAAGAGGGCTGCACAGTTATCCAGCAAATACACTTGTCTGCTTTCGTGCCCTTCCTCCTTCACTGACTTCCCACTCGATTCATATCAAGAATTTCAGGAACATCTAAAAAGCACTTTGAGTAACAATTCCATGGATGTGCAGAACCTGCACACTGCCCAAAAGAAAGGATCTAAGACAGGTACTCAGGCACAGAATATTGAAAAACGGACACCAGAAACTGTGACTGAGATAGGTAACAACTGAGAAATCTACAGGTTTAATTATAACATTTGTGTTTTCTAACAGTCTTATATGTAAATATCTTAAATCTTTAATCTCAAAGCTATAAAAACATAATGATGCAACAGGACATTTAACAGTGGTAAAAGAAAGGTTAAAATTTCAAAGTCATTAATGTGCTGAGCATGTGGTCTTTTTGTGGTGAACAAATATTAATAATACAAAAACTAACCAAATACTGCACTCTTCTAGTGAAATGTCATGTAGAAAAGCATTGCTTACAATTAAAGAATGCTGTATTACATCAAAAGAGGTCTAGAAACTCGCATATGAAGGAGCATCCTAATTGCTTCTACTAGTCATGGACTAAAAACATCACACAGAAGAGACTGCAGGAAAAGCACCTTTGCCTAAAAAGCATTCATTCTCATATATTCCTGCAGATTCTGTCCCTTAGAAAAGTACCTATAATTGTAACATGTACTATATCGATTTTTGCAAGGGAATATTTATCATAAGTACAGTCATGATTGACCTATCATTCTTTTTAAACCTATTACAGATGTGATTCAGTAAATTGTCTTACTGAGGCTAACAATTTCCCTTTCATATTAATTTGAAATTATTCAGGAAAAAACTTCTCTACAAGTATTCACCGTTGATCACCTCATTTACTGCAAAATTAAAATGGAAGGTTTAAAATGAGAGCAATTTTAGTTCAATGGAAGAAAAGCTTTGCCCACAGATAGGGAACCTCTTGGTAGAAACAGGCATCACTCCACTGAATGCTACATGCTTGCAGCACTTGTTACAAAATTAAATTATTAAGGAGGAAGCATTTTGTTTCTTCAGACTACAGTGCAATCTGAGGAATTCCATAAAGTGCTATGCACCCAACTACATGCTATAGTTTCCTTAGCTCCCAGCTGTAGAGAGACTTCAGTACAGCATAAAAACTTACCTTTTTTCATTCCCATAGGATTTCTGCGCAACTTTCGCATGGAGTATTAGCACTGTTTGGTCACCTCGCTCCTTCAGGTAATTTCGCATTGCTTCCCTAAAAATCAAAACACAATATAAACTTTGAAAGTTCTTTTGGTTTTATTTATGACAAAACAAAGACAGTTTTAGGTAAAAAACTCCAGGACCTGAAATTCCAAAAAGGCCACCATTAACAGGGTCAAGATGTGTTTGCTACTGTCTAAGACAATTGCACAGGAAAAAGAAGTAACTATCTTGCATGAAACTAGCAATATGGGGTCTGTGATAATTTACAATTACTACATTTTCTAGAAAAAAAGGAATGTTTGTGATGTAAAATCATATCAATGCCAATAACTACACCATGTTTAAAGTCCTATTTCATTAAGCACCATGCCACAAATATCAGGGTAGAACACATTTTATTAGTTAAGTATTTTCTTCACTACCAATTTAGTATCTCATAATGACAAACTGTTTAAGCTTTTAAGCAAATGAGTGCAATGTTTATATACAAGTTTTCTTTTGGTTTTGAAGATGCTAAGAAAATCTTCAGCACATTGTTTCACCTAGTTTTCCAGAGAAAACATCTACTTCCTGCATACAATCAGGTAAAAATAACCCTAATTTTAAAAAAATGTTTTATTGTTCATCATCACTGCAATTACAGATGAATGCTGTAATTACCTCAAGCGCACGAACAACAATTCCTTGAGAGAAGCAAGAGAACAATAACACCCCGTCACTCTTCTGTGTAATAATCTAACTGTTCATTAAGCAGCATGCCAAATTCAACACTCTAGGGATCAGCGGTGCCAGAGTGCTGGCAGGAACACGAGTTCCTGAAGGAGCGTTTGTGGGTTGAATGCCCACCAATGAACTCATCTTCAAAGTCATCTACCAGAGAAATAAATTATGAATTTATCAGGAATTTATATGAAAAGATAAAACCCTACATAAGGATTTTTCGTTTGGTTGTTTCTATTTTTGTCTTTTTTCTGTGAACTGTGGCAACTATTGAATTCCCTAAGGACAGATCTAGAAAACCAAACATTACAACTGAAAAAATCGTGGAAGATAAAAAGCAGTACTTTATCGACTAGACCTTTTCCAAAAGAAATCCCCACACACAGTTTCATAGAGAAAAGCAAGTAGATAGAGCCAGGGTTGGGTTAGACAACAATTTAGCTTTGCTAATGATGTTTTGCAAATTCTTGTGTTTGTCACGCCTGCATAAGACATGATTAATATCTAGTGATTAGTGTGCCGATTTTCTGTGTAATTAGCAGGATATAAGAACAGAGAATAGACTTGAATTGCTGTTTTAAATTTGGACTAACTTGATCTATTCACACTTGACATTGGTAAAACTGATGTTTATCCACGAAAGTACAGCCAGAAGAACTATCCCAAAGCCCACAGACGTACTTACAGCCATTGTTTAAGAATATATTTTAAACCCCAAAACATAATTCACTGTGAAATTATTATTATACATTTCATTATGATATGTATTAGCTGCATTTCAGTTGCTTAAAAACTTTTAATCTGACAATTTGAAATATTCTATTAAGACTACTATATCACACCAAATTAAGAACATCTGTCATACTAAAAACTTTTCACTTGACTATTAAAAAAACTACTCAAACCCAGTAACTCACACAGAAAACTGCTCAGTGCTATCTAATCTTTATTTAGCATTGTATGATGAAGAAAATTTGTATTTTCTCCTGGTCTGTTTCTACAGTGGATTTGTACAATCCAAGCTCCTGCGAGAACTAGTGATGTTCCCCCTCCAATCCCTCCCACTGATCTCTTACATGATGTTTTTCATTATTCAATTTTAAAACTCTTCATGAAAGTAGTACTATTATAGTTTACATCTAAAACAACTACCATAGTATGAACAGAGTAGTGTTGTTGTGCTACGACAATGAACAGATTATTAATCAAACCAGACTGCCTGTGAACAAAAAACACACAACAATTTTCCAATAATTGCACTAAATGTTTTTAAGGGTTTACAGATACATTTTCAGCATAATATAAAAAATCTTAAAAATTTGTGTGACAGTTGTTCCGTTTCAGCAGTTTAGTCTTCAGAGGAAAGTTAGGTTGGTTGTTTCCAGCCTCCATCCTCACAGGAAAGGTTATCAAACTGCTGCTTTGAAGGATGGCTGGCACTTCTCAGATGCCTACCCTGTATTCAGGAAAGAGCAACTAGTAGCTAAAATCCTGCACATGAAATTTAGACTAACTACAGTAAATGGAAAACTTAGTTAAAAGCTCTCACTGCATAGTCTTTTTTTCTCGTTGTTGCTCTTTTTAAATCAAAGAGGATACATTCTACTTTTGTTCTTTTATTTTAAATCAAAGAAGATAAATTCAATGAGTAACTTATAGTAACAGGTGCTACTACTCAAGATGGAAAGCAGCTCATTACTTAAAACACAGTATCTTCAAATATCCCTGAAGGCTGGCAGACCAACAAGAAACCGCCATGTTTGTTCAATTACTTGTAAGTCAGTACGGATCAAGTTTGCATTGAAATGAAGTTTCATGATGACAAGCTAACCTAAAACTTATCTAGAAATGCAGTGAGACACACATTCACAACACAAAATGTAAATGCTCTCCCCCATCATGTGCTAACACAAGGTATCATTTCATTCAAAACAGAGACTGTCAGGATGACAAGGGGCTTCCTGTATCACCACACAAAACTGTAAAACAAATGGCACATCCTTTTTTGCTTTCAAGCAAACAGTGGATTTCAAAGCCAGGAGCTAATTATAATCGGCACAGTTTGTGGCACAGAATAATAAATACTTGCATAGACTCTGCTACAGCAGTTTGAAAAAAGAAGGTTACTACTTCACAGTTTCTGGTATAAATACATCCCAGGCAGGCCAGGAGCAAATCAAGCACTGTACTCCAGTCACTCTAAACACTTTCCAGAGTGGATCGACTTCATAGTTCTAGTTGATACTCTCTCTGATTGTTTCGGTTTCACCAAAAATTGGTTAAGATCACTCCTTGACAGCATCATGTTCAATTCTGGCAGCAAAAAGTGTTACTTTACATGACCTCACAAGACACTTTCACTCGAGAAACAAATCAGCTCATTCCTGAAGATATAAAAATAAGCAGATCAACATCCCACTGAATAATCCACAATAACTGATACACGAAGTCAACATCATTTCTAAAAACGCATTTTGAGTTTCATATTAAAAATAAGCCACTCTGTTAAAAATTGTACTTCTGGCTGCTGACTGCATATATAATTGAAAAGCTTTGATATTAAAAATTCTAGGGTTAGCAACCCATAAATTTTTAACTTAATTTTTCTGAGAATGAAAAGGGTAACTTTAGAAAATTGTTAAATACAGAGTTGCTTTAATGCTTACCTTGTGAGCCGTTTCGGTTGAGGTCGCTCTCCAAACTTCCTGAAAAAAGAAGTAGTTGCTAATTTAAAACAAAAGTGTTTAGTCATAATTTTACAGTGAGATACTATCCTAATTTCACAATTTTTGAAATTTTATTAGAATTTGATGTCTTTTCTTCGTAATTTCCCAGATAAGATCACTATTAAAATATTAACCACCTCCTTGCAACAGCTTTTCCCACAACAGCAGAGGCTTTTCTTTTATCTGAATGCTAGGCAACTTTCTTTGTTGAAGCCACATTTGCTCTCAGAATCACTTCTGAAAAGTTCAGACACCATAAGAATGTAAAGAAGCAGACGATCTTTGCCATAAAATTGACCAGCAGTGCCAACAAAAAGCAGTTATTATAAACATACAGAACTGAACAGACATATCTGTGTTGATGAATCAGTGAATGCTTTCCATCAGGACAATTTCTCAAAAATCTGTTTTTCCCTCATGACTTCTCACAAAAGGGATGACAACGTTTTCATACATGCCAGTACAGAATTACAGGAAAAATCTCTCCTATGGAATGCAGCCAAGCTTGATCCGTAAATAGCCTGCTATACACCCAACGTTTTTTCACCATAAAGTGTTTCGAGACAGCTGTACTTCTTTCAGTGTACTTCAACACCGTTTCTGAGAGAGAGAACACTCTTTACACTAACTTCCCACGAAAGTCTTTATTTACATAAGACACCAAATTAACACACGGCAGATACATTTTCATTACTAAAAACATCCTCAGATTAAACCAAAATGGTCAGGTAAAGATCTGAAAAAAGGAAGGCTGAACCCAGCAATGTACATCTGCTAAGCCTGCTGAGGAAGTGTAACCACAAGCTAAAACAATGACAAGGACAGGGAAAAAAACCCCCAAGAAACCCACAAGGCAAAACCAAAACATAACAAAAAGTCAGGCTTAGCTTAACACCTTTTTGCCTAAAAATAAAGAGGAATAAGAGACTGTGCTTTTGCTGCCAGTGTTCATAAATATTTCTATGACTTGCCAAACCAATTTTATAGGCAGGCATAGCCTTCCCTTTATGGTTCCTAGATAGGGAAAAGAACCTTTTCCTACTATTGTCCTACAACAGTGTTGGAGGCTCCCTAGGACAAGAACTTGATCATTAAGTGATGTGACAAGAAATGCCCCTGTTCGTGCAATGGATCTGTCCTGGACTCTACAGCAACTGGTGGTGGAATGATTTCACACATTCCAATTTAATTTCAGTAATCCTAGAAATGTACAAATGGACAAATACGTAACTATTACCATTTATATAGTTAAGCAAAACAGCACTCTCTTGACAGGGCAGTGACAACATTCAGCAAGTTTTAAAGCTTTTTTTCCAAGACTTGAGAAATAAGTCTTCTAAAATACTGGCAGTCCACTCTACATAGAGGAATTGAATAAACAACATGAAGCCAAATTTCTTTTCAGCTTAAACAATGAAATAAAAATTTGTTCTTCCAACCAGACGTAAGTTCCCTTCATGTTTTGCTTTGTTGTTGTTAGTATACTGTTCACTTCTCTTTATATTACTTTTAAATGAAACAATGAAACCAGAATTCTTGCTGTGAGATTTAGTTCTATATATTTTAAATTTTGAGGTCTACTGGACACAAACTTCATTTTTCTCTGTGGTACACATCACTGCATTGTCGAATCTGTAATGCAGAAAAAATTAACTAGAAAACCCAAACAGCTTTGCAGTTTGGCAGCGGGAAAAGTTACATCCAAAGCTTTTCTGCTTCTAACACTTACCTTCTCAGGATCTGCATAGCTTGATGTCCTGAGCACACCCTGTGCCTCTGACTTTCCCTGGACAACTGTATGAGTAGTTGCGTATCCCAAGTCCCCCACAGTATCTGTGTCGTTGCTGCTCTCCCCTGAAGACCCAGGATCATCCTATTTGACAGAGGGTTCGACTGCGACTCTTTGACTAGAGAACAGGTTACCTTTAAACAATACTCTACAAACAACATCCCTATGGATTAGCTTCCTGCTTTTGAGCAGAGCTACTGTTTTTGTTTCAATCCCTCTGCACATTTCAATTCACCACAAAAAAAATTAAGAGGTGCTTATCTTGCAGCAAAGAAGGCATTATGCATACAACACTTACTTGCACTGTGGCAAACAGATCCAATCCAAGATGAGGACCCTAGTACACCAGAAACTGCATTAACACCAAAAAACCCTTATAGACAAAAACCTCACACTGCCCTAAGGCAACGTGTACCCTTGCAGAACTCGAGTGCAGCAGATACATTCCCCTTGCACATATACTTAATTGCTAAAAGGAGTTTTATTAACAAGAGATCTACACAACACAGCTGCAATTACTGAAAGAAATAAATTCCATCTTTTCCTTTAGTCAAATCCTGAACATACAACACAGGAGAAAAGTACTAAAATCCCCATTCTTCAAAATCAGAGCTAAAGCACTGAGTCACTCTGGAGAGGCACAGGGCAAACTCTGAGCTGATGCACAGTGCAATACCTCTCTAACTCATATACCAGCTTTCCCCAGCCTCCTCCACACAAAATGAAGTTATTTACGTCACTGTAATCAACTTGTGAACACATATAAATGCTACTCTGAGCAACATGAACCTTTCAAAGAGATAATGTAAACTGGGTAAACCTTTTATTATTCTTTCAATATACATTAGAGAGAAGCAGAATAGGAGGAAATTGCATCTTGGTATTTACTTTAAGTCCCATTTTAACTGTTTCTAAATTAAATTCAGCTACTTTTCCTCAATAATGTTATCTTGACAGATGACTGACAGTTATGTACCCTAGCCATGGCATCAATGAACAGCATTTTCCTGCATCATTACAAAATCATTTCAAATATTACATAAATATTCACCTCCCTACTCAACAGCAATAGTCAAAGAAGTTAGAATTTGAAAATTATTAAGAATGAAATAGGAAACGGAAACACCACTATGTCATGGCATTATTCTGCCATGAATTCTCACAATTCTGAAAACTTGCAGCAGTGGAAAAAAGTTATCTCAGAGTAATGAAAGTTAGCACAGAAGTCAGTATGAATAATCAATAGTTTCTGTATGCAATTGGCTAAAACTCCAGCCTTCAGTGAGAGTGAGAGCACGAGAGAAAAGTGACAACAGATGCAAAGACCTAAGAGACTGATAAGAGATATGCAAAATGTGGAAAGTAGATAGTTATTCTCTCCTGTCTCACAAACACAGGAATTGGGAAATATATCCAATATCAAAAATTTATTTTTAGATTTTCTTTTCCTTACTCTACAAAGACAAAACTAAACATATTGCTAGAGAATATTGTGGAGGCTGAAAGCAGAAGTCTTATAGAGAACTCAATTATATTCTATTAAGTATAATGATTTTTTTTTACAACCTTCTTCTCAAGAAAACCTAAACTATGTTCTACCAGCAGCAAAGAAAATAGCATGAGTTAAAAAAACCCAAACCAGTCTACATTTACCCTGTCTTTCATATTCTTTCCTTACTCATCCATTAGTGATGCCTAGCAGGCATAGACCAGTACGTATATTCCAAAGCAGCAACTGCATCCAGGATGCCAGATTTTCCGTCACACTATAAAACTCAAATACACAAACAAGACACAAAAATTTAAAAAAAAAGTATCACATGTCTTTTGTTTAATGGTTCATCTGGTTTACTCTTTCCACATGTTTGCAAACTGATGTAGAGATGTGTATTGACAATACAACCTGAAGGACAGAAAGTATCAGCAACTACTACACAGAAGAAAAGACCAAGAATCTTTTTTTATTTTTCTGCTGTTAAGGCAGATGAAAATACAAGAAACACATTATATCTATGGTTCTGTACTAAATGACATCCATTGCACAAGCTGTGATTGTTGCTATTTCAAACTTTCATATTTGACTGGCATGTCAAAAAATGAGCCAATTCAGACACTACAAGGTTACCTGTCAGTTATGACAGAGACAGCAACATTTTTCTTGTGTAGGTTTTCACTGGATTTCACTGTTCTGGAATTTTTTTTCATATTCAGTATTTCCATTTCTCCTTTCTTTCATGTTGAAGAAACGCAGATTGATGAATAACAAAAATGTACAGGCAAGGAAACTAAAAATGTATCATAGCTCTATTCTTATAGTGGTTATTAGACAAGATAAATATATATAATTTGAAGTCTTAATTACAGGTTAGATATCATTATATCTGAATGCTCACCAAGTTCCTTTAATTTCCTGGGTTTTTTAAATTTTACTATCCAAAACTAAGTGCTCTTTCAGGTGTCCTGCATTGGGATTCTACATATACAATCAAGTTGCTGTTTCATTCACATCAGTTCAAGCTGTATTCTATTAGTATTCCCTAACACACCATACTGGAAACATGAGTGAGAGCATTAGTCACACCATAATCACTTGCTATTGGAGCAAGTTATACTTGTCCTAATAATTCTTTTCCCAGTCCTGTTTTTTTTTTTTTTTCCCAACCACCAGTTAGTATTCTATTATTTCCTGTGTTCTATCTTCTGATGCTTTGCATAAATTAATTTCACTTCCACATTTTGCACTGTAGGCATAACTCTTTCTTCAACATCATGTCTCAAATCATTCTTTTTAAGTCCATACTTTTCATTTAGCAAGTCTCAGTTCGCAAATTAAAATTCTTTTCCCCATTCACAGAAATGGAAGGGAACATATTCTTTCTCCTTGTATCTCTTTACAGCCCTTCAAGTAAGTATGGAAGTTAACAAGTGAACTGCCACTAATCTTATCAGTACAGCAGATAGTTTTACTCAGACTTTTAATATTCCCAGGTTAGGTAAACACATAGCACAATATACAGGATAAGTTTCAAATGTTTTCAGAAAATACAGAATGTGAAATCCTATTTGGAATTCCTGGCTCAGATACAACAGGTACTATAATTTTCTATGGCTGCAGGAATATGAATTTTCACTGTTTTCAGCATCAGGAGCACAAAGACATATACAAAGAAAAATTATCAGTAGTTGTATGCCTTTACTAAACATGCCAAACATTTTTTTTTTGTTATAAAGTCTTATTTTCCGGATATAACTGTTTTGGCTCAGTTTTTTAATTCAGTGGTTCTATGTGTCAACTTTGGATTAAAAAAAATAAATAAATTAAAATTAACCAAAACAGTTCTGCCATTTGCAAGAAAAAGAACTATGAAAAAAAATCTCTACAAAAATCACGTGCTATCCTATCTTGAACTCTGAAGATCTATGGTCACTGAACAGCTCTAGCATCCTCCTGCCTGGAATATGAACTTCAAATTTTTCCGGTACTGGTCTTGAGCCAAGAACATCCTTTTAACAGTCCCTGAGAAAGACCAATCACCTTTATGTACTGAGCACAGAAGCCTTAAAAAAAAATCTCCACAACATACAAATACAGAAACTTCAGCAATTAGATATTCTATCTTCACTTGGTCTATGGACTGACACAATTTTTGGCATCTAGTCAGAATAGCATGGATCTTTCTGTAAATGGTCTCCAGAGAAGTAAAAAGCAAAAGGGAGTTGTCAAATTTGACTACAGCAGAAACAACAGCTGAGCAGAAAGCAAGCGTGTTGGAGGCCAACGTGGGGGAGCAGCAGAAAGTGCGGACTAGGAATGGGAAGGTATGAGCTGAAAACTAAAACTTGCCAAATGAAAAACACGGAGCTGACACCACTATGGGAAATGGGGCACCAGAATAATCTGTGGCAAGAAAAATATTCAAATTTAACTGCAGAATATACAAATCATAGTAAAAATACACTATAGTTACTGTTTTCTGTGTCGATTTTTTTGTGACAGAAGTTTCCCTGGTGTCTTAAAAATTTCAACGCTGAAAATAAAAGCAAATACTTTCCTTACCCTGAAGAATCCAAAAGCATAGTATCCAAAACCAGGCTGCCCAGAAAGCTGGTAGATGTCCCATCCTTGGAAACATTCATTGGACAGGGTTCTGAGCAACCTGATCTAACTGAAGACATCCCTGCTCACTGCAGGGTATTTGGACTCCATGACCTTTAGAGGTTCCTTTCAAAACAAATATCCATGTCTTGAGATCTCTGTTTCCTTTCTGCTTTATGCAAGTATGAAGAGATCATGCGGTGCTTAGTTGCCCATAGGTAACTAAACCATACAGGTGTGTATTTCCCTCCCACCATCAGACGGGTGAAGAGAAAAACAAGAATAAAGAGCAAGAAAATGTGTATGTTGAGATAATAAAATTGTTTAACATACAAAGGAGAAGTGGAAGTAGAAAAAAACAAAGTGAAACGAGCCACTCACCACCACCCATGATCGATACCGAGCCACTTCCTAAGCAAAAGCTGGGTAACCTCTCCAAATCCCACCCCCCTCCAGTTTATTGCTGAGCATGACATTATATGGCACGGAGCATCTCCATGTATCTTTCGTTTGTTTGGGTCACCTGCTTGGTTGCCTCCCTTGCAATATCTTGAACCCCTCTCAATCATTGGTGGGGGACAGACACCAGACAGAGTGAGAAAGAGAGAAGGCCTTGATGCTGTGCAAACACTGTTCAGCAAGGGCTAAAATATCAGTGTGTTATCAACACTGCTCTGGTCACAAAGAACACAGCACCGTAACAGCTGCTATGCAGAAAATTAACTCTGTACCAGCCAGACCCAGTACAATGAGAAAAGAAAAATGGATGCTTTCTGCATGGGAAGTAAATGCCAGATTTTAAAAAGGCACGGAGTGCCTGTTCATTGGAAAAGTTTTACCCCCAAACATTGGACTGCCAGATCATTTCCAACTGGACCTACACACTTGCTGGTGCTTTTGACTGATGTAGCAAAGGCCTAACATCATTCCTGAACAGCACACTCAATTCTTTATTAGTCCTGTTATATCACAGTACATATCACAGTATTTGCTGCAGAACATGTTAGAAGAGCTCTTTAATAGGCTACAAAAGATGACTATAATACCTCAGTATGGATTTTGGAAAAAATGCCCAGACAAGTGTCACAAAGAAATGGCCCTGGAAGGAAGTTACCTCACACTGTTCAGTTCAATGGTTTCAGTTCCGTCTCCCAGCGCACAAATGTCTCAACATTGTCATAAATAAGATATGGCAATCACTATTTTACAGCAGTATAAGACCCAGAGTATTAAACATAGAAATTAAATACGGAATAGAGTGATTAAGTAAAGTTTTTACTTCCTCAGAGGAGATCCAAGGGAAACAATGCTTGAAACAGGAGGAGTTTATTAAAAAAACTCCAGATTTTTAATACAGTCTTTGGCAACATCTCAGAATACATTATGCAATTCAGAAAGAAAGAATGTAAGAAAATCCAACTCCTGCTCTCCAGCAATATGAAGTGACAATGAAGTTTGGTTAGAGGCTCAAGTTAAGTCCTAACATTTTTAATACCTATCAGACAGATGGTATCCCACAAGCCATTACATCTGATGGGATTGGGGAAGAAGAAATACTGCCATTTCAACTACTCAAAGAGTATTTCAGTCAGGAGTGCAGCAAAATAAATTCCTGTGCCTCACTTAACTCCAGTTCTAAAAACAGAGTCAACTGTCAGGTGCAACCTTTTCCTAGACCTCTTACAATGCCACGTAACTTGTGAACGAACGAGAAGACTTTGAGGCTCAATAGTCAGACAAAATCCTTTTAAAGAAAGGAATGATAAGAGGAGTAATTTACAGGTATTTTTTATCATTCTCTCTCTGCTGTAAAATAACTGCTACAAATCTGGAAAGCTAGAAAGTCTGTCAAATGTTCATTCAGCCCTTAGCACCAGATAACCAGACCCTAGTTATAACAGGCTCTATTACTTTCTACCATGAGGAATTAAAACGCTTCTCGAAGAATTAACTTCAAGTTGTTTTGTGATCCGTTACCACAAACTCACTATACAAGCTCACCAGTATGGGATGTCAAGGGTTTACTTGGCCTACTGAGGTTATCTAAGATCCAGGAAAGTGAAATACTCAGGTTTCCATTCAAAGTTTGAGGATCAATATAAAAGTATTCCTTTTCAGCCACTAACAGAGACATCATCTGAGAAAAGCTGAAAGAGATGGATTTAAATACCATGCTAGGACTTTATTTTCTCTTTTTTTAAAATTGTCTATCCTCTGCCCATTTCCAGCTTCAATTCGCTTACCACAGACAAATCAGTGAAGAACTGAAGAAGCACTGAGGAAAGTTCATATTTATGGACTTTAAACATGCTTGAAATTATCAAAGCCAATATATGCAACAGTGCCATATGTACAGGACACGCTGATAAATTCTCAGGAGTGATCCCTTAATCCGGCATTTGCTCGAAACGCTTCATTCAGATTGAACAGCATACGACAACCTACATGGTAAGACTCAGCCTCTCCACACCGTACTTGTTTTGGTTTTGCAGATTTCTACATTTAGGATAACATGTTACATCAACTGCAAAAGGAGGTGTAAGTTTTAAAGCACCGGATATGCTGTTAATCCAGGTATACTTTTCTGTGCACAGATTTCAGTGAATACAAGACGTAAATACAGAAAATATTTCTGTGCATTCACCTACACAACCATAGTCTATTACAAACTTTTTAGAACACAATTCCCAAGGGAAATTATCATCTGTCACTAGAAAACATTTTCCCATTTGGTGGTTTCATAGACCCAAAGAGAATTCCTACATATTAAATAAAAGGGCCATTTATGATCCAGCATGAGCTGGCATATAGAGACCACCACATTTCATACAGAGATTGGATTCACATCACTTTAAACATGTTTCCTGTTGGAGATAACTGCTGTATTTGATTTCCATAAGTGCACCTTATTCCACACTGATATCCTCTATTTTTAAATGAATCTGAAAATAGTGCACTGCTATGATTTGTCAATGCTAAAAATGCAGAGCTCAAAAAAGTGATCTACAGGTTTTACACATGATTAAAAAGTCAAAACACCTCAAGGACACAATTTCTAAGAGATTAATGCAAAAGACATATAATTGTATATAATAATTCAGTTAACACTGAAGTAAACACAAGCAATTACCTATGCTCAAATAGAACATTTAACACTGATCTTTTCCATGGATGAAGATATTAAATAAATGAACCATACCAATGGCTAAAACAAAGCCTTTGGAAGGAGAATTTTATCTTCTTCAAAACAAAAATGGTTTCAATATACACAAGTCTGATTATGGGAAACAGAAACAGTTGTACTACCAGTAACATCCAGCACTAAACAACCATCACACTGGAAACACAAACTAAAGAACTAAAATAAACAAGCTTATATTGTCCAAAGAAAGGACAGATGATGAAGTAAT
Organism: Oriolus oriolus; assembly: GCA_013400235.1. NCBI lineage: Eukaryota > Metazoa > Chordata > Aves > Passeriformes > Corvidae > Oriolus > Oriolus oriolus. The sequence continues at coordinate 77,226 of VXBT01002088.1, read as the reverse complement.
TCTTACCCACTCTATACTCCACAGCCTACAATTCCACCCAACCTTCATTATTCACAAAGTTCTGAGCAGATCAACATTTTTCAGGCAACTCCCCCTCCGCGTCCCGCAAGTTTTTTTGTTTTTTGTCCTCCACTGATTTTTGTAGGTTGTTGTAAATTAATGCCATACAGTCTAATGCGACCCAGCATACCCTGTGTTCCTAACTATTTGTATAGCACCACAGAGTTAGGAGTCTTTAAATCCTTAGACTACTCACAACCTAAACACTCTGTGGTCTTGTTTTTCTACAATACCACACAGCTGAAGTACAGAAACTGCTAAAGAAATGACACCTATCTCCCCCTGTTGCTCCCTCCAGACACAACCATGTTCGTAAGCCTGATCCTCTAGAGGCTGATGAAGCCAGCAAACTGACTGACAGCTTCCAGCTCACCCATCACAGGCTGGTTCATCCTTCAGGAGGAACACACACACTGACAGTCACATGCAGTCATCAACTCACTCTCACTTTTGCCTGCCAGCAGCACTTCGGCCCTGATTCTCATTAGCATGTCTACTGTAACAAATACACTGTAACAAATATTGCTATAAAGACTTTGTCCTGAAGGTTAGAGTTGAATTAAAAGCTAACCCATTTTAAAAAATAAATACAGTTTTCATATTCACATAGAAAGAACCAATCTCAGCCAACTTGCTTTGAAACACTGCTGACACTATGTACCCTCTTTCTTATCCATCCTACAATAGGAGATAAAATTAATTAAAACCTCACCAATCAAGAATGTCTAACGGATATGAACAATGGATTTCTACTACTTCTAAAGTCCCTTTCTCTTCTGTAAAGAGTGAATGATGGGTGGTCCAACTGCATTGTGACTCTTTAGAAGTAGGGGGCACAGCAGCCCCTGAAATCACAAAACCAGAACGTTTTTGATCAATACACAAAACATTCCCCCTCTTCAACAACAACAACAAAAAGACCCACCTGCTCCAGGGTGAATGCCACCAACCATGCACTATCACATCTTTGTACTGCATGATTCTGCACTGCCCTTGACTATACTTAAGGAATTTAAGTCCTCCAACACAGGGAGCATGTTACGTGCTTGGAACAAGTCTTCCACTCTACAGCACTGTACACACTTTTGGCACTGTATCAAATAATACTGACAAAAATACAATAGAAAAAGCTCTGCTTCACTTAGTCACGCCCTCTCACTGCAAGTCACTGGCTCAATTAGAAACTCCCTCTCCCTTTTCTGACCTGCTTTCATCCTCCTACATTGCTTTCATTATTGTCCTCTCTTTTCCAATCCCCATAAAATCACAGAACCACAGCTGCAATTTAAATAAAGCTTGCACTGTATCAGTAAGCAGGCTCACTTTTAAACAACTTACAGGAAGTACACAAATTCACTTCTTTCTAGCAGTCTACCTACATTTGGAAAAAACTCCATGCAGTAATCACTATACTTGCATATGAATCCAAAAGTCAAAGGACTTGTCCAAATGACGTAATTTTAATCAAGACAGCATTCACACAACTCTGCCACACTAAGTGAGGCAAGGAAGTCAGTAACGATAGCTTGTTTAATCAGGAAATGCCTAAACATGCACCTGAAGATGTGTTTCTCTTGCTTTTGATTTTAGCTGTAGGTACCTGCAGCAAGACACTAGTAATCCAAAAAGCTCAGATATACTAAAGAAGTTAGATATTATCAACTTAAAGGATAAAGCCATCAAAATGTTGGAGTGGTGCAGAATGTAAGAAACATAATAAAACATTACTCAATTTACTATGATTCCTTTATATTCACATGCTATTATTTCTTTTTTATTAATTGCCTAATAACATTGGCTCAAATGTTTAGTGGAAACTGCAGACTTGGACACACGTACCTTACCAACTGAACGAGTTATTAGCTTGAAAAATCAGCATGCCAACAGAATCCCAGTCCCTAAAACACAGTATAATTCAGCTCAGCTATTGTAACTGCATAAGGAATGCGCTCATTAGCTTTATCTTCATCCATTCAAACCAAAAAAGAGTGGATACTTGGAAAAAGGAAAACACCTGCACGTAGTTCACAAAATTGACTATTAAAGTAATGGTGACACATAAAATCAGTCTGAGGCATGATTCTACACAAAACACCCCACAGTCACACCTTTCATTGACAACGACTTTGCTCAGCTTACAATTATTAGAACTCTTCTTGTCCATCTGACACAGCAAATTTTGCTCGCGATCTCACCTTGCACATCACCTTTGCATACAAACTTCACAAGCAAACTTGACTTCTATTTCCTACAAAAGTAGTTATATGTTCCCTACTAAACCATAATTTAAGTATCAGCAAGTCCTTAAAAAACAAGCAGCTACCTTTTAAGAAATTATATTTCTATTTATGGCAAGAACAGAGCTATTGAGTACTAAACCAGTGCTTTTTAGAGTTACTATTGGCCCGTAACTGCAAATAAGACTTAGTCTGAAGAAACTTTTTTTAGAAGCATGAGGTAAAAACTGCTACCTGTACTGATCATTATCTCTGTTGCCTGATTACTTGAAAAAAAGTCACAAATTAGATATGACGAGACTTTTTCAAACACTTTCTTGCCAATATAGGAACTCAGAACTATAGAATAGTACCTAAGGATTTGTTCAACCTTCATTGCAGTGACTGAATGTCTGCAGTATTCAAAGAACAGTTTCTCCTCTGTAAATATAATTTCTATCCTTCACTGGAAGATAAGCACTGATGTTCTGCACAGAAGATAACTTTTAAAAAAGTGAATATAAAGAAGGACAAAAACTTATGGTTCATGGTTTTCTTTGAACCACCACTGTTCACTGTAATGCCAAAAATACATAATAGAGGGAGAAAGCGTGAATGATTTTATAAGGAAGTGGTAAAGAACCATATTGAACTTGCAAAGGTGGAAGATTCTCAAAAAGCCAGACTAACCTCACTAACCATAAAGGCAAATATGTATTTCTTTGGAACATCCCTTAAAGAGGTAACATGTTCCTGATAGGGACAGTCATTGGTCACTTTCAAAATTTCTCACCATTACTCTATTAAAGTAATAGGATAATAACTCTCCCATGTCCTTTTCCTTACCCTATACACTCATAAACAAAGCAGCTTTATTACTGCTTCCTATGAGCAGAAAACCAAGGAGAATGGCCTAATCTGTCTCTAAGGGGCTTACTGTCCCTGCTCCAAGCTCCTCAACTCACTTCCCCTGCGCCACCTGCAGTGCTCAGACCTTCCAAAGGAGCCAACTCAGTCCATCAATCTGGCACACCACTAATACACAGGGAAGCAGGAGACAGGGAAACCAGTCATGTTGGTTGCAGAAAGCTGTTTGGTCACCTCAAACTCAACTTCAACAGAAGCCAAAAAGATTACACAGAAGGAGCAGCTAAGCAAGCCTGTAACTCTCATGGGAAAGAACTATAATGCAAGAAAACACATAGAGGAATTCAGTAGGGAAAATGACTTGCAAAACCCAAGTCTTCAGCAAAAGTAAAAGATCTTACCAAGAGACTAACATCCTTAGTCAAAGTTTAGCTTAGGATAACTGTAAGACTCTCACCCCAAGCACAGTCAGAACTTAATGCAAAATGACAGCTAAGTAAACTAACATCTCTAAGGTTTAAGCAGAGCAACTCTGACAACTCTTGCTGTGACAGTTTAAGTCATCACTGTCTCAAATGCCTTTCCCACCTCTCTGCTAGGTCAGGGCACGCAAATGTGCCTGTGCCCCGGCTGCTCCAGCTCGCAGTTGGCCTGTGGCTTCAGAGGCAGCTGAGCTGATTTGTCACCAAACAGGTCTTGCCTGCCAGCTTCCCCCAGCTGCACTGACCTACCCTCACACACCAAACTCCAGCACTTCCCAATCTTTCCACAGATAAATTCAAATCAGTAAGCCAGAACAAAAACTATCTTTTTGGGGAGGCCAGAGATGGAGAGGAAAGAGAGAGGACAGACAGAGGAGTGACAGAGGAAAGAGAACCGCATGGATTCAATCACGAACCCAGTGAATGCCAGCACCACCTCAGTGCAATCAACAGGCACACTCAGGAGAATGTGACCTCCTACTTCGGTAGCAGGGCACTGTTAGAAACCTGGTGCACCCCTACCTTCAATTTAGACCCACTTAATATTATATTAAATAATGTAAATAATAATAATAACAACAATATTAGCAAAAAGCCAACAAAAACCAGTTCATACATTCCCTTAACTGGTCTTGGTTTAGCAACTGTAAGCTCTGACAGCAGTACCTAGCCCTCCAAAGCAAGTTCCAAGAGCCATTTTTAAATATCTTTAGTGTATTTTCACATTTCTAAAAAACACCTTTAAGAAATGGGGACAATTCCCTACCATCTCCCTCCTCCAGTAACTCAGTCATTTTCAGTCAACTTTTTTTATACAATTTATTTTTAAAACTTTTTTTAACACAGTATTATTACAGTATGTACCCTCTCCTTTCACTCCCTTTCTTCCCTCAACTTCTGTACTGTGAGCCTTCAAAATGCAATAAGGAAGCAGCTCCTTATGTTCAATAAAAGGAAACCGCTAGAGTTCTATAAGCTTATTTCTCTGAACTATGTCTCACCCACCGATTCTAGACTTGTAAAACAATTCAAAAATTGAACCAGTATGCAAGCAGAGAATAGGTTATCAGCACCTAAGCAGGTTGCCATGCAAACAGTAATTTCCAAACTGGCAAATAAAATTTATCTCCTCAGTAGATTAAAATGATGACACAAAACCTGTGCATACGTATACTTTTTAACAAAGCTGTACTTGGCACCAACCTGTGTTACAAAATTATAGGGTTTCCTAGATATCAGATGTTTTCTTGCATCACCCAGGAATTATGTGGTTACACTAACATTAACTGGGTGCAGTTGCAAAATGAGCTGTCAGTATCCTAGAATTAATCAATCTCAAGTGTATTGTTTTGTAATTAAGCTTACGAATACATCATCCCATGAATATAAAAACAGCAGCAATAAACACATCCCAGAAAAGAAAGAGAATTAGAAGGCTCTTTTTCAACTTTCTAAGACAACTAAATCAGTTGGAGGCCATACTTCAGTGTTAGGCTTTTTCACTGTGATTGTGGTGAAGGTCTCTAACTGGGAAGCATTTAATATAAGCAAATTATTCTTAAACCTTTCAAGTCACATAACTTGCATAGAGAGCAAAATTAGGTAATATTCCATCTGCAGTTTACAAACCTGTGTTTTAAGAAAAACAGTTGTTTTACAAGATTTGAAAGCTTTGGACTTTCTGTCATTGTTGTTGAATTAATTCACAGTTGAATTCTAAGTTTCTAAGATATTAAATCATACTGCAGCTACAGCCCTCGCAATAATTAATAGAGCATTCCAACATAGGAAAGACAGGAATTCATATTCCCATTTAAAAAATACTTGTCTTGAAGGAGAAAGATGAAAGTAGGGTAAGTACAACAAAAATCATATTTCTGTTTAAATTTTATAAGCTAGAAGCTCCTTCTAATTATTGCTAGTTATAATTGCAAAACTAAAATATTTAGAAACAAACTGTTGGAGAAATAGAATCTCCACAATGCCTCCCATCCTTTTAACAACTGTTATGGCAACTGGGTCAATGATCCCTGTACAAGGTAATTAAACAGACACCCCAATAATAAACTTTTACTCCTCCTTATCACAGTACATTTACAATAACCATATGAAAAGATTAGATTACATGGCTGGAATGTCAGCAAGCTAACACCTTATCCTTTTTTCTGGTATTATAGTACTACAGTTCTCTTACATAGTTACACATGCTCCTATTGTGCCCTAACAGCTTTTATGCGGCATTTTTTGTAAGAAAAAAATCTGAAGAGCACAAATGCAAAGCAGTTATTATTGTCCATTTTTTAAAATGGAAACTGTGTGAATCATACTTAATTTAATGAGCCTTGCTTTTCAGGTTTGTCAAGTTTAAACTCCACACAGATGCATATTACTGGTAAAACTTCTCCCTGCATCATAATGAGGTACACTATAAACCATGAAACCAAATTGAAAACAAGAATGGTTTTTTGAGACAAACTTTACATAACTTAGGTATTCTAAGTATTTAAGGAACCAGTATTTAAAAAAAAAATTTACCCAACAGCACTTAACTTCTGCATGATCTTGAACCTGTGACTGCTACAACATGAGTTTCCCAGAATAACGACTGTGTTGGCACAAATTTTTTGCAAGGATTTTACAGCATGAAAAGCGTGCCTAAGCAGTGTTGTGAAGGCTCCCAACCGCTGAGTTCTGAACCCAACCTCTTTTCAAAACATTGTCTCATCCTTCCAAGTACATTCAGGCCAGAAGGGAAAGTAAATTGTCAGAAGTGTCTTGAAGTACTAAAGAACCAAATTTGTCATTTCAGTTAGCAGCTACCATCCTGTCAAGCATAACTTGACCAGCTTAAAAATGATTGCCAACACAGGACTACCAAGTATGTAGTACGTGGAACATGCCAATCTATAGGGAGATTTCCTTCCTGAAGTTTCTGCCCCCTGCTGCTTCAAACAGGGCAGACTGATCTCCCAAAAAGAGAGGAAAAAATTGACAAAGGCAATCATTAAAGTTCAACAATCAGATAGATAGCCAGAACTGTGGAATGAAAATATGCAGATGGCCACCCAGGCAAGATAAATGAAGAAAAAAAGTCTCATCCTAAAGAAAATCAAGGGATAACCCATATTAGAAGTTACCACTTAGAATTCAGCATTTTAGAGAAATGGTATCTTTTCCTCCAAGGCATTAATGCATTCTGGAAAATATGGCACAGTCTGTCCACAAAGCAGGCTTAGAACTGTATTAGTACAATTAACAAACTGATAAGCCATCCTTGCAATAACTCTGGAGCCCATAAATCAGTTCTAAGTTTAAAAATAAGAAAAGAGCTTTAAAGACAATTAAGTTGCTATGAGTTATATGAAAACTGGAAGCTGGATAGACATTTCCAAAATACCAATGTCACTGAAAAAGACAAAGCAGAATTTGGAAATTACTGTTTCACAGCTGATCACTTTGCATATGCCATTTGGCTAGACAGTAAGCATATGCCTTAGGTCTATTACTACTACACTTTGCCCTACAAGGATGAAGGAGTTCATGGTATTGTCCCATAAACCTTCCTCACCATACAAGGCACAAGTGTACAGGATACAGAAGTTTTTCAGTCCTACCCTTTATAGAACAACTTAAGAAGCTAAAAACCCACAAACCTGTTACATGACAAGAGAACGTACACAAAATACAGTTGAAACAAATGAAGGAAACTCAGAATCCCAATTTTAAACTGCTTAAATTATCTTATATGGTTATGGGAAAGATTAAATACTGTGAAGATAGCATTCGTATTGAATACAATACATTATCTACATACTGCTCACCTACGCATAAGAAATAGAGAAACCATTTGCTCTATAGTCAGATTGAAAACAGAGGATCTCCAGAATTTCTGGTGAGAGTAACACATTATGAAATGCAATTTAAATGTTGAGTTACACACAATTTTAGGGCCCCTGCCTTAAGTGGATTTTTAAACAAAAAAGCCCATGAGTTGCATACTGAATTTATTCATAACTATAAACCTCTTGGAACAGGTATCAAAGTTATGCTATATTTACTAGCCTGAAAAACGCCTAATAAAACATTCTGGCAAGTTAAAGATAAACACCAGAAAAGTGTAGCACTGTGTAAATTTTTTTTATTTCCCCAGTGGTTCACAGGTTGTTGTAATAATTTAGTGTGCCAAGTTAGCTACCACATTTGCTATGATAGTGTGTAGCTTTTTAGATAGATGGTATTGCTATGGGGCAGGGGAAAGACTGCTGGACTACTTGTAGGACAAGAAAGGGAGTGGGAGAAGTGAAACGTGAGCGATAGGTTTGGAAGCCTGAGGTATTTTTCACTTCTGTTTTGTATTTTTCCATATACACAGGAAACTCCCTTGGGGGGGAGAAATAACAACTTCCCTACAGCTAAATAAAAGTACATGTATAAAACAGAGAAGCCACTCAATGTTTCCGTACCCAATAAAATAAAAATGTAAAGAATCAGATAAAAACTTTAACGCTGAGATAGCAAAATCTAGTTTTCCTACCTCCAAAATCTCTTCAATGTCTTTGCAGCAGTAGAAAATTCAAGAGACAACTGCTTCCACTCATATACACACATCACTATCTACCTTCGGAGAGTTCATTCTGTTCCCCAACCCCAGACCAGCGTCCATCCATTCCCCTCCATTCCCCGTTGCTATTACAAAGTGAGACAAAGATGAGGAAGAAGGACAGAGTTAAGACAATCCACCCAGGGGTGCAGGGCCTTCTGCTCCCACTGCCAGTGGACACATGGGTTATTCTTATTCAGGCCAAGGCTCTAGCAATCCATTTCTCCATTTCCAGCAGCAGGATTAATGGACCGCTGAAGAAGAGTAAGAACCATACGAGCCTAAAGGTTACCTCCCCATAATATTCTCCTGTCTGTCACTATTGTCAGTTCAGGGCAAGGAAATCCCAAGGCAACTTTACATCATCAAGACGATCAGCCTCAAAGAGTCACCCCACCCCAGAGCTAAAATGTAGTTTTAACACATCAGCAAATCCAGTTTCATACTGGAGTGACACTGGAAAAGCCTGCAAATCACACAGCTCAGCAGCCACAGACACTCACCACTGACCAAAGTCCTGCAACAGAATGCCACTGCTGTCTGAAGGTACACACAGAAGCCAGCTGTCAAGCGTGGCATGGTAATACAAATGCTTATTAACAAAATTAACCACAAACTTTAAGGGAAAGCATAATAAATCTCTACTGGTAATTTTTTTGGGGGGGGGTATGTGGGGGGGAAGGAGTGGTGCTGTGGACTTTTCTGGGTCGAGTTAGTTTCTTGGGTTTTTTAAAAAAGGAAAGGACTTTCCAGTTTTTCCCCAGAGACTGGCAACTAAAAAGCACAATGCTCTTTAGGAAACAACTCTTCATTAACTTCACAAACAATGCCATGACAGGCACCCAACAGCTTTTAAACTATGATATTTTTACTAGTTATAAGATCTGGCTGGCCATGCCAGCACACGCCGGGACAAACCTGAAGTATACTCAACATTAGCACACCATTCTTCCCAAAACACAAAGAGTATAGAGAGCTCCAGTTATCCTGGCCGGTTTTATAATGAAAACCAGAGTCCATCCTTTTAAGGTATCCTAGAGCCCTGTTAAAAGGGCTCCTTTCACCTGCATGCCACCCAACAGCTTCCAAGCAGCCTGGGTGACAGGTGAATGCAGGTTACTTACAGAAAGGACACTGTGCCAAGACCTAGGGCACTTTGAACTCAGAGTCCTCAAGATGTTTCTAACAGCTACAATTAACTACAGACACTGCAGAAAACAGACAGAATAAGCAATCAAAAAGACAGAGACAGCAAGTCAAAAGCAAGTGGACAATGCAATAAACAGCCTCAGGCAGAGCAAATGTAGTGGATTCCATTACAGATTATTTGGCAAAGGAGAAGCTGATAAATGACTCAACTCTTAGGAGTACTGCATGAAGCTACTTTTGGCTTCCAAGAAAAAAATTAAGAAAGCAGCTGAAAAAAAGGAAGATGCCACTGACTGAAAAAGCAGTGGTGATCTGGGACAATGTTTAAGTGTTTGCTTCCTGTTTCTCCAACTATGGACCAGTGTTGTCACAGTGATAGTCTGGAGATTCCTTTTACCAAAGGAAAAAAACCTTTAACCAAAGGAGAAAGGTTGCACACATTAGCCTCCCTGGCTGGAACCATTATTCAATTCTGATATCCAAAGGATATGCCTGTTTGACTTTCTAAATTTTGTTCCAAAACGGAGTGGGAAGAATGCTTTAGACAAAGGGCTGCATGAGCTGTTTAATCAGCAAAAGTAAACTGAGGCTCACTGTTGAAAGAAAAAGTGCACCATTGTTACACATCTACTTCCAAAATATCTGTATATTAAGCTTTCAAGTACATGTTTCTTGTGAAGCAAGAACAGATAAGATTAGGACTTGTATCACTAATAAAGTTGCCTTCTACAATGAGAACAAAAAGTATAGGAGAGAACTATCTCAATCAAACTGGTAATTTTTAACCTATATTAAGACACCCTGGTATGACACCATTTCTCTAGGGTTCTGAAAAGGTATTAAGAAAAGCAAATCAAATGCTTGTATTCAACCACTGAACTAGGCAAAAAGAAAAGTTACAATTTTATGCAGAACATCACAATGCTCTTTTAACCCATCTTATGTTAGAAGAAACTTTCTGTATAGTAAATATAAATCCAAGTTGTGTATCACAGCTGTATAACAAACACTTTTAAGTGTATCTGTATATGCAGACACACACCCACCACTTCTTGGGCAATGCTTATTTACAGAATTTAGCTTTCAAAACCTGGTCTCAGCTTTACTTTGTTTGCTTTCATCACTTCAAAAACAATCCCTTCTCCCTGTTCTGTTGCTTTAGAAATACACCATGTTAGTAAGAACAAAGTGTCCTGCTTCTTCACAGCTTTCAATATACACCCTACAAAGCCACTAGCAACAGACTGCAGTCTGTATTCATTCAAACTTCTATTTTATCCATTCTCTTTGGAGTAGCAAAAGGATAAAAAAATAGTAGTGGCTTCCCATACATGAAGAGGATTGAAACATTTCAAAAGAAAGAAGGGCGGTAAAAGCAAAAAACGAAACTCCTCCAAAACAAAGTGATCCTTCACTATGTCTTCTTCCCCCTCCCAAAATATATTTCCTGCCTTCACAATAGCAAGACTGGATCTTTCTTTGGCTTTACCAATATAACTTAAGTTTTACTCTTCTCTCTCTGTATCAATGCTTTGTCTTCTGTTACATGAGATATCTCAGGTTCTTGAATTCTTTAGATTTTATTTTCTCTCCAATTCTCATCAGTTCTTAAGGGGGGAGACACGTTGCATTCAAGTGCTTATTAGACATCCCCTCTCATGATCAGACACTGATAAAGCAAAGTTTCAAGTTCCCAAAAGTAAGGAACAGGGTTTGGACTTGATTTAAAACATACAGTCATTAGATTGTTGAGTAGCAACAGTGACTTCCCTGCTCTGTACATAATGGTGGTGGTGATGCTCTAAGTACACCACAAGCCTTACAGAGCTAGTAACAGCAAAATTTAGGGGAAAAAAGGAACAACACTGTTGGGAAGTAGGCTGAAAGTACTGCTCTGGACAAACCTAAGTGAACATGGATTGCCCAGGAACAAAGAGAATGGGCCTTACACGGAAACCCCACAGAAAAAAAGCCTGGCAAAGTATTCTGATATGCTACTCCATTAAAAATAATTCAAGAGGGAAAAAAAAAAGATATCCAGAAGTAAAACTAATTGAGGGCTGCTCACAAAATTCAGGAGAGAACACAATTGAAAATGACCAAGCAAAATACAATACCCTGTGTTATTTCAGTATGCTTTATATGTAACAAGAGGAAGCAGAATTGACCAGATCTAAACTGGAATCAGAGGAAAGGAATGTCAAGCAGTGGCTATACACATTTTTCAACTGATGTCGAAACAAAAAAAGAGAAAATATTAGCTAGGAATGCAATTTGTACAATGGCAGAATAGTATTTTTCATCTTAATTTTCATCAACACTGAAAAAAATATTTTACAATCAGGGCCATTAGGTAGAATACTGAACACAACAAAGAAAATATCAGAAGTGTCACCAGTAAAATACACTGAGTACTTCCAACAATGATACCCACAATTTGAATTCTATGCAGAATAAGCACAGAGGAAAACTTCCAGTAAGTGAAGAAGTCTCTTATCTTTACAGATATAATAATCATCACTGCTTAATACCTTCTGTTGCTCTTGGTTTGTCTTTTTTTAGTGAACTAGTCAAAGTGAAAAAGAAACTTTTAAATTTAACCTGATGTAATACAACTTTCATGACTATGTAAACTGACAAGTCTAACCAGTCTACTGCTAACTCTAAGTGCCATCCAGCAATATGGTGAGACAGTAAGGCCAGTTCAGTTTTTCTGATTATTTACTAAGTATTTAACAATCAAAAAAAAAAAATTAAGATTTTTTCCAGAAAAAACACAGAAACCAGAAACACTGGAAAAATAAGGGGTATGTCCAGAGCTTTTCTTCTTATATATTTTATTTCCATATGGAAATTCAGGCTATATTCAAGGAACACTCATATAAGGACTGGCTTCAAACTCCGTCGTGAGAGGTACCTTCAGCATATCTTCTGAGGTCACTTTTTGTTTACTGTCCCAAAAGCTACATGCAGATGCAGCCAGTCAAAAAGAATGACTACTACCGTTATAGCACAAGGGATCCAGTAACAAGAGTCGCCCTACACTTTCCAGTAATCTTTAACAATCACAAATGACTGTAAAGGCTTCGTCCACTTTTCCTTTGCTAGCATTTGAGGTATGATTTATCACTTCAACAAGCTAATTGGGAGTAAAACTCAGTAAAACCTTTTTTAAACATTATTTCATAATAACTCCTTTGTTTTGCCTGCTAACTGTTGTGAAATACAGGTATTTTGCCCATTGCAAAAACAAAAATGCAGAATGTTCTGACATTTGTTTTGGCATAGTTCTCACATTTGTTTTAACACAGTTCTTGGTATTTTGAGAGGGCTGCTATCTAAACGTAAGCACTGGGAACACTAATCTTATTTACTTTATCATCAAAACTGAATATAAGCCTGGCCAACATCTATATTATTAATTAAAACAGATCACCAGAATAGGTTTTCATGCCTTTTCTGCTTCAGGTGACTCTTAGAGCAAAAAATTTACTTTAGCTCTAGAGAACAGCATGTTTTTTTCTCTCTACATAACACATTCTTCTATCACTCTTACAGACAAACTGAGACACATTTACATCCATAATCAACAGCAAAACAATCAACAGAGGAGGGCACTCTTGTAAATTCAGTACTTATACAAAGATCCCTTAAACTTTTATATTGTGATCAGAATTCCATGTCAGTATCATCTGTGCTGACTGAAACAGTTTGTCACAATGCATCAAGTTTGCTACAAGCCTCTTTCAAAGGGGAAGCCTGATCCCAAATACCTACTTTGATTAACTGCTCTGCATGACTTATTAATGAGAAATTTGTAATGCACACATAAACAAAACAAACCAAAAGCAACATCAAGCATGCAATAGCAAATGAAAAAAAAACGGAGTGCAAAGGAAAATTAAAAAACCAAACAAAACCCACACACACAAACAAAAAAACACACACAAAACTCCAACCAACCAAAAACCAAACCAAAACAAAAAAACCCCAAGAAACCACAGCAAACCAACAACACCCCAGGACTCAATGCTGACAAAGTAGTACCAAATAGCAGAAGAAAAAAATTTGGCTGGAAAAACACTTGGACAAAAAGGCATGTCCAAAATAGTTTTGATATATCCCCATTAATTTCTGGAAGATATTACTCTATTGAGGATTTTACTCGGCGTCACTGTATACCTACTACAAAACTAAGAGAGCATGAAAAGAAGCACACACATGAAGAATAACAGCAGTCTTTCACCAAAGTTTTTTCTTTTCTGAATTCTGACACTCACAACTGAAGCCAGTGAACCATAGCTGGGTGGCAGATTTGGAAAGCAGTGATATATTTTCAATTTTGAAACTAAGTACCTACACAGAATAATTTCTCCTGCAGTATAAAGACATGGCAACAGCACACTGCTGCAGCACTTCATTTTATTACATGGCACATTTATCTACCGGTCATGCCCCAATCATCGCATCTGTCTCAATTATGTAAGAGCAGCATCTCTCTGGTGTCCACTCTAATATCCCTCACTATAACCAAAACACATTAATGATGAATACAGTGACTCAAGTCTTCTTTACCATACCTTTCTGTTATGCAGATGAAAAACCCAAGGAAGTCTGATTTCTCTTGACCAGCTTTCATAGCCACAGTTGGGAGAGAAAACATGATGTCATCTGTCAAAACCCAGAAAACACCCATAACTACACCAAGTACGAGAACAGAGGCAGGAGACAGTAATTCTGTTTCCACCTCTCCACAGACTCTGACCTTGGTAAGTCACTGGGTTTTCGTGCTTGTTTTTTCATGTTCAGGACATGAAGAGCTTTCACGCAGACGGCTGGAACAACAACAATAACTGAGTAAGGCTAATTATTATTTATTCTGCCTGGCCTTAGAACTCTTCCCCAATGGCAGAAACTCAGAGCGTGCACAAGCACCTCCAAAACTCTAGACCTTTATTTTGAAGCTCCCTTTATGTAAGATCCCCAGTGAAAGCAGTAACACTCCTTACCAAGACAACCTCCCCTGTAATCAATAACTGATAAAAGCGTTGTTTCACAAATTCTTCTGCTGAACAAACAACTTTAACCTTATTTTCTACACTGGCAGTTCCTAACCCACAACTTGCAACTTGCAAACACTGCCTGCAGACCCTTTGCCACTGCTCCCAGACAAAATTTAATTACAGAGTGAAAATAAGAGCTGCCAGGAAAAGGAAAGCAAGATATTTTCTGAAGAGTATATTTTATTCCATGCAGTTTCTATGGTTCGGCAAAAATTAGGAACCAGTATTTTGCACAATTCAATTCCCTGTTTCAGGCTTGGAAAATTCTGAATTTCACGGCAGCCTGATGAAGTTTCATTTCAATACCAAGTTTTCCTGGTAATCTCCCAAAGCACCACACACTGTAAACATGCCACAAGTATGGCTTTGAAAAAAAACAAAGCGCAGATGAAATGTCCTACAGACTAAGAATGTTACCAAGAGTAAAAGTAGCAAGACATTTTTTCTGGCACATTCAGAAAAATGTCTATATTTGTCTGTACTCATAAAGGAAAAAATTTACGTGTTCATTCCTCTACTCAAATAACTATAAGAATTAGACTAATAGCCAAAACACTAACTAGGATCCATTGTAGTATATACCCTTTAATCTAACCTACTAGAAGCAGAAAAATTAAACGAAGGTGTGATCTCACACAGAGCAGTTAAAAATTATTAGTTGCCAATACAGCTTGCTGCCTATTGGAGAAAGTGTTCTGGATTTTCAATGCACTGATGAAATAGCACTGCATACAAGTCAGTCAAGTAATACAATAAAACGGAGATACGTTCTTGCTCCTGAATAAGAAATAAATGAAGAAAAGTTATACCATAACAACGGTAGGGTCTTCACGTTTTCCAAGTGAAGCATGTAAACAACTTTAGAATCACAGACTCATCGAACATTCTGATTTGGAAGGGACCCACCAGGATCATCAAGCCCAATTCCTGGCCCTGCACAGGACACCCCCAGAATCACATGATGTGCCTGAAAGCATCGTCCAGGTGATTCTTGAACTCTGCCAGGCTTGGTGCTGTGACCACTTCCCTGGGGAGCCTGTTCCAGCACCCAATCATTCTCTGGGTGAAGAACCCTTTCCTAATATCCAGCCTAAATCTCTCTTGACACAAACTCAGGCCATTCCCTTGGGTCCTGTCACTAGTCACCAGAGAAGAAATCTGTGTCTGCCCCTCTGCTTCCCCCAGCGAGAAAGCTGTAGGCTGTGATGAGGTCTCCTCCTGGTTTCCTAGAGACTGATCTCAGTCATTCCTCATATGGCTTTCCCCCTAGACCCTTCACCATCTTCACAGTGCTCCTCTGGATGCTCTCTCAGAGCTTTACATCTTCCTTACGTTGTAGTGCCCAAAACTGCCCCCAGCACTCGAGGTGAGGCCGCCCCAGTGCAGAGCAGAGTGGGACAATCCCCTCCCTTGCCCGGCTGGTGATGCTGTGCCTGATGCACCCCAGGACATGCTCAGCCCTCCTGGCTGCCAGGGCACTGCTGACTCACATTCAGCTTTCTGTTGACCACAACGCCCAGGTCCCTTTCTGCAGCCTCCCATTCCCTAGCCTATGTACGTCCACAGCTGCCCCACCCCTGGCACTTGCCCTTGTTAAATTTCACAGCTGGTGATTACCCAGCCCTATAACTAGCCAAGATTACTCCGTAGGGCCTCTCTTAGTTTAAATAACTATGGAAATACGCACTTCAATTCAACACAAATGTTTCAAGACTTATCTACATAAAAAGACACGTTCAAAAATGAGCCTCACAAGCTTCCTGAAGAGATGTGCTGTCAACTGAAGTGTGCAGACTGCTTTAGAGAGAACAAATCACGTCCCAGCAGCATGTCATTCATTAAACAATCTTATTAATCAAATAGTAAAACATTACAACAATTATATCTTATAGGAAACTACTATGATCAGTCAGGCCTTTAAAAATAAAAATACTAACAAAAATATTGTTTATCTTCATCTCTGTTTATTTTATATTATATATATAATTTTAATATATATAACATTAAAACGTATTATATATAATAATAGTCTCTGTCTATTGCAAGGATCAAAATCTGCAAGTTTAAACAAGAGACTTCTCACACTGCATGCACTGAAACCCTTACGTTCTCTTCTCTCTTGGTAAAAAAGTTTACCACTGCAAATATGCAGTTTATACATGTACAAGCCAAAGAGCAAGAAGAGACATGGCCATATGTCACCATCTGGATAACTACAGTGCAGTTGAAGAGCATGAAGTATTTTTCAGAAAATGAAATTTTTTTAAACAGTATAAATAGGTTCTGAAAAATGGCTGTGATGTGACACAGCAAAGCTGACAAAAGAGTTTCTTCAGGTTGTAAAGGTTACTTAACTTTTTTTTGTAAAAGGTAGCAACCACAAAATACATACGCACACAAGAATTATGAGCAAAGAACACCACATAAGTAGAACCCCAGGAAATGAGATAAACTCTAAGTTTAGCCCTCACTTTTCCAAGACTCAGTAAGAATGTAGGGATATGGAAACTGCTTCTATTAATAATTTCTTCTTCAAAGAAGTGTACTGGCTGTTTCCTTTTCTGAATTTTTACATTACAAGAGATAACCATAATTCTATATTATTTCCTTACCTCATATAATCTTAATTGTTAATTAATGCAATTATGTTCAAGTATATAATATTGTGTATAATATTATAATGCTATAAGCATTTCCACATAAAAATAATGGCAGTTCACTAAGATCAAGAATAGAATTGTAGTTTATAATTATAAAACTGCCTTGAAATACTACAGACTTAAAAGGCATATCCACTTTTGTCAACAGAATTAAGATTTCATCTGACAATACAGCTAGTGACATTTACCTTTTTCTCTTCTTCACTTAAATACAAAAGAAAAAAATAAGTACTTCTATAAAAGCAGGCATACACAATTGCTCAATTTTTAAAAATACTGAAATAACAAATTAAAAAAAAACACTTAAAAATACACCTTCCCTGTGAAATGCTCTTGGGAGGCAGTATTTCAGCACATTAGTGCCATAGAGGTCAGTTAATAATGTGCTTGCAATTAACATCGAAAGAATTTAGGATTGCAAGTATTACGAACACAGAAAATTGATGTCCTGAAACTTCAGGATTCTGCTGACATGATTTGCTCTCCAAATGTCAAACTAATACTGTGCAGAAACTCCATTCTTCATCCCAAGAGAGATTCTAATGAGTTGCATGATAGAATACCTGTTTGTATTAAATATGTATTTTACAAATCCAAACTACAACCTATCTCTTCAAGTTTATCAAAAACCAAACATAACATAGAATAGGTATGCACTGCACCTTAAATATTAATCTTTAGCAAAAATTAATTAGTAACTATAAAACCTTTCCTCAAAATCTTTACCTGTGAAGGCACCACAAGTCTTTTAGGAAGACTTTATACATACCTACGGGCTACTTGCTCTTCTTTTCACAGTATTTCTAAACATAGAAATTGGAGTTCAAAAGAATGAAAAATAGTCCTAAAATGAATTATTACTGCAAAATAAAAATTAGCAAGTCAGAGGAAAGAAACTTGCTCTTATTGACAAACCCATGATCATTATGCAATTCATAGTATGGAACAATACTTAAAAGAGAGCTACTTCTGCAAAGAGATATCAGCAAAGGATATTGCCTTTTAATTGGCTGTAACAAGCACACACATACTATGCCAAATACAACAGTCTACAGATTATTTCTGAAGAAATCAAGCTATAGAAAGATTATTTTCAAACTTTCTTTGTGCTCTTTATCAACCAGAATAAATCAAACAACAAAGAGCTACTTAACATAATGAATAAACAGTGAAAGCCAATAAAATTCAAATTAAGACCTTAACTTCATAAAATTGCTCCTACTGAAACTACAAAAGGTTTTGCCAGCATTTCAGAAGACTCCTTCAAGAATACAGTGCTCACAAGGATTTCCCAATAGTCTGACTTAAGAAAGCTCATGCTGCTTGGTAACAATTTAAACGTTAGTCACACAAAACCATCTACTCATTTGATTGTAAACGAGTTTTTCCCAATCTTTAACACTCATCAGGTGCATATACACAATACAATAGCTGTAGTTATGCTATTACTCAAATCTTAATAAGCACTGTTTAAACCTTCAGTGACAGTAAAAACTGTAGCCTGAAGAACCCATCCATGAATTCTAGTCCTATAGTCTACATAATCCTGTTTCCACTCCTTAAGCTTCACTGAAACCATTCTGACTAACATCTCTTACAGCCTAACTCCATGATGAGGCTCAGAATCAATATGTAATTGTTATCTTCCTAGACCTGTCAATCACCCAAGAATACCAGCAATGCTTCTTTTCCGGAAATAACTCTCCCTCGTTTCCTTGGCATTGTTGCTCTCATGATTCATCCCTTATCATTCTAACTGTTCTTTCAGTGTATCCTCCTGAAGGAGCCTCCTCATTCACCTGTATTATTTTACGAATCACTTCATAGGTTTTTGTCTTGCATCCTCTTCCATTTGTCCTCATTCTGTCCAGGGCCAGGATTCAAATTAAACTATGAACTTCCTGCCATCAATCAGAAATATCCTTTCTACTCCCTGTCTCCTGTGCTTGTCCAAGTCAGCACCCCAGCTTGAGTCTCTCTTTCCCCATACTGATGCCTCACTATCAGCTCAGTATCAGCACAGACAACACATAGGTCTTACTCATTCTACCATTGCTTCAGTCTCCTTTCCACTACTGCAAGTCCTGAACTTAACAGGATTAGCCCTGAAATCTAGGTTCTCTATAGGTCCTAGAAATGACCTGCTGTTGAGATCCTAGCAATGCCCATCACATCACTAAGATAATCCCTTTAGTAGCTGAAATTTTATCAGTGACTGCGGAAGTTCACACCTGAAATACATAAGCACACTTCCTCATCTTCCAAGATCCAGAATTGACCCTTATGAACATTCCTCTCTCCATAGCTTTTTTTAGCCTACGGCCAGATCATACAAGTCCTCCCCCACCTCATCTCTTGGGCAGCATCCACTTCACTCTCTACTTCCAGACTCTCATTGGTCAATGTCTTCATTCTGAAATTAGTAATCAGGATGCTGATGAGGTTAAAGTTCTGACAAACTTATATTTTCATCTCTGAACTTCTCTTCCCTTGCCCTTGTGGTTGGGAGAGCTCCACGAAGCAGCACCCTCTTTCAAAAACCTCCTACAAGTTTTTCCTTAGTTCTCATTAAAAACGAAGAAACAAAATTACTAGATGGCTGTCACATCTACAATACTGCACTAAAATTCACAGCACTGATGCCAAACATTCTCCTGTGCCATCACAGATCTCCTGAGTCTTCCCTTACCCTTAAACCATTAAGCATTCTGGGTCAGGAAACCCCTCATAACCACTGAACTCCTGGATGACTAATTCAGACATGAAACTTGAATAGCTTGTTACTTAGAAAAGTATGACTAAAACAATTTTCTACTGTATAGTGCCTATGGAAAACATCATACCTGCAACAAGCCTACTCAAGTTATTTTTGTCTTTTTCAAGGCTTCTCAACTTGTTTGAAAAATAATCCAAATGTTATACTGTATACTGCTATTATAGAGGTTTTCACCGGTAATTGAGTATTCAAGACAATGCCTACTATTTATCATTTCAATCCCTCATCTCTAAGTTGGCTTCCAGTATTTTAAAGATCAGGTTCTCCTAGGCTACTGAGAAGACACCACTCCATACTCTATGTCACTTTAAAATTACAAAACTAAATTCATGGCATTAGAGATTTTCTCTGTCACATGGCTTTTTTAGACCTAGCAGAACAATTTTCAAACTAATTGATACCTGCAGGTATTTTTGCAGTATCGGCAATTATTTAAAACCAAGTGGTTTGCACTCAAAATGTTATACAATTAAAGAAGCACATTTTCATTAATTCAGTCATCTTAAAATGGTATTTCCCTAAATTGTTCCCAACCAAAACCAAAAATATTCCACAAAACCCCTAAAATACTATCCTATAATCCCAGCTATAAATTATCTACTTCTTTTAAATAATAGTTGTGAATAGTAATTCATTTTAAGTTACTTGTCTCATGTTTCTGTTTACCTTCTCACTATATCTGGTTCCGACACAGTCCAGTTTAGGCTGTCACACTGTGCATATGAGCAAATTTAATCAAAACGCTCCTTGTGAGGCAGCAGCATGAGTGTGCCACATGCTGCAAACAACAAAGTGGTAACATATGCTGACTGCCCCCCAAAACTGCTGCACTAAATTTCTATAATTCCATTCCAACACTGCATAAACCTATGTACCATAATTTAAGCTTAGGCATACATTTTTCACAGGAAAAAAAAAAAAACAACAAAAGCTTTTTCATTCAGGTAACACTGACTGCAAAAGAGCCATAAGCTTCACCTCAAAGTTTGAGTGCCCACGTGATGCCCATTCAGACACAATACAGGATTTAGATACTACATTCTTCAGTTACTGCTTTTCATTTCAAACACTTTTTTTCCTCTGTCCAAGTAAGTTTTTACAGAACAGCCCAAAAAGTAAACTCCTTATACTAACTATTTTGAAAAAAAAAAAAAAAAAAAGAAAATCAGCTGCTGGAGAATCATCAATTTTTAATCCTAATACACAGACAACTCAGCATCAGAGCCACACTCTAAACACAGGTCACATAATAAAAAAAAAAACCAAAACAACAGGCTCCTTCATGCAATACAACTATAATATTAACAAAAGTTAGCATATTTCATTTTACCTACACTGGAAGTATTTAACAATAAAAAAACAAAACGATTTTCCCAGAGAATTATTTGACTTACAGGTTTAAACAATAAATGTAGAATTAAAATCCTAAACTACACACAATTTTTTCACTCTTGTTAAAATGGTATTTTTTCTACTACTCTGACTATTTGATCACTGTTTTTAAAATAATCTACAGTTGTTTTGTCAACATTTTAACAGACATCTGAAAAGGATAAAAGTAATGTCACAAACATGACAACACTTCTGACAAACCTGTAATAATCAATAAACAAAAGAAAATGGGGCCCAAATATTTGGATGAGTAAACTAACAGAAACACGGAAAAACTTAATTGCTAACTAGAGCACAGGCTAACAGTTATAGCAAACTTTAAAAGCATTTGTTCCCTTCTTTGAACTCCAACCTCTAAAACAGTACACTCCAGGAATCATAACAAACAAGATTAGCTTCCCTAAAGAACATTTAATTGGGAAATTGTATATCAGCCACAAGATGCCTTCAACAGGAGAGAAATCAAGCAAAAGCTTCGATTTATTTCTTGACAAACAAGAGTGAGGAATTGGAAACACTACTGCAGCCAAACAAAACAACAAAATACCATAATGCTACCTTCTCCACGAGAACAAAAGCATCAACCACCAACTCCACCCCACCCCCAAGCAGGCTGTTGCTCTCTAACCACAGAGCCAATGCTGTAGACAACGTAATCCCACAGGGAAGACAGAAGGTCACAGACACACTGTGAAATCTTAAAATAAGGTCCACGTTTTAGAAAGACATAGAAGTACTTTAACGAGACAGAATTTTATTTGGAACAAACAGGTAGAGTATAGAAACAGCCTGTTCTTCTCCAGACTCTTTCTTCCCTCAACACATAGAGGTAGGTCACACGTGCTCAGGGTAGCCCAAAATTAAGGACACGGCATTTAAAATAAGCAGCAGCAATCAAGATGTGGCGAGGATGGCAACGTGCAATGTAACACTGCAGGTGTGATTGCGTGCTGTATACCAGCAGTGGATCTGTTATTATTCATCAGCTGTAGGTGGCTAAGAGGGTGTCACTTATTACAGTGACACATGCTGCAGCTGGCTAGCCATGATTAAGTATTACCCAGTGTGGTTGAAAGGGATGGAGACTACCATTCATTATGATCTAGCATGGCTTAGTGGGGTAGGGAGGCTGCCAGCCTTCCTTGCACCGCAGCATTCGAAGGAAGGCAGCTAAAACTCAACAAAGCCCTGGGAATGGTGTGTGGAAAGGAGAGAAAGGGAAACATCGGTCTCCCAGCCTGAGGGAACGGGTGTCCGGCTACCAGGGGCGGAGAGCCCGCCCGCGCTCGGTGCGACCGGGAGCGCTCCGCCGCCAAGTGACAGCGCCGGGCCGGGCCCCGGCCGGCCCCGCCGTGCGAGGGGCGCTGGGGCACCGCGCTCAACTTCCAACCACAGCTGCAAAAGCCTTTGTCCGAGCGCTCCCGGTCCGTGGCCGGGGGAGCCCGGGGGACCCCCGCCTGCGATGGGACGAGCCAGGGCGACCGAGAAGGAGGAACAGCCCGTGCCAGCCCCAGGTCCCCCTCCAGCTGGGCTCCGCCGCTCCCCTGGGAGCCCTGAGAGCGGGACCCGCTCCGAAGCACCCGGGATGAGCACTGACCCTGCACGGAGTCCCGACCGGCGTGTCCGTGCCGGAGAGAAGGAGAGCAAAGTGAGCGCTCAGACCCGCCGGGACCCCCGCGCCGCGGGGCGGCCGGAGAGCGCGGCCGCTGCCGGGCCGGCACCCGGGGCGCCTCCTCCGAGCGCCCACCCGGCGGGACCCCAGCCCCGCGAGGTTTGCGCCACAGGGCCCGCCCGCGGGCCGTCCGGAGGGCAGCCCCCGTGCCCCCGAGCGGCGGCAGAGGAGCGGGCGGGCGGGCGCG
>VXBT01002088.1:0-53680 GCA_013400235.1 Oriolus oriolus | reverse complement strand
CGCCGGCGCGAGGAGGGGCGGAGGGGGAGGGACCATTCTGGGCGCGGAGGGAGGGGCGGGGCGGCTGCTGGCGCGCGGGGATGGGCCCACGGCCGCCGCCGCCTCCTGCCCCCCACCCCCGCCCGTGGGACCGCGCGCCTCGTGCTGCCCGCGGGCCCGGCACGTGCGCGGCCCGGAGACACCTGCGGTGGCGGCGGCGCTGAGGGGGCCGTCGGCGCGGAGCTGGGGACCGGGGCAGGGCGGAAAGAGCTCCGTGTCAAACGGTGAATAAAAAGAGTAGGAGGCTGGAATTTGGAGGCACAGCCCTTAGGAAGACCTGTTAGGTTCCTTACATGGAATCGTTAACGTAATTTTTTTTAGAAGTCAGTTTTACATTAAAAGCCCGGTTTCATAATTTTGTTTTCATTTGCAACCGAAGTGCGTAAGATGCGTTTGTTTAGCAAACAGAAACAGCGGAGTCTGCCAGAGCCCCAGCCAGCTGAGCGAACCCTGTGGCGACTGACGGCTGAGTGTGGGCACGGGGACAGGAGGTATCTGCAACACGGAGCTGCCGGGGTGTGCTCCGACGTTTTCATGAGACAAAAAAAGAAGACCCCAATTTTGGATTCATTTAACAACGTTACCACTTCAAGGTGAGGGTCTGATTGTCCATTAGGAGACCATATTTGAAAACTGATCCTTTTATGTCAAGACTTCCGCCTGTTCAATTTCCTCTATGTGTTTAGTATAACATGTCAGTCTAACTTCGGGACAAATACTACACTGATTTACAGATTGCTGAGATTCCAAAGCCCACATCTTTTTTTATTACTTTAGCTCTGTACTGTGCTGTCTTTCAAATTACAGAAAAAGGTAACATTTCAGTAATCCTATGAATAAGATTTTGGGTTTCTCTCCCACAGACGCACTTCACTGCTAATGCTAATTCAATGAAGTCTCAGATAAGTAAAATCATGTTTTAAGAGGCTCCTGGGTGACAAAGTTTTCTGTATGTCTCCTGTACAAACAGCTGTTGTCTCCTGTCATTAAGGGACTTTCCCCATCATGATTTCCCCCTCCTCATTAGATACAAGAGGACTTTGATTGGTTCCCTTGTAGGCACAGTTCTTGGCAAAAGCACAGTGCATACTGGAAATCCTCTGTATTGTTTGCAAAGAGCAACTCATAATCCCTTTGGAAATCTCTTCCTAAAAACATGTCTCCTCTTTTTTTTTTTTTTCTCCCAAGGCTAAAAAATGATCTCAGCTCATGCTAACTCCATTCCATTAAGAACAGTTTCTGGATGTTTGCCATGGACTGTCTCTAGATGGTTATTTTATGGGGCCCCTCTTTTAGTGTGTTTTGAATCAAACTGGAAAATCTAAAAATACAGCACACAATAATCTGCAGCGTCTAGCCTCTTTCAGTAGTTTACAAAGAAGGCTGTGATTAATAACCAGATTAATTGGATCCTGGAGCAGGTATATTCTTTTGAAGAATTAATAATTATAGAAACCATTGTAGTCCTTTCCATCACTGACAGCAGTACATTATAAAACAAACAACCATTGATTTTATTTTTTTAAATTATAAATGATTTGCAGTTCAGAAGGCCAGGAATACTATTCAAATCAAAAACAATAGCCTGAACTCATGTGAGTAGCTGGTGGAAGAAAATAAGCTACCAAAGGTTTTTTAATATTGTTTATGCATTGAGTTTTCTTCTTGCTGCTAAAAGTTTGTATTTCATATAGAGGGTGAACAATTCCTATTGACTTTATTGGAAACTGAAAGCATCCACTACCTCAGGGAACTAGACCTCACTTCCTGGCCTGTAATGAATATAAGCACTTCCAGAGCTGAGGTAGAAAAATTTAAATGCCAGGTTTGCACCATATAAAGTTTTGTGTTGGCTATGCAAATCAGTAGTTTGACTTTTTGATTTAAGCTCAGCTGAGGTTGGCGAAAGGGTTCTGAATCAGGCCTGTCACTTCAGAGACAATTTGGAGAAGCACAGCTTGGAGGCTCCTTTGAAGGATGTGATTTCCACAGATGTTGGGCCTCACCCATGTTCCAAGCAGATGCTCTGCCAGATGGCTCCAGCTGGGTGCTCAGAATCATTAGTCACCTTTGAAAATGGAAGGCTGTTAAAGCAGGAAATCCAGTTTACTCTCACTTGTAAACTGGGGGACAGGACCACCTCGAACTTACTTGGATTCATCAACACGTGCGTATGTGGACAGAGCCGTTTGACCAGTGCTTAGTGGGTCTCAGCAGCTTCATCTGGGAATCCATACGGTTCCTCTGTCCTCTGAGTCTTGCTTTGTGTGGAAAGAGGAGAAAAGACAAGGAGCCTCGCAAGAGCCCATGGAATCGTTAGGGATATGTGTGGGTGGGGAGGAGGTCTTTTGGCCTGGAGTTTTGTCCCACCACTGGTACTGCAGGAGCTGCTGGCCAACAGTGCTCAAGCAGCCCAGCTTTGGAGGAGAAGGGCAGGCAGGAGCACGGAGCATGGGATGCAAGCTGTTAAAACCAGGCCAAAGATTTCAACAGCTTGTTTGACCCGCCCAGACCAAACTTTCTCCAGTTTGGCCTTGGCTCTGGGTTTCCCCTAAGCTCATTCCTTTGGGCACAGCACTAGCTAACATGCTTCACATTTGGCAACTGCTTCTCACCGCACTGGTTTGGAGAAAGATGAGTAAACGAAAGACCTGCACCCATTTGTGCAGAAGCGATCCCAAGTTTCTTATGTACTTTGCACACACATGTGAGAGATGGGCAAGGGGACAAGAGACTCAGATCAGCCTGTCTTACAAAAAACACCTCACAGTGTGTCCTGTAAAATCCCAGCTATTTTAAAACCCAGTGACCTTAAAAAGCATTGTAGGTAGTGAGAACTGCAGTTATCTGGATCTTCATTATAAGGAGCAGGTTTATCTTGAGATGTTCCAGTTTGTAGGTGGTGTAAATCACACATTCTAGTGGTAGGTACTGTGATACAACCCTGCTGGAATTTCATAAGCACAGGATGTACAGTGTGGTTTGACCACGTGTCTAGGAAAGCAAATAAGTAGGCAGTTGCCCACAGAACATCTCTTAGATCTGAACTTTGGTGCATCTGCCGACAAAAGTTATCGCTTAAGCTGTTAGCCAGCCAGCTCAATGTCAGAAGTGTGTCTGCTCTTTGAAATGGATGCTGATGTTCAACACAGCTCAGAGAATTTGAAATGTTGTCTTAAGGATGACAAGGAGAAAGAATAGGCTAGTTAGCAGTCTGCAGCAGGAACACTGTTAAATAGTTTTTGCTTATGTGTCCAAAAGGATGATGAAAGAGGATGGTAGAGCAAAGAAAAAATCTGAATCCATGTCTTAATGTGGGCTCAGGTATAAGTATGCCTTGGTGTGGGAGTCCCCAGAGGCTACATTCAGTCTTGGGCCTCACTCTGGTGTTGCCTTGAAAGCAAGTACAGTCCCTTCCCAGAGTGTTATTTTAGTGTGAAGACAAGATGCAAGGAGTATAGGAAACATTAGGAAGGAAGAGGGGAGGGAAGATGAGGATAACAGTAACAACGTCATGTGGTTATGTAGGTTAACAGTGTGAACAGCTTGATGACTGACTTCTGTAACCTCTCATTTTTAAATACTTTTCTAGAACAGCCTGTAAAAACACTTTGCATTGTATTACATTTTGCTTCTCACCCCAACACAGAATAGTATCTTTGCTTATTTTCCATTGGGTGAAATTTTTTGTCAGTTTGCGTGTAAACTACCCTGTATCCCTCCTTTGTTTTACTGGGCTCTTCAAAGAGCCCACCTCTGAACCTCTCTGACACAGCATTCCTCCATTCAAGCACATGATGCCTGTCCACCAGTTAAGTGTGGCACCAGGTTATTCCCTTAGCCCTGCTCTCCATACGCAGCCCTCTGCAGTGGTGGCTGGTGCCATCAGCCCTCTCATCCTCAGGGTGCCCCTGCAGGTACCACCAGACTTCAGTGAATCATCTGGAGGCTAAAATGCCCTGGGGGCTGGCAGAGCCTGCCCACCATACACCGGGTGGTGCCAACCCCCTGCACCCCAGCATTCACAGGCAGAGGCAGAGCAGAGGTTCCCCAGGCCCCGCCATGGTGCTGCCAAGAGCGTGGCTTCCTTGCTGCCCTGACCTGCCGTGGCTAACGTGCACGCACCAAACCAGTTCTAAGATTAAACCACAGGACGCAGGATTACAGAGTCATTAATTACAAGGTGTACAGCAGGACAAACTAAAAATCTCCATGCTTTCAAAACATACAGGAGAAGATACAGCTTCTTTTCAGTCTGTCTGGTATCTGTAGGACTGAAAAGAAGCTGAAGACACCTAAGGAAGTTAGTTGCATCCTATTGAAATCAAGAAAATGGGGAAGATTGACCTAGTTGGTTAGACTGTGAATTATCACAAATAATTAACAAAGTAGGAGGGAAGATTTAAAGATCATGATATGACTCCAAATGTTTTATTGATTTTATTCATATATAAATACAAATCAAATTTGCAATGCTACAGCTCTGAATTAGTGTGAATACAGATGTCTTTCTGCAGAAAAACATTTTAACCAGAGGTGCTGTTGCAGTTCTGTTGTTTTCCTGATGTGTGTTAATGCACCATCTACACTGCCAGTGATACACTCACACCCAAGCCTGTAATTCAGTCACTGAGTTAGCGCTGATTTTTTCAGCTAGTCTGCTCTCTCATTCATTAGGCTCTTTGAGAAAATGTAGGCTGACAGGCTTCACCTCTACCTGTAAGTAAAATGTGGTTTTGGGAAACAAAGAATGAAAACTCATTTGATTCTACAAAACACAAGAGAAACATACACTCTTATTTATACACATTTTTCTTACTTACGGGGAATATGTAACAGAACAATGCTTAAGGAAATTTCAGACTAACTATAACAAGGTACAGAAAAAGAATTCAGCAGCCTCCTATAAAAGAAATCCACGAACTGCACATGAGCTCTTGATAAAACTACCACTAAAAACCCATTTGCCATTGTAAACCATCCCATTTTACTATGTATTAGGAAAGTCTTTCTCCCAGTGATGACCACACACTATGTTAAATAGGAGAAATATGAACAGAAATTCTTAACCTATAATTCTACATAAAATATGTGCACACAGGAATTCTGTCTATAGCTAGAGAGAGGAGTTAGGAAATTAATTGACTCACAAGTGTAAAGCTGGATAACATATAAATGCTATTTGGAGAATTTAGTGACACGGAAGCCTCGTTCTGGTCCTGTATAAAGAAGGTAAATTAATTTTGTGTGTTTAGTAGCTTACAGACTGTCCATGGTCACAGGCTATAAAGATAATACTTGTTTTCGGGCTGTTTATTTAAAATGTTGAGGAAGTAGGAGGAAACAGAAGATAGTCTGAAAGCATCACCAAAGAACATATAATCCTAAAAAACCGTTATCTTGTAGTACTGCCATGTTGGTATCTATTTGGGTTGTGCAAGTTCTAGTTGTTGTGGACTTAGTCTAGCTTTCATACTACTATCATTTTGCCGTTCCATAGACCATTTTCCATAATCCTCATCCTGAAAATAGACATACTATTTCTGGCAGGAAGTATTGAAAATAAATTCCATACGAATTGCCTGAGAATATTTCATTTCTCAGATCCAGAGTGGCTGACACCTTTTGAATTTTTTCTTCTTAGGGAATTACACATGACCTTTTAATGCCAAGGTTCATTAGTGCTTGGATATCATATTGATGAGCTCCGTATAAATGAATGGATGAACAGATAAGTCATAACTAAGGTAATGAGCTTACAGCTGTTATGGAGGTAACTGAAGACATGTCATGGATGATAATTAATTAAAGAATTTTTCTATAATTTTATTTATTGTCAGTCTCAGTTCAAGATTCACACTCTCTTCTTTAATCTTAACAAGCGGTGTTTCATTTTTAATGCTCTAGAGAGCCGTATCTTTTTCTAGAAATGCAGATATCCAGACATTCTTATTCTGTTTCACTATCAGCTTGTTTTTCTCCTCATTACTGGCACTGACCTTACCAAGAGCTAAGCACATGCATAATTTTACTAGTGCGATTAGACTCATTAAAGCTGATGGGATTAGTCAAGAAAGTAAAGCTACTTCTGTTTAAGTGTTTGTTGTTTGAGGTAGTGCTGCTAGAATCAAGATCAAGTCTGGATGGAATTTGGACTGAACAATAATTTTCATTAAATGTAATACAAGGAGAAATGAAAACATTTTTCTCTTAACCCAGCCCTGATGTGTGATGAACCCGAGGTGGTTTTACACTGGAGGTAAACAGAGATTTCCTAGCATTGCTTTTTCTTCAAAAGATGGGGGCTTGTCAAAAATTAAGGTGGTCTCAGAAAACTTTACAAGGTCGTTTCTCAAATCTAGGATGAAATTTCTAAATTAAAGATAATGAGACATCTCAGCCACCAGCTCAACAATAGAGGCTGAGTGTAACCTGATAGCAATGTTGTAATGCTGTGCCCTGGGACACTTTGGGTCCCCCCAGGAATATTTCTTTAGCATGGGGAGATTGAGAGAGGCAAACCCAGAAGAGGTTTCCTCTTCCTGCGCAGAAATAGGGAGATTGCACTGAATTAAACAACATAAAGGTGTCTGCTCTCGCAGAGGAATGGTCTTACAGTTTGAACATGGGTTTATAGCTTGGGGGTCTTGTGTATAAAATCTTCAAGAGGTGTTTAGGCCAGTATAAAGTGGGGAAAAAGTCTAAAGGATTTCCTTGCCATTACTCCTACCCTACTTTTGTTCCACATTTCGAGTGCTGCAAGTCTGCTGTTCTTTGACCTGCCAGCTGAAAGCCTCCAAGAAGCATTATAGCAGCCAGAATTACAATGTTTAGAGTGCAGCTGGTTTTCAGCCCTTTGACAGCCATCTCAGCTAGGGCTGAGAGGGGAGGAGCATGGAGCAGTTACTCCATCCATTCCAAGGAACTTCCCTTCTGGACCCTCAGGACAATTTTATGGTAACGCAGGCCAGACATACAGTGGGTGATTGTTAACTCCAACACGCTGTAATTTGTCATTTCTGACCTCTGATGAGCTGCCTCATATACAGTGAGTTATAAAAAAATCTGACCTCTTACTTACAGAATCAAATGCAAACTGCTCTGCTATCATTCCAAAGCAGTAAATATCCCATGGCCTTGGTGAAAACATCACTTGTGGACTTTCACCCATTTTATACCTTCCTTTCAAAACAAACACTTCTTTTGGTCTCTGATAAATAAGAGACCAAAATTTATTTGAGCTACAGAGAGGCTATTTGTAGTCTAAAAGTTAAAATTCTTAGTTAATACTGACTCCTGTACCCAGGCTTTTTCTGTGCAGAGGTTAAAAGCCAACAAGTCCATCACTGCAAAGTCTAATATCAGGGGTGGTAGATATTTTAAACTATTACTGACTTTTCTCTAGGAAAGCAACTGATCTGTGCCCCAATGCTCACAATTTTATTAACATTGGAAAGAGCCATGTGGTGTTCATGTAGTGTTTAATCTCCATGAAGTCTCAGAGCCCAAGGTTTTCTGATTACTGGCAGAGGAGGAGGACTGGAGTGACAGTTAGGGGTGCTCCAGTCCCTACTGTATATACAGCTGTTGCTGCGCAGGGGAGGGAAACGCAGGGTCTGGCTGTCTGTTCCAAACAAAAAGAAATGGCACATGCTATTACTTCCAGATCATTGCAGTCCCTGCACCACCATCTGCTGGGGGTCAGAGCAGTTGTCCGGGTCGGCGTCAGTCATGCACAAACTCAATGCCTTCCACCGAGCTGCGCCCAGCAGTACATATTTACAAGAACAATAAAGCGAACCTGCTCCCTGGACACAGGCACCACAATGCTCCATCACATTGGGAACAAAGGGGCACAACGAAAGTTGATATGCATTACAAAGGAGGTTCTCAGGGATCACAGCTTTGTGATTTCAGGCCGTAACACAAATTGAAGGGAAGAAAAACTGTCACCAATAAGCCCAGACATAGTGATCATTGTATCTGTAATTGACGCAGCACTGCTGAAAGGGTGCCTGGGTCTCTGTGTTTCCCCTTTTCCTATTGTCAAAGTTTTCTGTAGAAAATAGTTAAATGGGAAAAGCTTTGATGATAAATATTGAAAACTTGGATATGTTGTTCTGTAACAGCAGCAAGATAATCTCTGCCACTTACCCCAGTTTGTCCATGCAGATCTCTTCCTCTGGGGCTTATGCCATGTGCTGGAGCAAGATGTGGAGAGCCCTGACTGACGTAAACTGAACAGTTCCTGGAAACCGGATGAGTACAACTGTGTCACTGTGATGTTGAAACCAAATGAGTAGTTTTAGCATCTCTTCGGCCTAACAACAGCTAGTGAGTAATTCATTTCTCCTGCTAAAAACGGCTGCTTCACCACCACCAGAGTGACACATCAGGCGTTACTGTCGGGTGCTGCAAACCTTTCCCTTAGTGCTGTCCTGCACCCTTGGCTGAGCATATGCGCACAGGCGTGACACCCCTGGCGCCTAGAGCTCGAGGTGGGTTTCCTGGCAGTATGTTAAGACACAGAGGTAAAAAGTACAACCCTTCTTTTTGGTCTGGGCTGGCTTGCTGCAGAGCTAAGTGCAGTGTTTTGGTGCTGCATCAGAATGGAAGCAGGGGAGGAATGGAGCTCAGTGCAGAGCGTCTGTGTTGCTTGGGACGAACTCATCGGCATTCAGTTGAGTTTATTAGTTTGGTCTCAGCATCAGCACTGTTAAAACAGGCAGGAGGGCCAGCATGGGCTGAGAGAAATAGGCAGCAGTTCTGGGAAGCTATGAAAAGGGCAGGTGGAGCTGCACCCAGAACATTTTTTAAGTGAGGCTCATTGCCAAGTAACTAGAAACTATGCTGTACTAGCAAAAACACACGAAGGATTGCTGTAGTCCCTGCCTCACATAGCTACAGTCTCTGTCACAGCACTACCACATACATAATCGTAGACATTTCATCTGGTAATTAGTGGTTTTGGCACAAGTAAACACACTCTTGTTAGGTCCTATCCTCAGTTGCTTTTTACTAAGCACCACTCGTCATTTTTGCATAAAACCTTTCCGGTCCATGTAATGTTTGACAGCCTTTCTGGATTATTTGCCTGAAACATGATATGAAAGAGAGGACCTCCAGGTAGCTGCACGCACATGTCTTCCAGACTCCACCTTCCTGGCCTCACTGGCACCAGGACACCCCAGCTGCTGGAGCCGCAGAGCTGGTTCTGGAGCCTGCGAGGGCATGCAGAGCAGCCTTTGCTTGTTTCCTTGGAAAACCTCGCCAGCTCAGTTACATATCTGTACTTGGAGGACAGTTTCCCTGAGCCATTCCACACAGAGCTGAACTCCACAGGTTTGTACTGCAATTAGGCAGGCTTTCAGCAGTGGGTCTGAACTAAAAGAAATTATTTTTTTTACCATCTGGTCCTGTGGAACTGAGTTTGAAGTAAAAGTTGCAGAAGAGTAGTCACTGTATAGCTTAGATGCATTTACATAATAAAATGTATGCAAAGTGTAAATAATTTTGGGTCTCTAATTTTGGGGAGGAAAAGGCAGGGGATGGGAAGCTGGCAGAGTGGCTCTGTGAGGATATTAGTAATAAAATGAAAGGACAGAAAGCCTTCTACCTGTAGGTAATTGATGTAAGTCTGCTCCAAATGTTTGGGGACTGAAAGTCATTTCCATTAGTAGTCCAGTGGAAGTGATTGTCCTGTACATCTAGTCCACCACGGAGTGGTGCTACATTGTGGAAATCATCCCATTTCAGTGCCTGTTTGCACCTGTGCTGGAGGCTTTATTCTACCAGCCAGTGACTAGATTAGCATAGGGAATAGACTGGATTTCTCAGTCATCCTTCTAGACAGAGTTCAGATATTGAGGAACTTGTTCTAGTAGAAGGTGTCCCTGCCCATGGCAGGGGGGTTGCAATTAGATGGTCTTTAAGGTCCCTTCTAACCCAAACCATTCTGTGATATTCTTCACATAATGCCGGGGAAATTTAGAACTTGTTTCATGTATTCTGCAGGTAAATAAGGGAGTTCAGTATTCAGGAGGAACTTTACAGGTCTTGTGGTCGCTAGCAGATGTAAACCACAAGAATAGATACATTCTGACTAATAAAATAAGTTTTCTGATAAAAATAAAGCTTTTATGGAATAAGCAATCGAACAACTATGTTGGTTCTCTCGTTCTATGACATGTTACCTCTGAACCATGCTCTTCTTGGTGGAATATTCCTCCTTCTCAGTCATATTGTGGCATACTTAAATGCTGCCCTGGATAAACCATATTCTTAACCTCTGGGTTGTAAGTCTATCATTGTGGGAAAAAAAGAGTTCCATTTATTTTCCTAATTTCATCATTAGATGAAATGAATCTATACTGTGTCCAGCCCAATGGGTATCCAGTTATGCATACACCTTAGGAGTCTAATGTTGAAACCGTGCAGCATCCAGAGGCTGAGTGGAAGCTTTTTTGCTTGGGTACTTAAGTGGGAGATGAGCTGTTGGGAAAATCTAGCCCAGAATAACAGTTTGACTTTTTATATGGCCTCTTTTATTTCGTTAATGTTACCCTTTAGCTCCAAGGTTGTAGATGTGTTTTTATAAAGAGTAGTTCTGTGAGTTACCAGATCTCTGGGCAACATAAATTCAGCCCAGATCAGGCACAGCGTGTTGAGTCACACAGCGCACATAATACATACACATCATGGCTGTTCATGCCAGCTTTATTCTTTATGCTGCATCAATGACAACTATGGGAGAAACAGTGATATTTGATCAAACTCAAATTGCACAGAGGGAAGGTTAGGCCTTTTTGAACAGATTTAATCTTTTACTTTCAGCTGTGCCAACTGAGTACATTGCATCAAGAGACAGTGAAGTTTTTGATGTGGGATTAGCTGTTGTAACTTTGGATTTACTGCCTGGTGAAGCCTTGTCCTGATTTTTACCCCCAGACCACTTACGTGCTGTTTCTTGACATTTCTGCCTTGAACTCATTTTCAAATCTACTAACCTGCCTTCTTCCAACCTATTCTCTGAATTGTGTCTGCAGTAATGTCCGCCAGTTTCTAATGCCTAGTGCCTAGATAAATGACAATTAGGAAATAGTGGATTCATAAAATACAATTATGTATTTTTATGAACGCAATGTTTAGTAATTTACAGCTGGCCTAGGGCATATATATGGTTATTGTGGACTTCTGTTGCATTTGTACTCTATCCCTTCTCACTGCTTACTCTACCCACTTACAGCATTGTATTTTAGCCCCTTGAATTTGCCTGATTGAAGAAGTCTTTGCAGTGGTATTTCCTAAACATGATACAGGAGGTTCCTCAAACGTATTGGAGATACTTAAAACCTCATGAGGGAGAAAAAGCTTTTAATATTTAAATATGTTCCCATTGTTTGTGGCGTTATTTTATTTTTGTTACAGAAATCTTCTAAAAGGAATATTCAAAGGGTTGTCTTGCCTTAATAAACTTAGGAAACTTTTGTCTTGTCCCTTATGTTGATTACAAATGCAGCTGAAATTACTCTGTTTTTACTTGCATGTTTTAAGCCATTGCACGGTGTTAGTGATTGAGTAGCACTTCACCAAGCAGCAGAACTGTGTTCGCTCAACTTAAATACTGCTGCAAAAGCAGCACAAGAGAAAAATGGCTTTAAGGTTGTACAGAAACTCTAGCTAAGCTGCAGTAGTGGACTGGAAAGAGGTCTGGCAGAGAGAGAGAATCACAGAAATTAAGGAAAAATTGGTAGAAAGGCAAAGGGAGAGACTGTTGATTCGGTAAATAGAGAGAGGGATGGCTGAGCAGACAGCATCAAATTGCTCCCCATCTCTGTTCTGGCACTTGCAGATCTATTGAAAACAGGCCAGAAGGACATGCTGAATTTGTTGCTCCCGTGTGCCAGCCTTTTCTGCAGCAGCAAGAGAAACCAATCAATGCTGCTTCAAAAGCAGCTGGAAACTGAGAAATCCCTGGTCCCCTGCTGCCTGGCAAGCAGCAGTACAGGGTCTTCTCAGTTTCCAGCCACTACAGAGGCTCCATTGACAAAATGTGTGCGGCATTTGAAGGAGCACAATGTGACAATGAAAGAACCTGAGGGAGACAAAACATGGAAGGGGGAGAAAGGAGGATGGGGGGAGAATTAAATGGGAATGAGGGAGCAATTGAAGACAGGAGGACAAAAATCAAAAGAAAAATATGCTAATCACTGCAAAAGGGGCAATAAAAATAAATCATCCTTGTCATATTTGACACCTCTGCACTGTTTTATCAAAGAGTATAGTTGTGATAGGAATACTAGAGAAAAAGAGGTAAAACCTTACTAATGTTTGCTTTCATTGCCTCGCTGAGATACAGACATGCTTAATTTAGTCCCCTACTTTCACAAATACTGTTGTGAAGTACAGAGTGACTGGAAGATGCCAGATACCACACAGGGGACCACGTGGCACTGTGAATAGGACAGGTCCTACCCTCATTCTCTGTTTCTGAGAGAAGCAGAAGGATTTAAAGAGCCCTGTAAGTCAGGAGAATGGTGCCTTATTGTTGCTCAGAACAACCTGGAGAGAAAACAAATGCTGCCCAAAATAAAGCCAGGGAGCTGGCTCGTTTTCTCCTTTCCCTTGTACTTCATTGCATCAGCTAAGAGAATGTGTAGCTGAGTGGAAACCAGAGTATCACCAACAGCTCAGAGCAAAGCAGCATGGCTAGGTTTTATTTATTTTACCTCTGTCTGCCTGGTCATGAGGTAGGACATTCAAGATGGGTACCAAGAGCTCAGGGGATGTGCCTGTGGTACACTAATCTCTCAGCTGTTCCCTCTTGTGGTGCTTGTTCAGGATGAAGGGAGATCTGGGGGTGCCAGAACTGAAGTTAGTTACAAAGAAACTAAACTGGAAGGGGCTTCCCAAATGTCCTCACATGGCTCATGTAGTTTTTAGTTCATGCGTCCAGCTCAAGCTCCTTCAAATTAAAATCCCCTGAAACATATGTGGGGTGAACACAGTATCTTGAGCACCAACATTTTCACTCCAGATAGCTTCTCTTACTTGGAATAACTTGGTAAGGTAACATGCAAAAATGGATAGTGCTTGGGAGAGAGCACTGGCATCTACAGATTTTCTGGGAATTCTTTGTACTTTCTGGAAGGTCAGAGAAGTGCACCATAAAAACTGTGATAGAGGAATAGAAATGTTGCTGTTAGTTTCAAGAGGCAGTATCAGTCAGGAGCCAAGAAGGAGGTAAATTTTGTGCTGCCCAAGTTGAAAGCGGGTAAGCTCAATTTATGTGCATTTGCCTTTGAGCACTGCACAGTCTTCATCTTAAATGAGCTTATCTTTATAAGCAAAGGAAGGCTTCTGACCTGGTGACAGGAGTTTTGCAGTTAATAAAGCCTTCTTTAAAAATTCTCATTTATCATTCAGGTTTAAAATAAAATGCTTCCATTTGCTCTCTTAGTTTGAGAGTTATTTTCAGTCTTGAGAAATTACTCCTCTAAAGTAGTTACTGCTGAGATTAAAAAAAAATCTGTTTCTCCAAAGCAAACTTAATTTGAGCATGACCCATGGCATCTCCACAATCCCCAGTATTTAGATCGGTGATCAATTTGTCTTTCTCTGTAGGAGTAGTAGGCAGTGTAGAAGTGATTTGCTGTGATATTTTTATTAGTGAATTCCTGTGTGTTATAATTTTGAAAGAACCTACAGATGCTTTAGAAGTTGTAAAATGAGACCACTATCATGTCTGTCTGATCAGGAATCACCCATTGTGTAGTAGGCTAAGAATGAGATGTTTTCTTTTTTATTTCATCTGTTCAGTTCATGTATAGTAGATCAAAATTGGTACCATATTTTCAAATTTACCATTTCAGATTTTTTTCATCTAAGTTAATTTAAAGCAAAAGTATCTTGCTTCATCTCTAAAATCTTAGCTGTATTTTTTTTGTCACAGGAGGTGGTGATAGCAAGGGCGGTAGAGGAACTACCAGCATGATAAACAAACACATAGAGATACTGGGCAAACACACAGAAAATACTGGGCAAAAACCTATCATACTTTTTGATTTTTTTTTCCTTTTTATGTTTGTCTCATGGACTAGCTCTGATTACATTAATGAGTAATTCATCATAACGGAAACAGATCACCATATTGAAGTAGTTAGTGCTGAGAATCAGTATGTTTGTTATAAACATTACGAGGATTTGAACTTCAAGCTACCTTTAACTTGATCCCTTGGACTGGCTCTTCTCACCATGCAAGCTGCCCAAAAGCTGCCCAAAGGCCCACTGGTTGGTTTGGACTCATAACATCCTCGCTGGAGTGCATTTCATGTGCACTGAGCAGAGCTTCTGAGTTAGTTCCCTGCAAAGGGAATTCAGTGCTTCTTTGCACCAAAACTGCTCTGGGAGCTGAGCCAGTGTGCAAAATGGGAACAGTCGGGCTGGGATTTGTTGCAAAACTGCATTGCTGCTCTGAACCAGAATGGTAGTATATGGGTAACCATATATAT
The DNA here is from genome assembly GCA_013400235.1 of Oriolus oriolus. Taxonomy (NCBI): domain Eukaryota; kingdom Metazoa; phylum Chordata; class Aves; order Passeriformes; family Corvidae; genus Oriolus; species Oriolus oriolus. The sequence goes on along the minus strand of VXBT01002088.1, from coordinate 39,131 downwards.
TTTTGTGGCTTTGGGAAGGCATTGCATATTTTTCTCTGGTGTGCAAACCAAGAAATTTTGCATGGTAACACTCAAATGTGTATTTGTGTACTTCTCTGGCCAGCAACCTCTGGTAAGTTCTGTGTCTTTGATGATGCAAAGAGAAAGCAGCCTACACTGAATCATTATGTAAGCAGAGAAATCCTTACATGTGTTCTTTACATGCAACTCAGAATAGTAGATTTTATTTTATCAAGTGATAAAAACTGTGGTTTTCACATAAAAAATACGAAAAACTGGTTTCCTAGCTTCAGTTCTCCAAAAAAGAGAAAATGATGGGTTTGTCAAATCAGGAAAACAGATTAATTTTCTGTGATCAAAGAAGACCTTGCACTACATAGGTTTTCATGAGAGTGCATAAAGAGTGAAGAAAAAAAAGTCTGGAATCATGTAGGCTTCATTTAAAGCAATGTGCTTGATATCATATAGTACATTGAGGTATTGATCATGAGATCAGAAGTCAGAACTTCTGCATGCTAATTTTGACTTTGTCAGTGATTTCAGATTTTGTCAAGTCATTATATGCAGTTTCCTACCTGAGCAAAGGAATATTAATGTTTCAAAGAGCAGAAGAAAGAGTTCAGTACTTAACAGTTTACCTTTCTGATTTCCAGTTTATTTATTTGAGTGAACCATTATTTTGCTCTTAAAAGGCTGCTGAATTTCATTTGCTACTGCTGGCTAACTTTTTGCACTAATTGTTTTAATTTTGATTAGTCACATTCATTTGTGTAATTTCAGTTCCTTGGCTGGATTGCTAGAGCTCAGACAAGGTTCTTCTGCAGCTGATGGTGTAAGTAGAAAGTCCAATTCCAGTTAATTCTTGCATATATGTTTTTTGCATTTGTTCTCAACAGATGATCAGGCACATTTTGAGTGAATGCATATTTCCAGAAAACCAATAGAAAGGAATGTAAAGTGAGTTGTAAAAAGCATTTGATTGCGAAAAAAGAGAATTCCTACAGTAGTGTTCTCCAGTGGCTTTGTGCTAATGCTCTTGAATTTCTTCCACTGGGATCTGATCCATAACGGGATTTGGTTACTTAAAATAGCAGTTATGTCCTAAAGTTCTTAGTATGTGCTGTTAGAGCTTCATCTCAGCTTCTGTTTAAGCTTAATGGACCCATAATTTAAGCTTAGTTACACCCATATTCACACCTCAGATTATACCCACAATCTGCCTTTCAGGTTTTGCTACCTGCCTGAGGGAATGGTGGCACCTGAAATGATAGGCACTGCAGGAAATCTAAGCAAATGTGCTCTGCTGCTACTAGTATGCCTGAGCTCACTGAGAGCCTCCTTATTCTGACCTGGGGGCTCTTTTACCACCTGTGATTGTGCATTTGCACATATCCAGAGCTATGTTTGTCAGTTTGCAGGTTACTGCTGTAAAGACCTGACAGATAGACCAGCTCTGCTACAACAATTCTGGGGCTCTCCAAAGGGCTTTGTTTTGTATGAGTGCACAAGCAGGAAAGATTTCTCCTTGTAAAAGGCTGCCATCCACTTCTGTGCAATATCCAGTTTGATCCATATTCTTGCCAATAATATTTTGAGGATAGTGTCCCAAACTGTACTTTTCCTATCCCCAGATGAGAGGCTAAGTTTGCCCAGAGGGTTGGAAGATGCTGCTTCCTGGGGAGCTGTCAGTCAGTTGTGACTCCAAACTCCTGGTACGTCACACCCTAATTAAAACCAGCTTCTAGAATGTCATTTTCGCTCATGTCTTGAAATATCATTCTAGTTTAGGAAACTTTTAGACACAGCCATGCTCAGGTCCTTCCTGAGTCTGAGAGAACTCAAACCTATATTCACCTTCTGGACATCCTCTGCCTCTGGGCACCTTATTTCCTTTTCTAGTCTCGGTCCTAGAACAATGCGAGTGTACTTGTCTCCTCATAAGGAGATACTTTTGTGAAGTTTTCCACCTCAGTTTTGCAAAACCAAAAGTTTCCTGATGTTCTACAGATAGCTTCAGATCTAGTTTGTAATTTGAACTGGAGGCTGTCCACAGGAGTGTTTAGAGATAAGGTCTCAGTTCAGTCTAACAAAACACTGAGAGCTTCATCTTCAAGGTGTTTCTGATTTTCTTCTTGTAATGAAACACAAAAAATGTAAAGTATCTCACCTTCCACCCCAGGTTTATGGCAAGAGCTGCAGGAATTATCACAGCTGCATCTCTCAAACAGATGTTTTTAAAAAATTTTAGCAGACTTTTAAAATTTCAGTTTGGTCACCCTTTTAAAATTTGATCTCTAAAGAAAGCTTGCAGAACTCCCCTAGTAATTATTAATGGGTCATCTGCTGTATCATGGAGATCAATACTTCTTACCCTCAACCATTAACCATTACATCCCTATTGCAAATGAGTATAAAGAGACAGACAGCTCAGGCTTTTTCTTTAGCACAATCCATACAGATTAATTAAAAAACAGGCCCAGTACAAATTACGCCAAAAGAAAAAAGTCCAAAGCATGCAAATAAGCCAAAAATGAATTACATCATTTCCTTGTATCTTCCCTAAGGACAAGGAATTGGAGTGTATGAGTCAGTCTCAAGAAATGAAATAAAAACAGCCCAGCTTTTAGTGACTTTTTCTTGTTCTTACCTTCTGGAGCAGAGCAGGCCATCCAGTACAAGCAGCAGAAATCTGGCTGCCTGACAGGTTTTAAAATAGGAGTGAAGGTGCACTTGTGGATAGCTTGGCTTTCTGGTTTTTGACAAGATACAGTGACCAAGAAAAGTGGACTTGAATGTGGGGCAGCATGGTGTTGTGGATATCCCATCTCCTGGTGCTTACAGTCAACTACAAAGTCGGTGTGCTCTACAGCTATGGGTGGAATATTTTCAAAGCTCTCTGTAGTGAGAAGAACACGCATTACATGTCCTTTCGGATGCTCAAGCATCTTCTTTATACCTCTACTTTCCAGTCTGCAATACCAAGGTGCTGTGAGGATGAAGCAATGGATGACTTATAACTACTTTCTTGGTACAGGAACAGCCCATTTTGTCTGTGACTTATCACTTTGGCATATCATTTTGCCATGTACCACCTTGCTCTCTGTCCAACATCACAGTTTCAAATATTCTGGCAAATTGCCTTTAATAATGAAACATGTTTTCCTGCTTAACAGTTCAGTGAGAATTATCTGGAATATTAATGAGCTTTCTACTGTGTCTAAATGGTATTGTTCACTTCTGCTTAAATAAAGCTCAGGATAACAAAAGATCAGCTGTTTGAGCGAGGGGTTCATTTAACATCATCATTTGCATTTCCTTTAAAATCAAGGGTATCCACAAGGTCAGTGTCTCCAAGGATACTTTGACAGACATACTTCTGTGTTGTTTACATTGGTGAAGAAAACAAAAGAGGCAACACGACATATTTTTTGGTGACACTCTCCAGTGCCTGTGAAATCTTTCAGTGATAAAACCTGGTAAGTTTCAGAACTACCCTGGAGCATCCCGGAGTTTACAAGGCAGAAAGCTTAGTCACCCAGCCCAAGTTTCATCGTCCCCCTGTTCCTGAGATTTCATTTCAGAAGGAGAAGATTTGGGGTGTACTTTTGCCCATGTTTTAAACCTTTTTTTTTCATCTTTGGTTTTCACCAGTAATTTCTGGTCTCTTCTGTCTTTTAATATCATGTTCTGTCCCTGCTCCAAATAGGTAGTTTGGTGAGCACAAAGACATTTAAAGGGCTTCAACCAAGCTAAAAATGTCTATAGAACTGATGGAAGAACATCAGATGAGAAAGTGGGAAAGGCTTACCTGGAAGTATATTTTTTTTTAAGTGTTTAGATCCAACCCCCCCTGAGATTCATTTGACTGTATCATAATCTCAGTTTTCATTTAAAAATAACTCCCTCTGAAGAGATACTGATGCCTCTACTGGTGCCTGCATGTACAATGTGAAACAATACCTGTGAGTAATGCTGATGTGCATCATGAAGTTCAACAGTGTTTAGTAGCTTCAGGGCTCCCTGACAACGTTATCGAATGACCCCATGCACCAGGATGAGAAAAATATGAAGACCTTATTAAACCCTCCAAAACCTTGGCTTTTGCAGTAATGATCTCTTTGTCAGCCTGTGAGGCGCAAATGGGAATGAACCATGGGATGGGTGTGAGAAGCCAGGACCACGCAATTTTCATGTCATGCTGTGCCTTGGGCAGAAGCTTCCAGTCATCTGACCCTGTCCTCAGCATCTGTTTCCCCGAATTGCAAATAGTTCCATTACCATCATGCTGTTTTATGTCCTGCAAATGCAAATTTGCCCTATGACAGAGCAAGTCCTATGTCTGATGGAGATTTCGCCATCCCATATTGTGTGTGTGCCGGTCCTACGTAAGCCTAAGAAAAACCTTCTGATGTGTACTACTGATTGTTTACATATGTTATCAGAAAAAAAAACAGGAAAGGAAAGCTGGCAGCTTACGCTGCCAAGAGACCTGGCAGTGACTATAATCACATTTAGATAATTTCCAGTCAATAGGCTTTGTTTTCATTTTTAAAAAAACCCTTCCTAGAAAGTTGCTGCACTGTTCTTTTTGTTCTGTTACAGTCAGTCCAGAGGAATACCTGCAATGGCTCCTGTCCTTGCAACCAAAGCCAGCAACATCAGGAGATGTTTCCAGAGAAAAGGGGGAAGGTGTGGTAAGATACTGTGCTTTATACAAGTTCAAAATGTGTAGTGCTACTTGGAGCTGTGATTATGATTCTGTGTGACGAAGGTCTTTTAATGATAGTGAAGTCAGAGACTTGTGATGCAAGTAGAAATTGATGCCAAAAGAAGATAAAGTTTGGAACCTGAGCATATTTCTCATCTTCAGGTCAATCTCCATGATGGGACAAAAAATATGAGTACTGGAGGACTGGGGCTCCACCTGCCTGAGTCTAGGAATTGAGTGTGGCAGAGAGAATGGTTCTTGAGCCAGCTGAGCCAGAAGAGCTCACAGCTTCTCTGAAACAAAATACTAGAGGGAATAGATACCAAAGCAAGTTTAATTAGTGTCTAACTAAGTTAGTGTGTTTAAATCTGTCTTCTTTCAACTATTCTGTACCCATTCAGATGTACATGTGATACTGGAAACTTTGTTAGGGTGAAATAAAAGTTGCAAACTTACATCAGCATCTCAATTACTACAATTCCAGCTAGTCCAGGCCCAAGCCTTGGGAGTCCTTTACTGTTAATACAAAACTGTTCTCACAGGGTTAAGCATTTGGGGACTGAAGACTGCAGTTTTTGAAAATGCTGACTCATTTTACAATAATGGCCTTAATATTATCTTTGCCTGAAGAGATACAACATAAGCATAAACAAAATGTAAACTTTCATATCAGCATAAATATTAGACATTCATATTAGCATCATCCAGAGAGAAAAACAGGAAGTTCAAATGCAAGCAGTCACAGAGATAAAGAGCTCTAGTACAAGTTCCATGCAAGGAGATGCAGTGTTATTCATGTTATTGACATTTCTTCTGACATCTTAGTCATCAGAAGCACAAAGATGGCAATGAATGATACAGAGGAAGTAGGGCAGTGATAAAATCACTTCTCATCCAGCATCAGATTCCAGGTGTAAAACCAAAACAGAAGGATTATTTTCTGTACATGTGTAGAAAAGTGACAAAAGCTATCTGCTTTTGACATCTAAATGATACATACTGAGGACTAAATTTGGCACCCTAGTTTTACTAGGTTTTACTTTCCCTTCCCTTGAGAAGGGAAGACCAAATAGCACCTATCAGATGCTGAAGTAGCCTACAGGTTACAGTGTACACTCCTTCCCTCTGCCCTCCATGGTCACTTGGAAATCATGTCATAGGGTTATGTCAGAGGTTCTGGCTGTTAGGTCACATGCTCCAATACAAAAATGCAAGGCATAAGAAGTTGTCAATGATATAAGGAAAAACAAAGAAATACTTGTAGGCTGAGATATCAAAGGAAAACCACAGCTGAAAAGGAAAAAAAAAATAACTGTGCAGTCAGAACTTGGTGGAAGCTATCATCTTCTGCTGTGTTTTCCTTGTAAGAGGGACAAAGATTTTTTCTCCTGAAGACTGGCAATGGTAGGACAGACAATGGTGTGCAGAAATTTCATGTTCCAGACCAACAGAAGTGGAAAAGAAAACAACCTTGAAATAAATGGACTTTCATGTCCAAATCTCCATCAAAAAGACCTAATCCTGGTCTGAGCTACTTCAGATAGCAGCAGTCATTGGTGCCAGACTCCCAAACATACCCCTATCTGTGAACTTTTTACAGGTTTGGGAGTAGGGTGAAAGGTTGGATGAGCTAATTCTGGTAGAGGTTACCCTGGTTCCCCAAAGCAGGCTGACTTGGAATATTTTTGAGTTTAGCTCTTCTGAAAGAACTAACTTCTTTCTAGGAGAACAGTGAAAGTGGACCAACACTGTTAATCATTTTACAGAAAAGCCATCATCCACCTTGAGTTCACACTTACGACTCCTGCAAATGTCAGATAGACTGTGGCTCAGAGCCAGCACATGGTAGTGGCAGCAAGAACTTCTTTCCACTAGTTTCTTTAATTCACCATTTCCCTTACAGATCTGAAAAGAGATGAATCAAAACTAATTGCTTGCTTAAGAAGTGATACTGACTTATTAAACTTTGTTGTGGCACTGGGAACAGGCACTTGAATGGCCTGGAAAATATGAAAAGAATTGGCTGAGGAACAGAAACGGAGCTGATACGTGGCAATGGCAGAAACAAAAGTAAAGGCTATATAATAAAGGCAAATTCCGATTGAATGCCTCTTTGTCTTGCTTTAAAGAAATACAGAGAAGCATTTAAGATGTACAGATAACTAGGCAGTGTTTCTCCCCGCAGAGCTCAAGGAAAGAAGGAAATGCTTCAAGGGTTAGTTCCTGACTATATGGAATATTGCTGGACTGAAAGCAGTCAGCCGGAGTTTATCCTGATAGTCCCCCAAACCGTTTTATCACAAAAATGTACTGTAATCAGTAAGAAGCAGTCACAGTATTTTCCCACCACTTCCATGCTTTATAGGCGCATGGGGGAAGGGGAAGAGTGTGGGGTTCATGCTGCATGTGAATGATGAGCTTGGTCCATGTTTTAAAAAAATGTTTTTGTGGAAAGAGAAAAAAAAAGAACTATGGTTGCATGTGAACTTTGGCTTTCCTCCTGCCTATTGATTATTTGTTCTATTTGTTAGGGCAAAGTTGCTTGCATAGTTGTTCGTATGTTGCACCAAAGGAATAAAGATGAGTCAATAAACAGATGGATGCTACATTCTGTAATGTCTTTGCATCTGCTTCCACTGCTGCATTACCAGCTGGGGAGAGACTTTAGAAGCATCAGTCTTTCTTCACAGGCTGATCACTAGCTTGGTGAAGACACAATTTACAGAGGTAGGAATTTAGAAGCAGCGGAGTATTATATCTTCAGAGAAACTTACATTGGCTACTTTCAGAGATAAGGGTATTGATTTGGCCTTCAAGTAAGATCCACAAGAATGCAGTTTTAATGTCTGCTTTCTTTTTCTGCCAATCTGGGTCTTAAATTGAATCACTGTATTTCAGTGCGATGTTTTGTAATGTTTTTTATATACATATTTTATTGTATCATCTTAAAAAAGTAGACACTTTGTGGTTCAACTTACTTTGCAGTTTAGTTTCAGGAGTACAAGCACTCTCAGTTTGTATTCAGTTCCCACGATGAACTGCTTTACTTGGGTCCTTTGAACAGTGACATGGAAAAAAAATTAATTATAGTTGTAGTAAAGTCAAAGGCAAAATGACCCATTGAGGTTTCTGGTTCAGGCAGGTTCTTACACTGTTGTCGTTCTATTAGTTCACTTCCAGCTGACACATGATGTATAAATAGTTGTTAATGTGTGATGACCCAGTTATTAGAAAGAAAATCTTGGCCATGGCAAGATAATTAAAATGAGTAGGAAGAGTTTTTATCTTATTTTGTAGCATTAAAAGTCATAGGATTGACGGCATCACAGCAAATTACTTTTCTGGCATTTTAGAGACACATTTACTAACTCTCTGAAATTATGATACAGTCTGAAGCATTTATATTTTCCTCTTACATAATGTGTCTCTATGGCCAGGATGGAAGAATTGATTCAGAGGTCAGCTAGTCAGTTTTTTTAAAAAAGAAAGTTAGAAAACTTTTCTATAATTTTTTCTACTCTCCTCTTGTGAAACCTGGTCTGGAGTACTGCATCCAGCTCTGGGGCCTTAACACAAGGACATGGTCCTGTTGGAGCAAGCCCAGAGGAGGCCATGAAGATGATCAGAGGTCTGAAGCACGTCTTCTATGAAGACAAGCTGAGAGAGCTGGGGTTGTTCAGCTTGGAGAAGAGAAGGCTCTGGAGATGCCTCATAGCACCTTCCAGTACTTGAAGAGGGCTTAAAACTGGAGAGGGACTCTCTACAAGGGCATGTAGTGGTAGGTCAAGGGGTAATGCCTTTATACTTGAAGAGGTAGGTTTAGATTGGATAACAAGAAGAAATTTGATACCATGAGAGTAGTGAGTGAGCTCTGGACCAGATTGCCCAGAGGAATTGTGGATGCCCCATCCCTGGAAGTGTTCAAGGCCAGGCTGGATGGGGCTTTGAGCAACCCTGGTGTAGGAGAAGGTGTCCATGCCCATGGTGGAGGGGATGGAACTTGATGCTCTTTAAGGTCCCTTCCAACTCAAACCATTCTGTGGTTCTTTGAAATCTGTCAGACCTGAAGTGCTCTTTCCTGGTCTTAGTGGGTGGCAGAGGCATTGCTGTGAGGTTTCTGTCTAGGAGCCTGTGGTCCTGGAGCCCACAGTTCCAGAACAGCCTACTGCCCAAGCTGTCCCTGGGGCCAGGGGGTATTTGGGATCCTACTCCAGCCAAGACCAAGGAAGCCTTGAAAGCTCTGACTTTTAATTTTATTTTGGCCTCCGTGTTTATAGCAGTCAGCTACAACCCCAGCTCAGCTCAAGATTTGCCTGCCTACCAGGTGTCCTGCCAAAGAGGGGGCTGCATTGCTAGTTCAAGTTGACCTGGGCTGGGGGTCCCAGGGTTTCCAGGCTCCCAGTCCATGGGGCTTTCAGGATTACACCACCGTTTAAAGATACACCTCGATCCAGTTTTAGAAGGCTCCAAAGCTGACATTTGCCTGAACATCTAGCATCGCCTTGGTTTCAGTGCTGGTTTATCTACCTGCTGCAGTTAGCAGTGTACAGGTTTAGATGATTCTGGGGTGCTATGGTTACCAAACAAGGAAGCCTCTGCAGCCGTTGTGCTGGGTCAGATGTGTAGGAAAAATAGAGCACAGCATCATTGCTACCATATCTCTCTGCAGGGCTTCTGAAAAGAATTAAAAATAGCTTCCTGCTTTACCAGGAAACTTCCTGTTATTTACATAGTCCTCTCTGTCCCCTAAGGCAAGGTGTTAAATGAAATGTATTTAAATGAAACGAAGTGTGTCAAGTATTATACCTCCATGAAGCTGAACAAATTCTCATTTCCATTGCTTCATTCTCATGGGTACTAAGAGTGGCATGAACAGAAAAGCAAAATGAGGAAGTTTTCGGGTGACTGTTTTCTGCTAGAAATTCTTGTTCTTATATTAAAATGAATTTTGGAGAAGGGGAAGGGGGAGAGTCTCTTATGTAGTGTACCTTCATCACACTGCATGTGCTTTCAGCTGTCTATTTTGCCTCCAGCTAAGCGCTCAGGAATAGGGCCTTTAACCTTGCAGGTATTTGAAGCTTCGAGGCTTTAAACAAGACATGGTGGAGTATTATTGCTTTTGACTGTTAAGGTAGAAAAGAACAGTGTGGTATGGCAGAATGATATTTGGCACTGTGAGACAGGGGGGCTGAAAATTAGGAGACTTATTATATTTAAAAATGTTATTTTTTAATATTTTGGTTTTCTTGGCAAGTGTGTCCACCCCTGTATTGTCAGTATAGTGTTTGGAGTAGCAGGACAGAAAGTTTAGTGTAGGTTCTATTGCTGCAAACTATTTTTCCTAGTACCAACTGCATCTGAATGTGCAAAGGTACAAGCATGGGAATGGGAAATCTGGCTCCACAGGCAAACTGTTATTTTACTGGTGCAGATCCAAGGAATCCAGAACTCCAGAAAACAGCAACTAGCAGGTATCTGTGCTGTGGCTTTTATTTGTGAAGTAACTGTGTGTATACAAACCAAGATATTTTTCTTGGTCTGTATTACCACCATAAGAGATTTGCTCACTGGAAACTGCTGTGTACAAGTTCTTTTCAATTTAAGTGATAAAGAAGAAGAAGAGTATCAGAAGTCTTGCACAAGTGTGTGTTTCCTGCTAAACCGTGTCCTTTCTTCTCTTCCTTGGCAGCAGTAGATGGAACAAATCTTTCCAACTTACCGAGGTGCAGTAGGTTTTTCTGCTGAACGTTTTTGTTGCCCCTCCCCAACTGTTTTGGCTTTTGAGGTAAAAGTGGTTTAATTTTTCAGATCTGCTAGGATTTGGCCTGCATGTTTTGTTTTCCTTTTCCTGTGTTATTGCAGAGTGTTCCCTTCTTGCTTACTTACTGATTGGCAGCCAGATAATGACACTCAAGAAGACTTTTTTGCCATGTTTTTTTTAGGAATGTTTTTTCCATGGTAGAAAAACCAAAGCCAGTGAAATTGAGTTTAAAAGTTTAGCATTCACAAGCACTGGTTTTTGCAGAATAACTTTCAATTTTCTCGCTTCAAAATACGAACAGACAGAACTGTTTTAACAGCAATGGTGTCATAACCAGTCCCAGAATTGTTCATTGATGTCCAGCCTGCTTTTAATTGTCTGAGAGTTATAAAAGTAAATTCAAAAGTTTTGAATTAGCAGTGTTTAAAAATCTGTGCAGATCTGGAACTCATAAGGCTTGTACTGAATGTTTGTTCTAGAAAGTTAAGGCCATGTTAAAATATATTCATTTGTGGCCATTGCAACCTTGATTTTGGCCTGAATTGACTTTGCACAGAACTGAAGAAATTATGTATGATGTCAATAGAGAAACCAAGCCCAGAACTCAAGAGGATGGACAGTGCTAGATATGATCAGGGAAACAGAGGTGCCTCATAATGTAAGAGCAGTGAGGAAACTGTAACCATATTGCTATAAAACAACACATAAACAAAGGCACCAAACGGATGGGGTTACTGTACTTTTGAGAATTGTGCATGAAGAAAGTATTGCTAATTTGAGTTGCACAAGGGCTGGAAAAAAACCCATATGAATTTGTGCAGCCACCTGCCTAAAGTCAAATGAAAGTTACTGTGCAGCTAGGCAGACAGAAAGGACAATAACTAAAAGTATCAAAATGAAGCAATTCCTCTTTCCTATTACAGCTACAGATATAAGGCATAAAGTGAAAGAATAATCAGGGAGAATTTGAACCTAGTAATCATTAGATCAATAAAAAAGAATTTGTTTAGGACAACTGGGAACTTAAGAATGTTAAAGCAAGCACAAAAGTGATGTTTTGGCCAGGAATGTCTGGAAAGGGAAAATAATTTTTTTCTAATGTCAGCATAAAACTTTGTCTAAATGTCAGCAGCAAGAAGAAAATGTGAAATCATCAGCAAAAAGAAACATTTATCATTCCTGAACTTCCATGTCACCTATGGCAACTTCTGGGAACAAGTTTTTCTGCAGGGAATAGTATGAATATTTACTGGCAATACATTTCAAATATTTTTAAATATCTCCCTGAAAACAAAATATATCATTGGATGTCCACTCCAGAGTGGCCTTCTATATTTGAGAGAAGAAAAAGTGTGAACAATACACCTACTTTTAAGGAAGATCTGGAAAGATTTTCAAATCAAAGTGGAGCTTGTGCTCCACTCTGTCCCTTCCCCTCTGAAAGCTTGGTGGAGGTGCTGTATCCAAGGTGCTGCTGGGGGCTCTTCATGGTACTACACCCTACTCCTTATTTGTAAGATCAGGCGGAGTTCTGGGCTGAGGTTGATGGAAAGCTCGTATGATGTTGGGCAGAGGTCTGGCTCTGCTGGCAGGATGGAGGAGGAGAAGATCTTATCTTTGCTTGCTCTAAACCCAAAACAAGTTACTCCTAATAAAGAGAAGATAGTTGGCCTGCAGGTAAAGACTAGGGGTAAGTAGGTATTTTTCTGCTTACCAAGGTCTGAGTGGAGCACTCATTTTGGAGATACACAAAAAAAGTTAGGTTCACAAAAGTGTTTCTTTGAGAAAATGTTTGAGGGTTTTTTAAAATTGTGACATTAGCTGCCTGAAATGTATATCCTGCTACAGAGTCTGTGCTGGAATTGTGATGAAACCCAAAACCATGACCGCAATAAGGCACATTGTCTGGAAGAACTAGACCTATCTTCTCAGAGTGTTCATCAGTAAATAGCAGGAATTCATATTTTTTCTGCATCGAAGAAGACCTGGAGGACACTCAGAATGCCTAAAAAAGACAATTGCCTTTTTGTATTTTTGTACCAAATTCCCACTCTCTAATAAGCTCAGTTTTTCGTCTTAAAACCTGATTACTAGATACCGGATTATATCCACCGTGATCTTTTTTAGGGAGACTACTTTAAAAAGAAACCTACGTGAAACTAATGCAATTTGCATCAGTTTTGTCATGATCAGAGCCATGCCTGTGTACAAAAACAGGAGTTTTAAGTTTTAAGAAGACAGTAAGAAAATGGCACGAAAGGGGATTTAAGCCACTGCTCTCTGTTGTGCCACAAGATCAAGTATGTGGAGACACAAAAAGGAGCTGCTAGAGTGCTTTAGAGACTGTCTCAGGCTACTGAAATGGTAGACGTGGGGAGATAGCAGCACTAGCTCCACCCAGTGCAATGAATAACCAGAATTCTTGGCAAATAGGCACATGTGGTGTTTTTTAGGCGTTAACACTGGAAATTATAATCAGCTCCAACCACTTCACCCTGAAGCTAGGAAACCAAAAATCCTAAAGGAAAAAGCAAAGCAGCAGCCTCAGAGTATCATATAAGCCTGTTAAAATCAGCCTACACTATGTCTCCAGGAATTTAAAGATTATGAAAATAAACAAATTTGACTATTGAATATCTAAGCAAGAGGCTTCACCATTACCTAATGGCCAGCCAAAGCTAGATAGGAATATGCAGTAATATTTAAATAACACCTTGACAGTGCTATTAGAACACAGATTATTACTGAAAACTTTGAAATATGAAAGTCTCATTTGCTGAGGTTACTGAAGTTTTGTTGAAAACTTGGCTTTTTGCCCTATGGCCTACCTGTCTGTATATTATCTAAAGATCTTATAGGGTGTCTCACAAAATGAAGCCCAGATTCTGGAATATAACCTTTTACTGGAGTTCTGAAAATCTTTTCTTAAGAGAGATAAACATTTGCATTTCCTGTTCTGAGTTTGTGTAGTTCTGAACATATTGTTACCATGGAAAATTCAGGAAAATTTGACAGGTTCTGTTAAAGAAGCATCTTAAGGAAAAGGTTAAATAAATCCCATTCCTATGCAATGTTTCAATGGATTTACAGTAATAAAACCCACATTCATGGAATTCTGAACCCAACACAATTTTTATTTTGATGGATTAGAAGACCAGACATTTTATCAACAAACAGGAGAACTTCCAAATTTCTTTTAATCATACTGCACAATTCTTTTTCCTTAGTCTCAAAGTAAATTTCAGTGATGCAGAAAAATCCGAAGTACCATTTTTTGTAAAGTACATTTTTGTGTATATATATCACACACATATGCACATGTGCATGCACTCACGTTCTCTTTGCTTTCGTTTCACCCTTAGGTTCTATATAAAAACTGCAGAGGTTCTTTGGATAGTTTCTGATGCCTCAGAATACCCACTGAGACTGAAAGCAAGCCAGAGTTTCTGGAAACCTAAATCCTCTCATTTTAATAGTTTTGCAAATCATTGGCGTTTTGCTTTGAACTTTAACCAAGAAAAGTTATATCTTATAAACAATGGCATTTGTTGATTGGATGAAGAACTAGATCAATATTGATTTTGGCAACTTGTTTTGGCTGGGTTTGCATTAAGAAATATGCTGGTTGTGGTGTTAAAAAGTTATGTCAGTTCCTCAACATGTGCCTCTTTTTCTTGGAGCATTGCCTGAAAAATAGTTTCCAAAGTTACTTCCAGAAGTTAACCTAGAGGCTATCTATTATTGTGAGCTAACAACGGCCTTCTGCTGAGCTATCAGCATGTATGAAATAAAACCATTCAAGAAGGCAGATTAAAGTCAGATAAAAAATGGATTTCTGTTTCACAGAAGTGCTAAAGCATAGAACCCCATTTTTATTTCCAATGAATCTGATTTACACTATTCTTGCAATTTAAAAGGAGCTCTAAAGTAAATACATAGAATAATAGCAACAAGATTTTATTCACTCTGAGAATTACCTAGTTGACCCATAGCAAAATAAGAGCCATAGTATGTACATGAATCAGTTCTGATTCAAGGGCAGTACTAGGAATGAACAAAAATGTATCTGTTAGACAAAATGTGCCATTTTCATTTCAAAGTTTCCACTGAGACAGAATCCACTGCAAACTGATAAATTGCTACAATTATCATCACAACTAAAAATTTTTGTCTGGTTTTGAATTCAGTTTTTCTAGTTTCAGCTTCCAACTCTTTGAGCCTCTGATACGAGTGCTGCAGGAAAGAGTCACGTTGAAAGTGACTATCTATTTATACATCTATCCGTCTACCTACCCATCTTCCATTTCCTGTAGATGCTGTTAGTTCACATATCTTTCTCCTCTCATGGTGCTCAGCCCTCTGATGTATTTCCAGAAAGCAATCATATCACATCCCAGACTTTTTTTTTGCTATGATAAACAAGACAAGCTCCTTCATGCCTGCTCTACCAGAGCAATTTTCTCCATTTCTTCCAGGTGCCTGCTTTACTCATGCACAAGTTTGAATTCTCGAACATGAGTAAACAAATTTTCCAGATAGTATCTTACCAATATTCTTGACAAATAGCACTAATATTTCCCCAGTTTTAAGAAAAAACTTTCCTCATCTGATTCACTCTTAGATTATTTGTCCCTTTTTGCATTCAGGTGGCTTTGTTCCTCTGACTGCATCCTGGGGCTGACCAGCCTTTTCATTTGTGGGCTTTTTTACTGTGCCCTTGTGAGGAATGCCACTTTACAACAGAAATTTATACTCTTTGACCCAGAGGATGGAATTCATCTCCTCTGTGTTTAGGGACTGTCAGAAAGTGATTTAATCTGTCCTGAGAGGAGTCCAAGACAGGTGGGATAAATGAGCAGTAAAAAGCTCCCATTTCTATATGTTGAATACAAATGCCTTGAGAACTGCTATAGTGGGTAGTATTTCATCAACAGATTATGTGAATACGGTGTTGCATTCCCCATCCCCTAAAAAAGAATGAAACCACTTACTGAACATTTCTAGATTTTCTGCATTATTTCATTATTTCTCATTTTCATCTAATAATGACTAAATACATAGTTTGTGGTTCTCTCTGGTCATTACTTTTGGCCCTTGATTTTATGTATTTTTAAAATTATAATTAATGTATCTGTGTTGTCTGGGAATCATCCCTTATTCCCACCTCCCCAGAACCAAGGATATTTTCTTAATTTTTAACATCCAAATGAATTATTTCTTAAGGTAATACAAAGGAGGCAAAATTTTACTCTGCTTTGACATACATTAGGATAAGCAAAGTAAAATGATGCATCACTAGAGCTACTGTTATTGAGTTCCTTCAAGGATTTTGTGATAGCATTTTCCTGTAAGTTCCTTCATTATTCCAGAAACTCTTTATCGTGTACACTCAGTTAAATATATCTTATGCATTGCTAAATGTAATAATTTCAAGAAAAGGAGAGAAAACATTCTACAAATAAGTGGCTGGGGTTTTTCACTTTACAAGAATAATTTCAGTAATTTCAGACTTATGGAAGTCCAGCAGTTCCTGAAATCATTCAGAGCCTGCTGTCTGAGTTTTGATCAGTGCCAGTTTTGATGGCATGATTTGTTCATCTGTTTGAAGTGGCGTGTGAAAGAAGATTCTTTAGCATTTTATTCTAAGTTTGGCTAGAGAGGTTAAATTGTCTAACCATTTTTATCTGAAACAGTGCTTCTAAATTATGATGAGAACAGAAATAATTTCCTTATTGCTCCAGAATTTGTCAGACACCTGTAGGAGCAAGCTGTACCATGGGATTTCTGTGCTTCTGACTCTAGGTTGCCAAATTCAACTATCAGAGCACCCAAAAGTGGGAAGAAAAAAAAGAGTTCTTTCTCCAAGGGCGAAAATGAAATTTATTTCCATTTTTAGACCTTACTTCTTTAGCCCATTTGCTCAATCCTAATGCATGTTAAAAAAAAAAAAAATTACCAGGCCCAGTTCATGATATCAAAATCAATCCAGACTTCTTAAGAATCCCCCAGGAATTTGCAGATAGGTTGTCAGCTATGTAGTGCCTTGTCTGGCTTCTTCTCTAATGCACAGTGCATTTGATGCAATAGTGTCATTGCCACCGAGGCCAGAGCAGGGTTTCGGCCAGAGCCCATCTTGCTGGAGGCAGTGCCTGAACTGGATTCAGCAGAAGCAGCAGTTCCCTCCACAATCATCTCAGTTGGACCAAAGTGGAACTGTTGGGAAAAACTTTCTTTTCTGTCGGACTTTTAGGGGAGGCCTCAGATCACATCTAGGTCTTGTACTTGTATTTATTGGGTGAGAAAGCCCTTTATCATAAAATTCTTTCTTCTTCAATGAGCACAACTTGCAGACTCTCTCCTAACTTTATTATATACCTAATACATAGGTTGAGCTCCTTTGAGGTCCTCCAGGTCTTCAACCATTGCTTTGGACCCTCTTTAAGTTCCCTCCAATTTTTTTGAGATCAGTCTTGAAAGGTAAAAACGAGAACTGCCCTGTTGCAGAAGCTGTTGAAGCAATGCCAGCTACAGAAACTCCCAGCCAACTCAATTGCTTGTCTCCTCAGGTTGGTGTTTTACATACTGAATTCCACCACTTAGCTCCATCCTCCTGCTAAAAGGCCAAAATAATCTCTGAGATTATCGTTCATCCCTAAGATCCTCATCAAAGGCCCACAAATATGAGACATTGTTTCCCCAGCCATGCTAAAGACGTGTCAACCGGCACACACACATTCCAGGTCACAGTTCAGAGAAATTCAGATGCTCGCTGTCTCTCCACCCAGCTCCTTGGAGAGACTCGTGGGCAGGTGGGAGCCAGCACACACTTTAGCCACATGCTTGAAATGAAGAACTAGAAAACAGCCACCTTGAGGTGCTTCACAGCATGTACCTCCTGTGCAATGTAAACATATCTACAGAGACATTCAGACTCTCTTTTGAGGCCCAAAACTGTAGCCATGTCTCACAGACCAAAAAAAAGCTAGAAATAGAGAGAAAATATGTAGTCTTTTCACCTTCTGATATGAGATTTCTCAAAACTAGGTGTGAAGGGCAGGGGAAATGTAAAATTACATAGTTCTGCTTTTTTATAGCACCAGGCAGGGGTTGTTAAATTAACAATTCTTATATAAAGGCCTCTTCTCTAGAAAATGTATTGCTAAAAGAGCTATTACGAAGTGGGTCAGAAGCAGAGTAAGTGCAAAAACGTTTCAGAGTAGGCTTAAATAGAATGATAAGCACTTGCAAGACTTTTGTTGGATCTGGTTTAGAGTGTCAGCTTGCGATGATCTTGCAGTGCTTTGACCTCCTGAGCCAGAGAACTGAGAGTCTCCTACGTTATCCCCATTCCTCTGTACCCCTCTGGCTTTTGGGCTGAACTTTGTTGTTTCAGGTTGGAAGTGGAAAAAGGAACTTATTCAGCTCTTTCATTTGAAATCCACCAGCTACCTAAAGAGCAGACTTCCTGGTTCATGTATGGAGTAGGTCATATTCCTCTTTCGCTATGACTGTCAGGTCTGTCATATAACCTCCGCAAACCCACTGCAGAGAAATTCAGACGTATTTTAGAGAAGTAGTTTGCTTTTGCTAAATACAAAAGGGCAGGGACTTGCTTTCAAAGACTGAAATTTTGCTTTAAAAGTGATCTTATTAAGAGACGGAAAATGAGTCAGTAGCATGTGGAACATATATTATGTGTGAGACATCTTACCCACGCAAGGGGAGAGAGGATACAGAGAAGAGCTTTGCCTGCACTTGTAACAGTCTTCAAAAGCTTTTTTCCCATTGCTTTGCAGGACTGCATATTTCTTTGGTCATATACAGAACCAGTCATTATGTGTATGCAACCTCCTGACTTAGCAAGCAACTCAATGACATCCTCCTGTGTAGTGTCACTACTTTGAGTGGCACTGCCAGTAGGATCTAGCAGTAGAAAAATATGAAATGGTCAAGTTCATCTGAGTTTCAGGATAGGTCTTAAAATATCCCACCTCACCCCCTGCTGTGGGAGCAACAGAAAATGGAAGTGGCTGGAAAGCTTCTGACCCAGTCAGCTTTCCACTGCATTTGAGGCGGTCTGTAACTCAGAGCCCCGGCACCAGCTCTGTGATAACCTGTCTCTCCCATTTCTCATATTCCCTCTGGACTGTTGTGCTTTCCAAGCAAGGATGTGACTAATAGGAGGGAAACAGGATAAAAGCAGGACTGGGGATAAAATTATGAAATCACATGGCCATTTGGCACTGCTCAGGTTCAAAAATCACAAAGTTGTCAGAAAGAGAGATCTGAGATACTAGACAGGTCTAGTAACCTTTACAAGAAACACCCACATGCTCTTCCATCTTCTAACATTTTCTCCTTTACGTGTGTGCATGGCAGGAGAAAGCTATTACTGCTTTCGTTTTACACATGAAGAACTGAGACTCAGTGCTTATAACTAAACAGCCCAGTGCAGAGACACACAAATCAACCCAGTTCAATCATGTAGCAGCAAAACTGGCACTGGGAAAAGAACAGCCGTGCTTGCTTAGCTAGTCAGCCCTGCTGGAAAGCAACCTATGCCTTGCTAATGAGATTATCCTGCTTCCAGAAACCAGGATTTCTTATTTAGGGACTCTCTTTTAGTATCTGAAATTTGGCTTTAGAAATTGTCGTGGTATGAAAAGGTTTAGAGCTGGCTTGGTCATTGCTGCATGGAAAGGTACCCAAAGGAGCTGAAAGGATCATCCAAAAAAGTAGTGAAGACTTTCAGAGGAAGCCGGGGCAGAGGAAGCAACTGTAGCCACATGTGTTTGCCAAACTAACCCCCAAACCGATGAAATGTCTGCTGTTCTGCCAGTGGCTATGGAGACTCTCACTCACATGAAAAAGCTTTGACTTGGGCTCCTGGGTATGTCAATGGCTCCACTGAAATTATACTACTGTTTTTATAAGCTATTTATTTCCTGTTAATACCTTGGAAAAATTCTTAGAAGAGACTTAAATGAAGACAGTATTGCAACTTGGCAAGTTCACTTTAAAATTCATTAGTGCTCTTTTTCTATTTTCCTTTGCAGAGCTCTGGTGCCTGTCATCAATAGTCAAGGGGAGAACTGGGGGCTCTTCTGTTTGATTCTGATTCTACAGAGGAAAATCTTATTGGCTTCAGTGTTTTGGCCCTAAAAAATTACTGAATATCCCCTAGGAAGCTGCAACTTTAAAATATTCTGTACTGATACATTTTTAAGTCTGCCAAGATATAAAATGTTTACATGAATTAACTTCACTTTTTGAGTATCTGAGACAGAAAGATTTCCTAATTAAAGAAGATATATTCTGTATTAGTCTTTCCTATCTATTGTGATTCAATCCATATGATCAATCTATTTTCCTTCTGTCATGGATTGCAGAGACCATTCAGCCGTGGTGGTTTAACACAATGCTGTGCTGTGTTTTTACAGAAACACTGCACAAGGGAGATTCCAAAGGGATTTTAGCAACCGTCATCTAACACAGGATTTTTGAATAACATTATTTGGCCATAAGCAAAAGAATTTCCTTTTGGCATTTTTTTTCTCCAATGAAAACACAAAAAGTGGAAGTTAGATAGTGCTGTTGTTAGAGCTTTGTTACAATGAGAGAAGAAGTGGTGTTCACAACAGCATGGATACAGCAGCTGAGAGACAGCTCCTCTCCTAGACCTTCATTTGATCAGCCTCTTTCCTAGATTTAGGTCTTCATGGAGCTGATCCCTCTCTTGGACCATGCCTAGCACATCCCGCTTTCTTTACTTAGAATCCTCTGTATCACTGGGAGTTTGGGAGGGCAGAGAGCAAGTAATGAGTTCAGTGTTGAGATTTTTGTGTTTTAAGTGTCAGTTACTAAGGAGATGGTTGGAAATTTTAAGGTTGGCTCTGCGTAGTTTTCTAATAGAAATAAAAAGATGAAGATGGAACATGTCAAAAAATCCATAAGCAGAAAAAGCCACCTCTACTTGGCCTTGGCTGCAACCTGAATGGAGTAGGAAGCACCAGAACACAGCAGTTCTGTTTCGTGCACTCAGTAGAGCCAGGGAACAGTATTAATATTTTCATAGAAAACATTTCCAAAGATCTCCCTTCTGCAACAGCTTTTGGATTCTCAGGTTTTTTTCTGGTTTGTGTTTTTTTTCCCTTGCTCTCCTTCCATTTCACCTTTACTGGTGCAAGAGAGGAGAGTAAAAAGGTGGCAAGTGAACTAGCTAGCTAGATACATAGGTAGGTATCTTGCAGTGACAGGGCAGTAAATATGACTGAAGTTAATCAGGCCTGTTGAATTGAAATTCAGTTTTCCGATTTCCTCCCATAAACCCAGCAGACACCAGACTCGTGGTTCAGTCCCTGTGCCTGACATGCCACGCTGAAGGCAGTCACACATCTGTGCACAGGCAGCCGATGGTACAGTGTGACACTACTTGCTGCCCAGCCAAAAGAATGTGTTCCTGCTCCGTTGCAAACACAAAAGAGACTCATCTCTAAACAGTCTGTTTATTCTTTTGACTTGCATTTGTCACCTGTGTATGCTGAATTATAACTTAGTCTTGTTTCCATTTACTTCTCCTTTCTGCTGAGTGTAGACAAAGCGGCAGTAGGTCCTTGAACAGTTCCCAATTTTCATTAACAGTTATCGAGTTTCTGTTCCTAAGTAACTATGTCTGGTTACTTAGGGTTTAGAGAACTGGCTCACTCTTTTCCTTTAATCATTTAATGCAGTATTCTGATTGCATAAGGTAAGAAAGTCATAGAGCAGTTCTCTTCCTCTGTAAGACCTAAAATAGAACTACTATTTTAAGTCACCCCTCCTGGGTGCAAGGCTTTCTGCTTTTAAAAGCTGGTTCTTACTTTTAGGTTCTCTTTAGAGTTCAGCATTAGATACCTTGCAGATCCAAATTGAAGTCACACAAGATTTTTTTTTCTTCTTCTTCTTAATACTATAAATAGATGTTTTCCTCCATCAGGGTTATCCTTTGCACTGTGAAGGGGCAATATGCACTAGAGGGTGGCTATTTTAATTTCAGAATTTTGTTATTGAGGCAAATAGTGTAATAAAACCAGCATTAAACTTTGATAAACTTGACACAACTTTGAAAAAAATTTCTTAATAGAAGACTTCCTAGTGTATGTTTGGACTACCAATAAAATTCTGGCCATAAGCCCTCTTCCCTCATTCTCCCCCCTCTCCTTCTCCTAGTGCTGCAATTTACAGAAGCAAAAAGAGGAAATGTGCTGATGACATTTTTCCAACTGAAGAACAATTTTTGCTTAGTGTTCCCTGTAGTGTTCTTTGCATAACGTTCTCATTTCTTACTCCTTTTTTACATGATAGCAGAAAGAACTGGTTGCTGCAAGCCTTGGTGTGCCCATTCTTGCTTTCCTGCAGAGAGCAAGAGCAACATGGAGGCTGAGGACCCAATTGCACAGTTTTTAGCCAGGGTTCCGGGTAGTTCCCAGTGCCCAGGCTGAACCCTGTTGTACCACACATTCACTTTTGTGAGTACTGAGTACACTGCCAAGGGCATAGGTAGTGTCTTAAAACTGATTCTCTTGAGACTACTGTCTGAATATATCCTTAAGTTATTTCTGCTTATCACAAATCTCTAAGGAGACAGGCACATAGCACAGTGACACTTCCACAGTGACACCATTTCCATCAGATGGTCTCAAGATATTTTGCAAGGCATATTTGAGAGAGGAATAGGCCTTTAAAAACTGACATACCACTGTCCCAGAAGCTGTAGGGCTGGCTTATCAACACTCAGTGGCCCTTCCTGATAGCTGACAATATTAGATGTTTTAGAAGACAATGAAAAACTCTTTGTAAAATAATAGCTTATTTATTTTTCAGGGAAACTAATGGTGATTAAGTCATTGGACCAAAACCACTAATCCAAAACTGACAAGATACATTGCATGAACATATCAATGTCCAAATAACAAAGGTCTCCTTCTGCCTGTTACATAAAAGACTTTATAAAGTCAAGAAACATTATAGACAAAAGGACTTTAAAAGTTCAGAGAAAAATGCTTGCTGAGCGAAATGCTAGTGAGATTACATTTTTAAAAATTGAGAAATGTTCCAGAACTGATGAGCAGGAAATTTGGCTTATTTGGCAAACATCAAAAGAATAATCTTATTTTGCTTATTGCACTTTTGTGTCCATAATTTGATTCCAAGAAGGTTGAAAGGAGTGAAATTTACCTTTGTAGCAAAAAATGCCCACCATATGCAGGGACTTGAGGGTTCTTTGTGGCATTATTGAACCTTAATTCTCTTAATGCTAACAGATGATGTGGGCAGACAGACTTGACGGGAAGGATCCAAAAGATAACCCCATTTCTAGTAGCTTCTGTTCACTTCTGAATTATATCCAGCATATCAGGCTCAGGTTACTGTTCCCAGCCTCTCCCTGCTATCTCCTTTTCCTTCTTTAATGCAGTTAATTTTTCTCTGTTCTTGCCATCTGTTTAGTTAGTCTGTCCTAAACTGTTTCTTTTGCAACACTGCTGCAATCCTGCAACCAGCAAGATAACCAAGAGCACTGCCTTTGGCAGCTCAGCACTAGTGTAAATTTCAGAGTGGTCTCAGAGTGGCTGATAAGGCTTTCTGCTACATTTTTTCTTTGTCTAGCAGCAAGCTTGGAGGAAGTAGAATAAGAAAAGCACTCTGTTGCTGTTTTGCTGTCTTCTTCTCCCTCTCTTTGTAGGATTTTTTTGTCTTGTGTTGTCCTCAAGAAACTAGGAGTCAGTTTTAAGTAAGAGTAAAAAAATTATCTCTTTTCTGTTCTACCAAAGGGACAGTTAACACCATAAAAATTCAGGACAAGGGAGTAAAGGAATGTTCACAAGAACTTGCTGCAGCTAAATGGAATGGAAAAAAGAAGGAGGGTGAACTCAGTTTCCTTCTTTGCCCAGGTCTCCAAAAATGTCCAAGTGATTATTAGCGATACTGTTTGTCATCATGTCAAAAAAGAGAAGATCAGGTTAATACCTGTGAATCTGTATACCCAAGTGCTTTGTTGAAAAGAATTCAGAGCAAATGTCCCTCCTCTGCTTCTGCCTTCTTAATTGACTGCCTGTTATTGCTGCAACCAGTGCACATGGCAGAATGCATACTTCTGCCGCAATATGATATTTAAAAAGGCAGTTAAATGCTCTGGCATCTTCATAAGAAAATTTCCCACCCTCAGATTGTCCATGATGAAGGGGACAGAACTTCTCAGCCACTAAGTGGCATTTTATGGCAATGGAAATTTGGCCTTTATACCTGTTTCAAATATGTTCCCTTGAGTCTGTTTCCTTTTAGAGAACACTTCATTTTACTTACTTTTTCATTGAGTTCTGCTGATGACAAAAGGAAGCAAGGAAGGCTGACTGGAAAATTGGAATTCTGTTTCATTAAACTGCTTCTAGTTTCAAAATTTGTTTCTATATTCATGTGAATGCAATCTGCAACCTTTCCACTGAAAACAAAGCACAACTCTGTGACAAAGCCCCCAGAGAAGGTTCACAGTGGCTGCACTCCCCAGGAAAGGACGAGACTGGAGAGCTTTCACTAACCAGACTGGGGTTGGAAACTTGGTTTTCCATGGCTGGGAGAAAGCCAAGGCCTTTCTCTTAGCTTGTCTCTCCATCCCTCCATATATCATCTGGAGAAGCTATTTTGCCAAATTTTGGTGAGCTGACATTTCAGTGTTTGACTGCTGCAACAAAATGACATTTTCGGACAAAAAAAGAACTGTCAAAAGACTCTTAATGTTTTATAGTTGAATGCCCAAAAAACGTTCTCTCTGCAATTCATTACTGCATAATCTTTTGAGAAAAGAAGCAGCCCTCTAAACTTTTCTCTCATCAGTTACACTGAAAACAGCACTCCAGTCTTGATGCTTAAGAATCAAGTCTTTTATGCCACAACTTTGATGACAGCACAAATGTAGGAAAATAAATCGTCAGCACAACATTTAAGAAAACTGAATTCTACAACAAGCCCAACTCATAAACAAAAATTAGACTCACTTTTTTCTGAATCTTTTTTTATTGATTTTTCTGCATTAATACTTGCTGAATACTTGGGTTTCATATGCATAACTTAGCGTGGAAAAAAATGCAAACAACTGACCTGTAGGCGACGCTTGGGGCAGAGACAGTAAAATGTGATCTTATTGTAATTGAACTGGCAGTATGGCCTGTCCACCTCTGAGAGCAGAAAATGTACCCCCAAGTGTACTGTGACATGCTTTAATCAGCATAAAATGGAACTGCCACTGAAAACATGGACCTCACCCTTGATGCAGTTTATCCTTCTCTTTCCCACCTTCTCTTTTCTATATGACCCCTTCCCACACAAAGAACAGGATAGCTTTAGCTGTTCTTCTCCCTTGATCTTTTTCATCACATGTGACAGGAAAAATGGATGGATTAGAACTGGCAGTGAGTAAGCAGCTGGAGATGGACAGAACAATATTTTTTGTTGCAATGGTGATGTCAGTTTAAGCAGGATTACAGCATTTGCTGCTACCTGGTAGTTTCTCCAGGTAAGGTCACCAGGAGCCATGAATTTCCCTATAAAAGTTGGTTTATGGGTAGATCTGGTTTTTATGCCAGTTGCCCCTCTGTGTTTTCAGTACAACAGAAAGGAAGCATATTTGGACCATCCTGAGAACACCCATCTTCCTGAAACAGAGCAGATGGCCCTGAACTCTTTAATAGGTGCTTGGCACCCCCCAGGCTGGGCTGTGTTGTATCAAAGGTAACCTGTCTGGCACAGGCACCTCAGAATGGGATCTGCAGCACAACACTGGATTTCACCCTCCCATCAGAATTTGGACAATCCACATACCTATTATTTCTGCAGCTATTGGGAGTGGGATTTACATGCTTAAATCCCTCATATTAAAAAAATACACTATTTTATTGACTGAACAGTATTGTTCCTCTAAAAAAACACACACAAGACATAAATAAAGACATAAATGCAGATGAGCTGTTAAGTAATTTGCAATAGTTTGAAATAAGCATCATACCATGCTTATTGACTTTTTTCTACAGTACATTTTGCACTCATTAACAAAGAGGCTATTCCATTTAAGTCAATTGGGGCTTCTCTGGTGTATCCTAGAACAGAACTGGAGCCAAGATATGTATCTTACTCAGTTCATTAGACTCTCCAAAGCCGTAGATTAAATAAGCAAGTATGTCACTAAATCTGTTCAGCATTAAAATGATACAAAATGTGTTTTTCTTCTTCCAACTAAATAGTTTTCTTCAAATTTGAACCAGATGGAAACACAGTGAGTTATCTGAGATGAGCTCATCTGGACTTCTGAGTGGAATGTCCGACATTTGGTCACACATCTTGAGTTGTGAGTTAGGGTCTGAATGGGGAAATTTTTATCATCTTATGTTTACTCTTGTGGATAGGCTCATTAGCTTCAATGGGCAACAAGAAAAACACATGACACACGCACAGACAGAGCAAGACTATGCAGGACATAGTTCTGTATGAAATCTCTCAAATGTAGTTCACATTCCAAAGAAAATTGTCCTTCAAAAGTCCAGGAAACACAATAAATGGAAGCTCAGCATCAAAATCAGTTAAGAAATGTGGAGCAGTTCTTTTTCTATGTCTTCCATTAAACCTGCTTTTGCTATGTTTGTCTGGAAGATTAATGTTTCAGGGAACACACTAACTTGTAAGTCTTCTATGGAACCAGGCATACTGTTGTGATTTGACTAATTAAATAAAGCAGGCATCTACATTATTCCTTTTAATAGTTATTAAAAAAAAACAAACTGTGACGGAGTTTATAAATGTAAAGCAGCAGATATTAAATCGCCTTGTTTTCAAGATTAAAACCAAACAGTTCCAATGAGAACTCACTTCCACATGGCAAGGCTACCAGGAAACTGCATATTTCAGCTGTAGAGTCCCTTTCTGTTGTCAGGTACACCAAGTGCTGCAGTCAAACAGCTCGTGTTGAAGGAGTACCTGTCTTCTATTAGCCCAGTCAGGCTGATCTTGCCTCACTGAACTCAGGGGAGCTCTGCTGTTGCCTTCACTGAGGCAGGAATTTTACCTTTAGTCAAGAGCCTGAATATTAAATGCGTTGAGCTCCCGCATCTTCAGCAAAGAAAATGATACCCGAAAGTACCTCCTTTATTATTATGCACATTCAATTTCTAGACAGTTGTGACGGCCGCTTCAGGCTAATTTACCAGGCTTCCTGGTAAGATGAATTAGCATAGGTGGAACTCCTCACCGTGAGAATTAAGCTGCTTCTAATATTAAGACTGAACAGGTTTGGTTTTTTACACTGCATTGAACTAGGGCCAGCATACTTTTAATGTGCAACTCTCCTGACTCCCATGAGCAAGTTGGAAGAGTCTGTTCTGTGGCAATGAAGAAAATCTGTATATCTGAGAGAGATTTAGCAGCCATCTGCCTGAAAGTTTTTCCAAACACTTTTATAGATTTTTGGGTTTATTTTTTATTTTCTAATAACACTTTGTATCATAGCCCTAATCAGAATGGCCTGAATTTATTCCTCCTATGACTCCACTGCAATTCAATAATTATTTTGTATTTATTTGTACCCTCTTTTGGAAGGAAGATAGTGAAAAAAATCTGCATTTAAACAAACTTGAGGCTCATAAGACAGCTTTCTATCCTGAAGAATGCAGAGTTTTTATGGTTTGGGGTTTTTTTAATCAAAATCAGATACACAAAATCTTATTTGTATTGGCTAAATTCCAATTTATTTCTCTTGCCTGATGTTTCCTTCTGGCTAGCCCTGCATCTTCAGTTGTGTGTAGCCAAGAGGAATCACCAGCCGTGGCGACATTAGGTGAATTTAAACGGGATAAATCTGGGCCCTGGTGCCTTCATTTTGTGACTTTCTTTTTTGATATCTCCAAAATGTTTGACAGAGACTTAAAAGTCTGTGGGCCAAGATTTAGATTATTACTTGAACAGCAAAATATGAAACAGACTATTCTGAAATATAAATGAATTCACACATGAACTCAAAGCTGGATTTGTCCAGCAGAAATGTCTTGGTAGGACTTACGGACACCAGGAAGAATGAAAAATAGCAGGATTAAAAAAAATTTTAAAAATCATACTTACTGGAGCTGTGGACATTCTCAGGATAATTAGTTACATATGTTTTGGTTGTGCCCTAGAGTAAAATAAGTTCTAGGATGAGGTAATAAATAAATTAAATGTGGTTTTGGAAATAGTTATCCCTCACTACCCAAAATGTCCACTGCTAAAAGAATTTGGATGCAGCCAACTTTGGAAATCTGAAAGGACCACAGACACAAGTTTTATAAGGGCAACAGTAACTGCAAAGAAGACACTGAAGTCAGCACAATTTTGAATGCTGCTGATTGATGCACTGAGCGAATCCAATTGTTAGATTTTGGAAAGATTTGTTTAAATAAACTAGGTAATTTAGAAATTAGGTATATAATAATAGAGCCTCACTTAAAGTCATCAATTATTACAACAGCAGCTGAAATACTAGCCACATCTTTTGATCACATGTACGAATTTTATAAACACTGAATTGCTTTGCCTTGCCTCCACCCTTCTCTTTTTTTCTCTATTTTTTAGAGTGGAAAATGTAAATACAGCTTAGTGTCCCTTATCATGTCGTATGTTCGTTTACTACTGTTATTCAGTCTTGCTTGCAGTACATCAAGAGCAAGCTTTTTTTAACTGTGTCCTGTCCCTGTGACGAAATAGAGAACCTGCTTGACCCAGACAATCTGAGAAGACATATTTTAAGTCCTTGATTAATCACTAGGCTTGTACTTAGGGCTAATTTCCATTTTCAGTGGAGAAGACAGATTTCAAGAACTTGACAACATGTTGTAGTTTTATTTGGTGTTGTAGAAGCAAGGAAGAAGTAAATTTTCCAGAGTCTCCTGAGGTTTTGGTAAATTGCTGAATTTCCTTCTCACAACATGTCTGATTAGCCTCACCACTTTTTCATCAACTTTCCAAAGGACTTCATAGAATTCTCACCATTTAAAATGTATTCTTGTGTTGGACCAAAAATATTAATGCTTAGTCTACAGTATCAAACTCATTTCTACATGTCTTTGCTTCAGCTGTCCATTTTAGCTCTCCTCATTCCTCCTCCACTAGATACAGGATGATTGTGGCCTAGCAGCTCCATAAGAATAGCCTCCAAAGTAAGGACTGTCCCATTGGGAAGCAAGTATCAGCAACTCCTGGATCTGGTGTATGCTTGCAATACCTATTTAGCATTTTATTAAACAAATGGACAAATCAAGGCCCATCATCTTACCACTCCTGCCCTTTTGTGCCAGATTAAGCCTGAACCAGTTTACCGCAGCCCAGTCACAAGTAATGAAAAATTCAAATTACTCCAACATCCAAAGGATTTTAGTCAGGGACTAGACTTTGGTCTCTTTCTTCTTAGTCAAGAGGTCCCTAGTCGTTGGATTCTTCCATCAGTCCATTTTAAGAACTTAGCAAAAAGATAAAAAGAAAAATTAATTTCCAATTCTGTCTTTGCTGTTCTCCTGCTTTTCCCATTTAGAATACAGGTGTAGGTTTTCTCAGTTGCAAGTATCCCCATCAGGCATCCCCTCCTGAGGAAGTGACAGAGCAACTGAAACATAGCAGAGGAAACCAACGGCAAGGTATCCTAAAACTTAATTGATCTTGGGTTGAGGCATGTAAACAAAAAGACAAGGAGAAACTGAACCCAAAACCTGATTAAGATGTTTTGAAGGAGCCTTAGGAGGGACTGCCACCTGGAGAACTCAATATGCTTGAACATTGTGGTCTTCCAGGTGCCACAGAAAGAATGTGTCAGGGGACCCATACAAATTCCAAAGTAGCCCGTGTCCTTTTTATAGAAGCATTTTCACATCATATCAAAGATACATGCTAAATCTAAAAAAGCTGTATGAGCAACTGTATTTTCTCAACTGAATTTAGCAACACAATCTGTCTAAAGCCATTGAAAATTATCTTTTAATAGCAGTCATTTTCTATGTTCTATCAGCATATTTCTGAAACACATTCAAGGGTGTTAGAGAAATATGAGGTATTGTGGGTAGAGGTAATCTGGGCTCTGTGCACCAGTGGGTGTTCACAAACACACATTAACCACAACTGGGCACTAGAGTTCAGTTAGAGTTAAGCAATTTTCTACAGGACTGCATTTTACAATGGTAGGAGGGAAATAATTTTAATCACATAAGTAGAACAAGTATCATTCATTCACTTCTTTCCATAATGATGTGTCAATGTTTGTAAACCTTGTTCTAAAATCCTGTGTTCTGAGCAGCAGCAATTTTTGTAACATAACTGGTAGAACTTAAGGATCAGGATTCATAGATAAATCAGGATTCATAGATACTAGATAAAGGGCTATGCATGGTATCATTAATAATACATTAAAAGTTAATAATCATCTTGATCTTATACAATAGCAAATATAGAGCTGTAGCACAACTTATACTGATTTTTTTTTGCAAGCTGTGAGCTTCTGCTGTAGTTGCACCACCAGACTGGCATTCAAGAGATGTAGGGATAGCCACATGCTTCCTGTGTGACTTCTTATAAATTGCTTAATCTCTGTTTCTTAACTCCTCATCCATAAAACAGAATTATTTCCTTGAGCCACTGTAATGCCTATTAAAACACATGTATTAATGAGCAGGTACAGTGGCAATAAAAACTGTAAAATGGCAAGTAGGAAAATGTCAGAGTGAAAGCTTTCTGTATTCATACTTGTGATTTATTCGTAACTTCAGCCCCGTCCACATTTTCTGCAGACTTATGCTAATACCCCACTGGTAAACTTTTTCATTTTCTGCTTAATTCCCAAGAGAACATTGCAAAAATACTGTGTTTGTCTAGATAGTCTTTTATCAGAATAATGTTTTTACTATTTCTTTCAATGTGTTGTGGATACAAATGCATGAAAAAATAAATCAAAGTACAGGATCATCAAAGACTATTTACATAAGAAATTAAGTATCATATAAAACTTTGTATCCTTCAACAATCTTTGCCAGTGATAAATGTATTGCTGAAAATATGATTTGTCCAATGTGAAATTCAGATACGTTAGAGATGAAACTGTCAGTCATTTAATAGGTAGGAAACATGTAAACGGATTATAGCATTGCCTGCTTTAGGACCTTTCATTAAAAATGCTCTGATTAAGTCTTGAGTATATTGGAGCAACACTTTTCATGACAGATAAGGAAAATGGAGAGGCGAAGAGTGAGGAATGATGTAAGATTGCACAATTGCTCCATGTGGAGTGAATCTGCCCTAGCTCTGAGGAACCATTTGAGGAAGCTGGGAAATTGAGAAGGGTGTGGCTGGTGAAACCCTGTCTCTCAGAGCCATAACCACATGTTTAAAATAGCATTGGAAAAATACACTCTGGCCCATCTTTGTTGTTTTTGAGTGCAGTAAACTTTCTACACGAGTCCTTTAAAACAAGCATGCACGCACAAGGAAGAATAGGAGCCATCAGTGGCATGAAGCATGCCCTTAATTTCCACACTCCCCTCAGTGCTCGGTAAGAAGGAGCTCCCAAAAGCAAGACTCCACGTAGTTATTGTCTAACTGAAGTATCCTCTGTAGTGATGCATAGTGATAGAAAATATTTATTACTGATTCCATAGAAAATGAAAGAACAGAGAACAGGGAAATTCATTATTTATAACAAAAAGATATGCGTGGGCTTATGCATCATGAGTATAAATAGGTCGCAGTCAGGAGTAATATAGTATTCTGGCAAAATAAGTTTCCACTTAAGAAGATATTTAATGTAGGCAGGGCAAGAGATTTTTCAATGATAAAGAAATAACAAAGAAAGCCATGCAACTAAAAGCAGTAACTTTACTAAAGGTCTCTTTGTAACCAGTTAATTAAAGAGAGAGGAAGTAGACATGGAACTATCACAATCACAGCTACCATTTGATTTTGATAAAATGCTTCAGGAGACAGTAAAATGACAGAATGAAAACAAAAGAGATCCTCAGGGTGATCTATCTCAAATTAAGTCTAAAGGCCTTTATGTCACTTCATGCCAGTTCCTATTTCAAAATGGTTCAGAAGGCCCTTTCCAGAGGGAAGCAGTCCCACATGTAGGAAGCTGAGTCAGTTCTGAGTAGCCATGCAAGAAACTTCTTTTCTACTTACATAGCAGCTTTTTATTTTTAATTTTGGTTTAAACTGAGATGTAATACCAAGGCTTATACCCTGGCATGACATGGGGAGTTGAGGTCAGTGCAGTTGTTTGATCAGTTAGTAAGACAAATGGAGTCCCAAATAAACAGGTACAAGACAGCATGTCAAACAACAAAAAATACTGTCATGCTTCATCTCAGTGTTATAGATCTTTGTGTATTGAATACAGACTTCATGTATTTGTCAAGGTCATAGGATCAAAGAATGGTTGAGGTTGGAAGGAATCTCCAGAGGTCATCTAGCCCAACTCCTCAGCTCAAGCTGGGCCAGTTGTCCAGGACCATGTCCAGATGGCATTTGAATATCTCCAAGTATCTAGACTCCACAACCTTGGGGCAAGCTATACCAGTGAAACAGTATTTCCTGACATTCAGAGGGTTTTTGTCAGCTGTCTCTAGTCCTGTGAGTGGGCAGCACTGAAAAGAGGCTGGCATCATACTCTTTGCACCCTCCTGTCATATTCACTGATGAGGACCCCATGCGCCTTGTCTTCAGGCTGAACAGTCCCAGCTCTCTCAGCCTTTCCTCAGAGGATACATGCTCCAGTCCCTATGTCAAATCCATGGTCCTTCACTGGACTCTCTCCAGTAGCAGTTTTACAATAAACCTTCTCATAATTGGTCAAGCTGAGGAAGAACTGTATATATTTCTTGCTTTCTGAGAAAGATGCATTGGCCAACATCAACCTTGTCTAAGAAAGAGTCACAATTTTGTTCACATAGCATATGGTACTCTCAGTCTGCTGCCTTCCAGATTTGTGCATTGTGGGATCATTTGCAGAGGAAAACTGAGTGTCCTGGGTACAGAGGAAAAAGAGGGGTGGGAGTTTTCTAGCACTGTTAAATTCCATACCACCCACGTCATGGCAGGGGAGCACAGTTTCAGCAGAAAATGCTGAGCTGCTGGAAGTTGGAAGTGGAGTCAGTCTTACCTCAGTGGTGGGGAAAGACAGACTGGTCCCTTGAACACACACAAGAAGGAACTGCTGCTGAAGCCATGGAAAGATGTGACTGCTGCTGCTGCTGCTGCTGCTGCTGCCGCAGGGAAAGGACCCCCCTGCACTGGGACTGCCGCTGCAGCCGGCAAAGCCACTGTTTCCCAGCAGCACGACTGCTGTCCAGACTAAGCAGCTTCCCAAGTACTGCAGGGTCTAGTTTTTTCAAGTAAATGGTTCTTACCTCAACTCAAAATCTCTGCTTTTAGTGTCCCTCTGACCAGGTGAGGGTAGGGGGAAGAGAGCATCTTAAGTGGGGTTTAATTTTCCACTGAGTTTCTTAAACTAGCACACTGAGATAATTTCAGAGCTGAATGGACTTTGTTGTAATCAAATAAGCTTTTTTGAACTTTCAGATATTTTGGAAAACTTAATTTGGCCGATTGACCTTGCTTTCACCTGAGGAACTGGTATCCTGTGCAGTAGCAGGGGTAGGTCCCAGTTTTGCTCTCCTGTGCAGGATTGTGACGTGTGCCTGCTGTACCATGCCAGGCACATGCAGAGAGGCACCTTCGCACCCTGCCCTTCCCACTGGCAGCACAAACCCCTGCAGTTCTGCAGCTCACCGCCCAGGGTTCACAGGCACCCTAAGTGTGCAGCTGTTTGAGATCTGCTCTGTTGTCAGATTTCTGCTCCCTTTGGCCTCTGGGGAAACGGTAGCAGGTCAGATCCAGCCTCTTCCTCTGCCTGTCCTAGGGCATATGTCTACTATACAGGGAACAGTGCAGCATGGTCCAGGGGAGAGTTGAACTATGGGGGCCGGGCCTGGGCAGTTACTGCTTTGGATCCCCAAAGCAGTTCTGCATTTGCACGCTGTTGGGTTGAAGGTGTTAACACAGGTTTCAGTTGAAGATGTGAAAGACTGCAGTAAGATCCTTGAAAAAAATGTAAAATCTCCTTCACATTAGGTTTATAATGACAAGTTAAAAATTTCCTGTCAGGAATGTGCATGGATACCTGATCCTGCATCAGTGCTGGGCAGTTTGAGGTCCAAGTTTTTTCCACCCTGCCATTTCTACAATACCTAGCTAAGAGCTTCCTTTCTCCATTGGAAATCAGTTCTTAGGCTGAAATACTCCAGACACACCTTCTTTATTGCAAGCCATACATAGGCCAGTTGAACCTGAATGAATCTATCTGCTTCTAGCACTAGCGCTACTAGTTACTTCTGACTTCCCAGCGAGTAGCATCATGTCCCCAGGCCATGGAATCCCAGCCCACTAACCCCACCTCGCTGATGTTGCATGAGCCTACCTACACTCTCCTTCTTATACAGACAATCACCATAAAGGGACCATTTCACTCCCCTCTTTCACATTTGCCTTGATTTATTGATGACATATCAAAGTTCAAGAAAGAAATATTTCATACTACTTTGCAATCTTCTCATGTCATCTTCTAAGTTTCTATGCATACTGATCTGTCATTACAGAAAACACAGTTTGTGTTGGGGAGTTCACAACTAATTCTAGCCTTGTAATCAGATATGAATATTGCAGAAGGGAGAGTCTACCAGATGCTCCAGAATACTTAAAAGGCTGATTGCAAATAATTTTTTTGTTTAGATTAATCTGACTTTAAGATTAGTTAGAATTGTTGTTAATAAACAGTGAATGACTTTGTGCTGAATGTTGCTGCCAGTTACTTCATTTAACTCTGTTCACAGTGAGATTTTTAAAAAAAGATCTCACGGGAATCATTACATTCTCTCACTGTAAAAGGATTTCTTCTTGTTTCTTCTTCTTGTTATGTATTCTTACTGCCAGTTCAGACAGCTTTGAAAACTCTCTTGGTCTGACACTGCCAATTCTCAACCACTGTCACCCAAACTGTGTGACAAAAAAGGCTGCCATTCACATCTCTAGAATGCTGCCCTTCTTATTAATTGCATGTAATATAACAGTTACTACTACAGTACTATTGCAGTAGCCCTAGTATGTATTATGATAGTAACATTTTTTTATATGCAAGTATAAATAAATTAATATCACAGTCTAAAGGGGTTACAGCATCTCCCAATGATCCTCTGGTTAGGACCTAAATCCTGTGGCAATTACATCTGTATTCTCACACTCATTCCTGCTCTGCTGTCTTGGACCAGTCTTCAAACATCTGCATCCTTCAGTTTCATCATTTGTGAAATGACACTTTTGTAGACCTTCATAATGTTTGTGAAAAGCTTTGAAATACTGGGTGTAGAAGACACTAGTAAACCCCAAAATTAAGACCTTCAGTTGTTTGACTGTGTCTTACCTAGGTTCTATGTGAGCAGCAGGTCCAGCTTTAAGGGGAAGAAAAAATCCAGACTGTAGGCATGATAAAAGATTAGGAAAAAAAGATGTCTGCAACAGGCTTGCCCCCTGGTATTCACTGGGCTTCTGTTTAGCTGTCCCAGAGATCTGATAGACTCGTGCCCAGGGTAGCTGAACTCAGGGAGACCTGAGCCCATCCTGCTCATATTCCAGCCTGGCCAGCTGTGGGCCAGCTGTGGTCTGCAAGCCAGGCAGTCATGTCCAAGCTGAGATACCCTGTGTTAGCATGGGCCAGGGCTTTCAGGTAGGAGCCTGGCCATTTCAGTTAGATCAAAGGACACTTGGGCTGTCTACATCAGGACAAATAAACCTGGAAATATTCACAGAATCATAGGATCATGGAATATTCTGAGTTGGAAGGGACCCACAAGGATCATTGAGTCCACCTCTTAGCCCTGCACAGGACAGCCCCAAGAATCACACCATGTGCCTGAGAGCATTGTCCAAATGTTTCTTGAAGTCTGTCAGGGTTGGTGCTGTGACCACTTCCCTGGGGAGCCTGTTCCAGTGCCCAACCTCCCTTTGAGTGAAGAACCTTTTCCTGATATGTGACATAAACCTCTCCTGACACAGTTTCAGCCCATTCCCTTGGGTCCTGTCACTGGTCACCACAGAGAAGAGATCAGTGTCTGCCCCTACACTTCCCCTTGCGAGGAAGTTGTAGACTGCTATGACGTCTCCCCTCAGTCTCCTCTTCTCCAGGCTGAACAGACCAAGTGACCTCAGCCACTCCTCGTATATTCAGTATATTCCCCATCTCCCGGCAGGTATGGTTATTGTTAAAACACTCATTGTACAAATTTTGCATGTGACAAATAGTAGGTCCCTATTTTTCTTTATTCATAAATTCACTTCCTCACAGTCCTAGTTCTTTAGGAAAAGGAGCTGTAGGTTGCTGCATCAGAAGGGACTCATGGATTCTTAACAGAGAAGACAAAAATGCATTTTGCCTCCCTTTGGATGAGAGGTCAGAGTCTTTGTCATTGGAGGGGAGGGCAAAAGGCAGAGGTATGACAAAGACTGAGGGTAGAGCTCTCGTTATTCGTCCTGACATTGGAAGAGGCCCAAAGCTCAACAACTCTGCCCTCCTGCTCATCCCTGCCAAAGACTGTGGTGACAAGCCAAGGAGCAAGACCTCCAACAGACTGAGGAAGCTGCAGAACCTTTTTTACTTGCCACCCTTGACAAGGCAAGGCTCTGCTTTGCCTGTGCTGGCACCTGGCCCTGACTGAAGTCCTCTGTAAACAGTGCTGTCTCCAGTGCCCCCCAGCTCTCACTGGAGTGTGGGTCCTTGGCTGTGGGAGTATAGGAGCTGCTGCTGTCCTTGTGGGCTAAACCTTTGACTCTGACAGGACTTAATGCCAACTTCATCTGAGAAGGGCTTTAAGAAAATCTGTGCAAGTAATTAGGGGATGAACCGCCTCCAAGGAAACTTTCTCCCTAACCCTTATTAGTAGTTAGAGGTTGGCCACAAAGCAAGTAGCTTTACATTCTCAGACTTACAGACACCATTATGATGGACGTCCCGACAGGAGCCAATTCAAAACAGATACACAGTGCTTTGTTTGGTAATGTGAGTGTGCTGGTTTGCGTGAGGTACCAGCGCTGCAGCTCTGTATGGGATTGACATGGCTTTATCTTTTCTAAGCACTGGTCTTTAACGGATTAAAAAAGAATTTTTTTTAATCTGAAGCCAAAATTTTGACAAGACTTCAAAATGCCCTGAAACCAAATCCAGACAATCTACAAACATTTGAAAATGAAATCTGTTATGAAAAGTAATTTATTTTTAGGGGGTTTAAACATATTGTTATTGACATTTCATGCAGTAGTGTAGCAATGCTGTCTAAAAGGATGTGTAATGTACAATGCTGTCAATATTCTATGATCTGATTCTCAGGTTTTATTTTATAAGTGGACAGCTGCATCTAAGTCAAGGCAGAAACCCTTTACTTTATGGATCGGGAGGTCTTCCATTTGTACTGTGACACATTTTTAACAGAATATTTCAACAGAATTTCCATTCCACAGGAAGTTTCAAACTGTTTTCATTCTGAAGGAGAGCAATTTGCAAAGTGACAATATTTTCCATGACAGGGAAATCCCAGCTTTTAACTCATTTCTGTCCCAAAGCAAGGAACCGTGTGGGTGACTCCTATCTCAGTCCTAGCCCCAGTGCCACTTCCTGCATTACTTACTGTCACTTTTCAGCACAGGATTTATGTCTCCAAAGTTAGCAGGTATGATTCTGAGTACAGGATTAGGAAGATTTCATAAAATGAGCACTCCATATTTTTGGAGGAGTCTCTCTTCTGATCAGAATCACACTCTAAAGCCAAAGTCACAGCCCCAGATTTTATATTGTGTGTGACCAAGCCCTGCATTTTCCAAGTCATAAGAGTCATTATGACCTGGTCTTAAAGGGAGTCGAGTCCTGAGCTGTGCAACTCTTTCTCAGATCCTTTTATTTGCATGAACAGCTTCATCTGTAATCATACTTGCACCATATGCAAACTCTTGTTTGCAATTCACATAAATTATTAATTCACAGCTTAAGCTGCACATTTCCTCTATTAGTCACATTTCTTGGAGGCTTCTCATTACTACAGCATATGGAAGTCTTCTTTCCCTGTGGTGCTGTGCAGTGATTAATTGTGGGAATCAAAAGATATGTAAAAGATATCATTTAGGACCAAACCAAACATAGAAATTTCCCTAGCGCAAACCTTGTCAAGCAAGCAGTAGAGTTACTGAAAGTTTACATTGCTGCAAGCTTTTTCAGTGTTTGAAGACAATGTATTTTCATTTTGTCCAATACCAAATGGACAACAGGAGTTTCAGAACTGTGTGTAGGGACTAATGACTAGCTGGGAGGAGCTGATGGCTCAAATGCAGTTGAGGGCCATTAATTGTGGGCAGTCATTAATTCTCAGGCAACACCCAGTGTCAGAGTTGTTACTCTTATGAATAGTTGTTTAAAATCATGTCTATGAATGTTTTTAGGGTTAGGTAGTTATAGCTGGCACATATGGGGCATTTCCAGAAAATTAACGCTTTGTATGTTGGGCAGATTGCTTGTGTCAGCTCTCCCCATGGCTCTCATTTGCTAATACATTTTGAATGATGAATTATGGTTTATGTTTTTATACACTCCCAGTATTTAAGTTACATCTACTGATTTTCAACATCTTCCCTCTGTGTGTGTGTGTGTTTGTGTGTGCGCGTGTGCACATGCCTTTTAAGAGAGTGTGTTTCAGAAGAGAAACTCCATGTTGATACATCTGACATGACTTGTAACAACCAAAGGAAAGAATTTTAGGTAAATCCCAACTGAAAGGGAAAACCTCCCAGGGTGTTTCAGGTTATATGAACATATAAAAAAAGGACAAAGGAAGGTAGAGCAAGCTGCTGCCAACAGCCATATCAGCAAGGTATTTTAAAGTCAGTTGCAAACATGTGAACACATTCCTGCTGAACACACTGCAGACTGCTCCAAGATGGGTACAGGGCTGCTAAAAAAAGTGCAAGTTCAAAGAACAATGAGGAGCTCAGGAAAATTATGTTGGCCTCCAATTAAAACCTCACCAATGATGAACTCTATCATGTTTTTATGGGTTGTATGGAATGGAGATGTAGTTTCAGTTCCATTCTCAGAAAAGGCCTTTTTGCATCACATACATCATCATCAGAGAAGATGTTAATATGACTTCCTTGTTGGAGAAGCCAAGACCTAAGCAACTGTGGAAAATGAAGCTTCCTTTTCCTATTGGAGTTGTTTGCTCCAAGTTGAGTTGGAAAGATATTGGTAGTGAAACACAAAAAATATTCCTGTCCTATGTATGTCTCCCAGGTATCTCAGCATGCTTGCTTAACAGCTTTCATGACTGCAATATCCATTTTTAATGGGCATTTTGAGAAAAGAAAAATCTATTGTTTTTTTTGAATATGACTACTAAAGCCAGCAAGCAGGCATATAAAAAAGAGAGCACATGAACAGCTGCAGATGTAATCCAGGCAGCCAAAAGACTAGTGTGAGCTTATTCTTCTAGAACTCAAAGCCTACCAGAGGACATCTTCTCCTTCTCCTTCTCCTTC
>VXBT01002085.1:0-11251 GCA_013400235.1 Oriolus oriolus | reverse complement strand
TTTGCTTTAATTTCTTATTATTTCTTTTTACTTTTAATCCTGTTAGTAATAAACTTCTTTATGTTCTTTAAGGTTTTTGCCCGCTTTCCCTGCTTCAAATTCTTATCTCACAAAAAGTTAAAAGATGCGAACAAAACCACTACAACTGAAAAAATAGTGGTTTTCATCTTCATTTTCATGAGGACCAGCTTATCCCATATAAGGTAGAAATGAAAAGTACAGAAAAAGTAGTCAGACCGAGAAGACCCATTAAAAAATAGAAGGGGAAAAACAAGCTGTGATAAAGATCCAAGCATTTAGTTATACTTAGATTTTTCAGATTCATGGTGCTCATTGAGATCTTCCTCTTGCAAGCTTCCTTTCCCTCCCTCCCTCTGCAATTTCCTTTGTAAGTATGACTAATAAACACAAACTGGGCTGGTTTTTGGCACTCTAGCAGTGAACAGCCCTCATTCTTCCACCTAAACATATTTTACGTCCTAAAAAGGATAGAAAGCTGTCTATTGGAATCAGTTTTCAGAACTCAGTTTCTAAGTTCTAAACTGGGTCTAAGAATCTCCTAGAACAGAGTTTCTGGTCCCCTAAAATTTCCTGTGAAAAGTTTAATATTATGACAGAATAGCTTTTTGAATTTTATTACTGGAATACTACAGTCACTGTTTAATTTATAGCACAGATGAAGGGCTGTTGAAAGTCCTGATACCATCTCAATAAGATAATGGGTAAAGTGTAGGAGCCAACACCTGGTACTCATCAGACACTTCCTCCAAACATTAGCTATCAAAAGCTTTCTGCCAAGAGATAGAGTCTTCACAGAGCACGAGTTCGAGAGGAATTGGCTCTGCTTGGAAGAAGAAAGGATTTGTCATTACTCCTCAGGACCAACTCTGCCCTCAGAGTTGACCCTGCTGTAGTCAAGAGCTGGGCTTGAGATGTCCTGAGGTCTCTTCCAGCCTGAATTCCTTTCCCTGTGTGTGATGTTGTGGTACACTGGTCCTCCTTATAGCTCATTTTCCTGAGACTCAGAGCATAAGTGCACCTTGTCTTCAAATGCAGCCAAATGCTACTGCCTTCATAGGCAGTGCCTAGGTCTCAGAACACCTCTTTTACTTTTCTTCCTGGTTTTTTTTACAGCTATTCAGTAAGTTGGTTCTGCTTCTGCTAATACAGGCTATTCTGGCAGTAATGTGTTCCCTGTGCTTGTCTACCTTATTTTATTATTGTGTTGCTCAAAAATTCTCTAAACCAAAACAGAAGCTCTAGGCTGAACTTCTAGGACATAGGCTATTTAACTGCCCGGTAATGGATTTCAATAAACAGAAAGAAGAGGGTTGGTTTTTTTTTTCTGTAAGGTAGTCTTAAAATATTTTCCTTTAATAATTTTATCTGTAACTACTGCTAAGTTTATAGTTGCATAAGTCTAATTAGTCATGCACATTTACCAGCCAGTGATTTTCACTTCACTTGGTCTGAACACATATCTACCATATATAACTTCTATCTTTTTTAATATAATGTAAGTGATTTTTATTGTCAACAATATCTAAGTGGAAGATATTCTGCAAAGAATATCTGCAAAGAAGTATAAATAAACCATAACTTTAAAAGATGTGATTCCACCAATTTCTCTTGAGAGCAAGACTTTTTGTTTGATAACCCAGTATTTACTTATGAATTCATTATTTAAATGTTTAAATATTACTTTTCTAGATTCATCCTCTGTACTTAGCTCTTTGCCACAATTCCAAAACCAGACAGAATCCCTTCACACCTTCCAACACTCCTAACTTTAATGTGAAAATAGAATTTATTGCTAAATTGTCCAGCCCAGTTATGTTCTCAAACAAAGCCTATGTCAGAGTTTTCCAGCTTTATAACTGGACAGAAGCCCACTCCAAAATCCAGTTTACTTGTATTAAGTTAATGTCTCCTGAATTGTAGTTTAAATAGCAAATAAAATTACATTGCATTGAGTTACAGCGCATCCACTATAAAAGTGGCTGAAGGAAAGGAAGGCGTCTTGTTAAAGTTTCTCTAGCAATTTTGGGGAAAGATGTCTGTTTTATTTTGGTTTTGGTAGAAACAATAAAAGAAAGTTGTTAAAACCTATCTATTACTGACAATATGTCAAGCTCCCAAACACAGCAGAAAAACTGGCAATCATAGAACAGGAATGGAGCTGGTCAGATTTTTTGTTGCATAAACATATTTTCTGTAGTAACTGCCAAATTCAAGACTCAAATTTCTTTGATAAATGTAAATTTGAACACAGGCTGAGTATCCCGTCTATTTGGATGATAGGCTGCTTCTACGTGGAAACACTAAGCATGGACTTGAACAAAAAGGAAAGAGAAAGCCAGCACAGGGAATTTAAAAGATTAGCATAATTATGGGGTTTACATAAGATGGGGTTTACATAACATCAGCATAAGATGAGGTTTACAATTATTTCTGTATTAAATGCTTAATTATTTTTAATAGCGTTGTCATCTTACTTTATGAAAATTAACACGTTTTCTTGCTTAAATTTTCTGATCATAAATCATAAAAATCATAAACCCCCTTATTTTTAATGGATGGAGTAGGTTAACAAAGGACATATACTGTTTGCTCATGCACAGTATAATATCTATGAATTTTTATTGATATAATCAATATAATTAAGTAATAGGATGATAGAAAAAAAAATTGTTTTCTAAGAGAATTAGAGGACAATTTTATTCTCAGCTGCACAGACCAAGATTGAACAGACAAAAGGAAGTTTCTAAAATAACCTGTTGGAGTCTCTTGCCATCATCTCCTAGCCATTTGATATAATCAAAGGCAGCCCAAAAACCTGTCCAAAACCTCAGCTATTCCATATCTGCAGGATATCAGTGAGACAAGTCACATGTTCTTTGCCAGTCACTCTTGATTGATTTTGTGTGCTTTGTTTACTTTTATGGT
Source organism: Oriolus oriolus (assembly GCA_013400235.1). Lineage (NCBI taxonomy): Eukaryota > Metazoa > Chordata > Aves > Passeriformes > Corvidae > Oriolus > Oriolus oriolus. Next base: position 8,305 of record VXBT01002085.1, on the reverse strand, counting down.
TTATGCTAGTCTACCAAGGAGTTCAAAACATTAAGCTGGTCATTTCATTTTAGTTAAAGTATTATTGGTTATATTACAGATGTCTTAGGTAGCGTCATTTACTCACATAAAAGGAACATACTGAAAATATGAAAAACACAGCAGTGCTTGCTATGATAATATTTTGGAATAGAGATTTCATTATGTCTATGAATATCAGTAACATTATGGGTTTCCAGTTGTTTCAGATGCTTTACAGAAGATATGTTCAAGTCGAAACAAATGTAATAAATACCAACATTTCTCCATTTCTGAAAATGTAATTTTCAAACTCTTCCATACATATAACAAATGCTTCAATACAAAATGAACATTCTCTACTTTTTATGTTGCTTAAAGCTATGGGGATGCTGAGAGTATAAGGTCCTTTATGACACCAGCATTAGAAAACGTTTATATGAGGAAATACAGAAAATATATTGAGTATATTCTGGACTTCATTACAAACTGTAAAGCATATAGTCTGGAAGTACGCAAAGTGATACTCTTATATTCATTAAATAACATTAGTAAGGATAGCAGGAATGATAAGAATAACTATATAATTTTCCAAATATTTATGGGGCTGTCTGGTTTGGCTGCTCTTTATCCAAACCTCATTCAGTTTGCAAAACAGAAGCATGCAGCTGTGCAAGAATAAGCTGTTTACTCTGCTCCAAAGCCACCATTTTTTTTTAAGTGTCTACACTATTAAAAGGACCAATTTTTCAGAGAAATAAAGCTACTAAGAGCAAAATTTTAATACTAAGAGAAAGAAAATTCTGACAAGTTAATCAAGAGGGTTATTGTAGTTAAATGTTCCTGAACATTACCTTGAATGGATACATTGCAAAGCAGTCAACATTACTTTTATGAAAATAAAAACAAGCTTAGATTAGGTATTTATTAAAATCCTAGACTGCTGAGTTCTTGAAGCATTTGACCATGATGGTTTTCTAAAAAAAGTTTATTAGCATAAAATATCTCCATTTACCCTTAATAAATATCTCACATATGACACTACCAGACAGAAACTGTTTTCTTTCTTATATATGAGTAATAAAGAGAAAAATCTAATCTATTTACTTTAGGTTCATTCTTTATGGCTAGAAAGGCATTAGTTAAAGGGCTGCTGGTCAAAACTGACATATGAAGCTCATTGCAATTTCAGCAAAGGTCGAAGCTGAAGTCATGAGAGACGGTGACCCAGTATTGCGTTTTTTACCCGGCCACTAAGAAATACTACAATATTTGATACAACTAGGACTTACCAAAGACAAACAGCTTACTGATGTCTCATAAATTCCCCTAGAAGAACACAATAATTTTGGAACAGTCTACAGCTGAAATTAGTGCAACTAATGCTGCACTGAACTGTGTACCTGTTTCAAGAAAGCCTTTGTAAACTGTCAAACACCGCGAAATTTGTAGGTGCAATTTTAGTCTAACTTAGTGTAGCAACGGGAAACAAAGATGACAGACCCCCTGTATGTCCAAAGAAGGTCCCTTTATTGCCAAAAATCATCCCATTTTTACACCCTTAACCTCAACCAAACACAACTGAAGCCCAACCGAAGCCTAACAGAACAGCAGAAGGGCACCCATTGGCTGGCACAGCTGCAGGGCTGCTGTCCACGCGTCCTATCACCCAATCAGCTTCTCATTCATACGCGGTCCAGGCATCCCTCCAGCCAATCACAATCTCACTTCCAACTGTCACTCAAGCGACTCTCTCCCCTCAACCAACTTCCAACCATCCAGCCTGTAGCTGTGCCTTTCCCATGGGGCCTTCTGGTAAGCAAAAGCCTTAACCATTTTAACAATATAACCCCATATTCCACAACTTAGTGCCTGAAGAGCTTTTAGTATGTGTTTTTTTTATTTTAGGTGGCTCAAAATTTTCACATTATAAAAATATCAAACATCTCAAATACCTTTTAGGTGCCCACAAAGGCTTTCATATGAATAAGAAGCTGGAAATGTTGAAGCTGTTTATTTGAGAAAGTGGAAGATAAGGATTATGTCTAAATGATGGGGTATTTAGGATGGTTTTTAGGTATTTTTGCAGTTCTTCAAGTCTGTTTACAATAGTTCAAAAACTGAATGGGAGTTTAACTTTCATTCTATTTTTTGTTAATTATTTTTAGTGGAAACGTCATCATCTCTTGATAAGTTTACAAAGTCAGATTTTACAGCTTTGTGGAAGAAACATACCCAATTCTTGTGTCCACACACTTGAAGAGAATCAGAGATGAGGTTTTTCAAGGTGGTTCAACCTTCTTGCTCTGACATTTTTTCTGCTGTATGGTCTGACTGCAGTTTTGCTGATTGTCTTTCATCCTGTAATTTCTATAGCAAGATCAGATGCTCTTTGCTTTAACTGCATGGCATTGAAGCACATCATGGCTGAAGCTTTTTCTCCTTGTGCCTCTCTACCATGTCACTGGTTTAACCCTAGGAAGAGAAAGCAGGTTTGAACAGCCTGTTACCCACTTCGCATGCATAATACCCAGGTGTATGTCGTGTGCTCATGTTTGAATAGCTGCTACTGTAGGAACTTGGGCTAGTTAGTTTTAGAATTTAATCATTTCCATGGGATTTGTGAAGGAGCTTAAACTGTGACTTCATCATCTGGTGGATAAAGTAGGGTGCCAAAATCAAAGATGCATATAGGAGATAGGAATATTTTTTACCTTTGTTAAATATATTAAAATTGTTAAATTCTGTTCCCCAAAAGGCACTCTAAGGGCTCAGCTGCACATCAGCTGATTGGTTGAGAGTTGGTTGAGAGTCAGTTGAATGTTGGTCGAATGTCAGTTGGTAGTGAGACAGTGACTGGTTGGGAAGATGTCAGGACCATATGAACAGGAAGCTGACTGGATGCAGGGATGCTGGAGCAAGGACACTGCAGCTGCAGCAGCCAATGAGTGCTCTTCTCAGATAGGTTTGTGTTAAGTTCTGTTAAGGTTAGGTAAAATTCTGTTGAGTTTTAGAGTATAAAAGGACCTGGTTTTCTATTAAAAAATGGTCTTCTTTGGATGCATAAGGAGGTCCGGGTGTCTTTGTTCCCCATTGCTACGGATGCACATTTGTTGGAAGTGGGAACTCAAAAATTCCAAACTCTGAGCCATACAGGCAGAAGATACGTATCCTTAGAGACTTACAGAGCTGTCAGTTCTCAGATTGCCTTTGACTCTTTTCAAACAAAATTTTCAAAAGAAGTAGCTTCCAAACAAAATTTAAACAAATAGACAAGATGAAATATTATATACCATTATACTCAGAATAAAATAGTTAGTATGGAGGGTTTCTTACAGAAATGTACCCTTCAATCAATGCCTATAGTCACAAATGTGATGGAAATTCACAGCAAACACTTGTTCACCAGTTACCAGTACACTTCTAGGTTAAGACATCAGTCTTCAAAGGAAGTAATTTTCTACTTAACATAAAATTAAAGTTGATTGCCTGACATTTTGCCACAGGATGTTGCGCCTGAAAACCATACAGGCTTAACAAATTAGGAAACCAAAAGTACACTGATACAGGATAACCACTGGAACACAAGAGCCTTAGTAGAATTTCTAACAGGGCAACTTTCTGAATCATGCTTTTTGGAGGCAAAGAAAGTATTTCCTGTACTTGCTTCTTCCTAACTTCCTTCTCTATTGCTTTGATAGTTGTCAGTATCTGGGATTACATATCTGAGTAGAAGCAGCTTTGGTCTTCTTAAGGCTGGGATATCACAGAAAGATTTGCTGTGAATGGGAAGGACAACGTTTGCTGGAAATACCCGGAAACCTGGAAGTTAGATGTTGTTGCAAGAGTGTATACTTTTCCTTGTAAAAGCATGGGGAAATCTTAGAATCCATTGAGATCAATTATGACTGCTCAGCTTTACAGAGACATTTAAAACACATGCTTAAAGGTCTTGTTAAAGGACAGGAGAAGATACAACTAGCAACTTCAGTTTTCATGATCTGTAAGCTTTAGTTCAGGTTGAAATCAATTTATTTACCTCCTAGTGAGAAATGAAAGAATGGAGTAAGTACTGAAATACATCACTCTATACAAAGTGAAATACAAAATGCCTATGTTTCTAATTATGGGCCAAAATTTTAAAGACTTAAACTTTCTCAGGTGTCTGTCCAAGTTGTGTAACTCTAAAGCTGCATTCTATTGTTTCAGTTTGGGTTTATTTGTTTGTTTGTTTGTTTGTTGTTTTTGTTGTTGTTTGGTTAGGGGTTTTGGGGGGTTGTTTGTTCTGGTTTGGGTTTTTTAATTTGCTTCAAATAAATAGCTTCACTTTTGGTATTTGAATCAAAACTGCAAAAGCATTTTAAAGCTTAAATAAGATTTTACACTTTTTTTGTGCAGTAAGGAAAGTAAAGAATTAGTTCATTAGATATTAAAAAGTCTCAGAAAATTAATATTTAGATTTATATTAAATAATCTGTCTTTAATTTTTAAATATTTAAATAATATCTGTCTTTTATTTGTAACCTTTGATAAGGCTTGTGAAGAAACATATTGATATAGAGGATATTACAACAATTCATCTCACAATGAGGGGCTTCATTAAAATATAAGTGATTTCAGTAATTTTTGCAGTCCCCAGATCAAAAGCAATGGTATTAATAGGTTAGGACCCAGTATCTATACATGTCCAAAAGAAGACTATTATTTCATTACTGTTATAAAAATACATTAAAATGAACGTACACACAAAACCCCTCCAAAAACATAACCAAAAAAACCCACAAACCCAAACCAAACAATTGGCTTGTATGCATTTGGAATAAATGTTGAAAATATTATTCTGTCTGTCTTTTCAACATGTGAGGGCATTTCTAGCAATTCTCAAAGATATATTCACAAATACAATGGGACATTAAATTAGACATAACAATATGTGAACAGTAATCAAATTGAAACTGGTAGGTTGGTACCTTCCACAAATTACTCAGTTTATGGCACAAATGAAGTGTATTAAACGTTCTCATTTTATCTTGCTTGGGGTAATGATGAAGAATATACAGTCTGAAAACTAATTAAAGGTAAAGTCTAAACAACAGCAAAGCCGAATGAACTTTAAGCAGTATTCACAGGTCTGTGTTAGGGGAACGTTTGAAATCTTTAATTTAACACATCGACAGTGAAACTTGCTCAAAGGAAATACTCCTGTGCCCAAGCTAAAAATAGAATCTATATCCTGTAATACAGAAACAGCTATAAATCACAGCAGTTCACTTTTTTCTTATTATCTCTACAACTTACACCAGCAGAGACAATACTAGCAAACACCTCAGCCATACCACTGGAGCTCAATGTATTGCTGTTGCTGCAGCCACACACCATGTGCATTTCATCCCCCAAGCCCGAGTCAGATCCAGCCCTGGTTGTCTGATCACACACCAAGGCTGTAAGGTGCTTCTTGGAGACACCCTCCTTGAATAATGCCAAAGAGTCAGAGCCTGGGTTGTTTTGGTAACAAAAAATGTCAGGGTAAGGCCTGTTGCTTTCCAACCTAGTTATGTTTTGAAGCTTGTTCTACAGCAGATTATTAAATGTCTGTCATTTATGTAGAGGATAGCAGTTCACAGCAGTTGCAGCTAGAAACTGGCTGAGAGAGAAATCAGGGATTTGATCCTTATGAAAGAAGTGAGAGCAAAGAAATACTATCAGCCTTTTTTTTGCAGCATTTTATGTACTCAGTGCATACAATCTGACATACAACCTCCTCTAAGAAAAAAAAGAACAAAAGAAATTCATTTACTGATATGAAATACTTACAGAAAAAATATTTTCTATGCAAAGCATTTTGACCTATTGGAATTACATAACATATATAAAAGTTTTGAAACTAAAGCTTAAAACCTAGTAGTACTTCTTTGATGATTTTATGATAGGACCAAAATTATCTTCCTTCAAGGTGCAAAGACCTTTTTGTTTGTCATAATTCTAGTGGTTTTTGACTTGTACTAGGTGAGGGAGTATATATCATATAAATAAAGAAAAAGAGAGGGTTTAGACATTGGAGCTATGTTTGAGCAAATCGAATGCCTGTAGCAGGATGATAATGAACCATTAATGGCTTTCTTTAGAGACTTCCACTTTCCTGTGCAATCTTGCTCTTAGCAGGAGTGAACTTCTGAAACAAAATTCTTAAGTGTCTCCTTTTATCATGCTTTAGTTCACACAGTGAATGGTGAGATGAAAACAGACACATGTATTCTGGAAATGTACCTGTTGGGCTCCAGCTACTGGTGGTGATCATTCAGTCACTGGAATCACAGTGGAACCTGGGGTAAACCCCTGAAAGGCATGTAGGACAGCAGTGGTGTCTCAGCATTATTTTTTTTTTTCTTCTACAAAAGTATTTCTATTTGCTAAGGTGAGGACTACCCTAAAGCAGGTCATCTCCTTGAGGGAAAAATATTAATAAAATACCTACACTATCTAAATTAGATGCTGACTCTTTTCTGAAGCAGAATGTATTATCCAGGAGAGCTCTTTCCTGCATCACAAGGGTTGGAAACAAAAACTTGGACAGCTTGAGATAATATAGTGCAACAGGGTTTTCAAAGCTCTGTTAAATGCCTAACCTAACAGAAAGGTGAATAATGTAAAAAGTCAATGAACTGTAATTGACGTGCATGCTTTTTAGTTATGGCCATCTTTGTTTTTAAACAGGGCTCATAAAGAGTATCAATTTCCCTCAGTCTGGGTACAAAAAAAGCTTTTTGTTTTTTTCTTTTATTTTTTGCACTTTAAAGATTACTTGATTGTTGTAGTTCCACCAAGGTTTTTCACAACAATACTTATTCTTAGAGAGTATTGGCTTCTCTGAAATAGAAGAGGCTTTGGAAATGAAAATGAAATATATAAGCCAGACAGTCAGATGCCTGAACATCAGAACAGAATTTGCATTGGTGCAAATGCACATGAAATAGTTTAAAACACTATTCAAAAATGCCAACCACTGCATATGACTGTCTCTAGACACAAGAGCTCTGACATGGGTGTGGAGTCCCTCCACAGTGCTCAGATTCACCTCTCTTACCTGGTTTGTTCAATTAGCTCTGCTGGGAGATTGCAAAATGCAAGGAGGAAGCCCTGAACAGTCATCTGAGGGAACATGACAAGGAGAGGTTCAGATATGATGTTTCAGCTCTTTCCTGTGTCAGTTCATAACACCTGGACAGAAGTTTCTCGATAATGAAAGAGGACCTAGAAATGTTTTTCTCTTCTTCATTTTGAAAAGTGACAGTTGTTTGTTTTCTTGCCTACTTAATGCTCAGTAAGTAAATCCTTGTTGTATCAGGCAGTAAGACCCAAGTATCTCTTTCCTTATTCAGAAAATGACTGAAAAAATATCCAGGACTTTTCATTCTCCTAGGCTTTGTAATGCCTCAAACAAAATGGGGACTTGACATGAGTCCAGACTTCAATGCATGTCATTGTTTTCATATCCATCATGCCCAGTAAGAGTTTCTGTGACATTCAGATTCAGAAAGCAAAGGCAGAGTCGAAATGGGGGCAGAGAGGAACCTGTGGGTTCTAATTTTCCTAGTGCAAAAGAAGAAATTGTAGAAGTGAAATGGTACAGCTGTTTAGTAATGCTTAAAAAAGGGTGCTTGTTGCTGCCAGAATTGCTACTGGAGAAAGACCAGGCATAAATATCCAACTTCAGAAGGGAGCTCAAGATTTCAAGTGATAAACCTCTGAGATTATCTGGAGATAGACATGAATACAGTCTCTTCCCAGCAGTTTTGTTCAGGTGTTTAATTCCTCATTTCCTGCCTTGGCTGTTGTGCACCATCTTCTGAGACATTTATGTTGTTTGACTAATCTAGCCATGATTAAGTGACTACATCAGTGGATAAGGGAAGACCTACGATCTCACTAAACATCTGTAAGGCCTTTGATATGCTCCCCTACAACATTCTTACCTCTAAGCTAGAAAGATATGGGTTTGGTGTGGAATGAGAGTATCTTGGTTTGAAAGACAGGTGTTTGCCAAGGAAGGCGGGAACCTCCCTTGCAATAGAAAATATGACCTCCTTTCCTCTTGTGAAAAATACATATTATAATGTTGGCTTTCCGCAAATATTAAAATGGATGCTATATGAATAATGTTAAAGTAGCATAAGATATAAGCTTTTTCTGTAATAACAACTAATGCCCTTATTTCATTTACTAACTAAGCTTAGACATAGTAGTAAAAATAACTGATATATAGTTGTGCCTGTGGTAAGGGAACAGTCTACTTGGTTGGATAACATCT
>VXBT01002081.1:0-17780 GCA_013400235.1 Oriolus oriolus | reverse complement strand
GCACAAAAGGTGAAGATCATGGGTTGAGATAACAATAGATTACTAGAAACAGCAATGAGATCAGGAAACAAACAGTAACAGCAACAATACCAAAAGTATACAAAAGAGAGAGTGATTCACATGCACAAATGCTCACTGCAGGCCCTGAGGCAATGAAGAGTGACAGACAGCTTTGCCCCTTCGCTACACTTGGTTCTTTTACAACCGGAAGGCACATGCATTTTCTCTGAAGCCAGAGAGTCCCTCTACCTCTGCCTCCCCACAATGACATTAGGTGGTATAGAATAACGTCCTATCCTGGCCACACTCACTGAGTTACACCCCCTCCCAGCTACTGCAAAAAAAATTAACCCTGTCCTGGCCAAAACCAGGACACAATCTCACTTCTGTTCCCAGTAAAATCACGGAAACGATTATTCTGGGAGCTATGGAAAAACACCTAGAGGACAACACAGTCATCAGTCCCAGCCAGCACAACTTCATGAGGGGAAAAGTCCTGCTTATCAAACCTGATTTCCTCCTACATCAGGGTAAACCACCTACTTCATCAAGGAAAGCCAGCTGATGTAATCTTTCTGGATCTCAGCAAAGCCTTCCAGACTGTCTCTCCCCAGATCCTTCTGGACAAAATGTCCAGCCCACAGCTGTACAACAGTGTTACACGATGGCTGAGCAGCTGGCTCGTAGGCTGGGCTCAGAGGGTTATAGTGAATGGGATTACATCTGACTGGTGACCTGTCACTAGTGGGGTTCCACCGGGCTCCATCCTTGGACCTGTGCTCTTCAGCATCTTTATTAATGACCTGGACAGAGGACTGGAAGGAACACAAAGTGTGACGACAAGACTAACTTGGGAGGAGCTGTCAACTTGCTGGAGGACAGGGAGGCCCTGCAGAGAGACCTTGACAAATTAGAGAGATGGGGAATCACCAACTGTATGGAGATTAAAAAGAGCAAGTGGCAGATTCTGCACCTGGGATGGGGCAACCCTGGATGTACAGACAGACTGGGAGAGGCTTCTTCTCTCACCGTGACGTTGGGAGAACTCTCAGGGTCTGTCCCATTTAGTGGACACTCTCATTCCCTGATTGGGATGGTTGCTGACTCCCACAGCTGCCCAGTTTAGCTGATCTGTTATCAGAATACGTCTCTGGATTGAGATTAACGAAACTAGTTGATTCCAACACTCCCATACATTGTCACGCTTTTAGAGAGCAGTCTGAAGTCACTACTGACACAAAAGTGTATTCTATATCATAGGAAGGGACTGCAGAACCCAAAGAAGGGTCTCATTGATTCAAAAGACCAATAAAAAATAAAGTAGAGGAAACAGGTTGGGAATCAAATATGAAGTTTGTCCTAAAATTTTCAGCAAATATTAAATTCTCTCATGTACTCTGTGTGTAAGCATTTAAATACAGAGTTTATTTTAGTTTTTCTATATTTCCTCACTCCTCTAGCCAGCTGTTTTCTTTCATCCAGAAAAGGGTGAAGATGGAGTTTCTGTGGGATGCTCAAGAGCTGTAACTTAGTTTCATGGCATAATGGAAAGACAGTATCTGATCTGCAAAATCACAGTGGCATAGATCATATTTTCTGTTGCCTGATCAGAGACTACTGAACATATTTTAGATTTTATGACTAGATTATGTTTCTTGAGAGGAAAAGAAAGGAGCAAAGAACATAAACCACAGTAAGCTAGTGTAGGCTGTTCTGCAGCTTTGAGTCCATTGTCACTCAGGCAGTGAAACATCTACCTTAGTGATCGGGATTTTAAATCTGTCCAGGCCAGGTTGCACTTATTTTTCTGTAACAGTCTCATCAATTAATTCTAAATTCAGAATAAGGTTTTGGGTAGCTAGAGATTTTCTTCATAACATGAGAGTGAAAATTGAAGTGAACTAGCGAGTTACACAAAAAAACCCCACCCTGTTGTGACAAAATTAATTCAAAGAGACATTACTTCGGTTTTGAATTCTGCCCAGCAGTGAAGGAGAGTGTGAGATGCCAAATATTCAAAGTTGTATTCCTGGCAGGTCATAGATTTTTAGGGAGAGCAGTTTCAGGCCAAAAAATAGAGTTATGCTTATGCAAACAGATGAGCTTCTCAGATGTATAAACAAGAGTAACAGCAAAAGCACTAACACTAGTACTTGTATTGTCACTATCTAGATAAGGCTGTCCTTAGAATTATCCAAAGGCAAGGATCCTCTATACAAACACAGAACAAGAATAGAAAATGAAAGAACTGACCATCATGAAAACTTTTGCTATTTGGAAGAGTCTACAATACAAGCACAAGGAAGCAATAGGTGAAGACAATGCACAGAGGAATTTGAGGAAACAATTAGCCTGTACTGATCATTGTGATAAGCAGCAGACACAATATATGACTGCTTTAGCCATGTCATGTCTTTGTAGGCACTGCTCCCAAAATGGTTTTAAGGAAGGGTTTTAAAGCAAGTAACACAGACATTACAAAGACATTCAGTCTCCTGCCTTAATTGGGACTGCTGGGGTGGAGAATTACAGATGTATTCATTTGAATATCAGGCTGCTCCTGACTTCTACATTCATGAGCAGCTCTTCCTTGCTCATAAGTAGCAGAATCAGCAGAACACTGCCTTCTTGGCTCCTCAATCACCCATCCTCCACATGCTCTAGAAAATATCCAAGACTGATTGAACCCTTTTGTTTTGTCCCTCCAAAAGATATCAGGGTGGTTGAAATCTCCCATAATGACCAGGGCCTGTAAATGTGATGTTTCTTCTAGTCATCTGAAGAAGGCCTCACCTACTACTTCTTCCTGCTCAGGAGATCTGTAGCAGATACCCACTGCAGCAGCAACCACGCTGGTCCACCTGCTGACCTACATCCACAGGCTCCCATCTGGCTCCTTACTTATCCCTGGACAAAGCTCTATGCACTCCTGCCACTCTCTCACATAAAAGGAAGACCATTCTTTTCACCTTCCCACTTTGTTCTTCCAAAGGAACCTGTATCCAACCATTACAGCACTCCCTTTTGGGAGCTCTCTTACCACACTTCCCTGATCAACTGACGTAGCATTATGACAGCGCACAGACTTCTAGCTCCTTCTGGTTTGTTTGGGTTTTTTGGGTGGGGTTTTTTTTGTTGTTGTTTTTTGGTTTTGGCTTTTTTTTCACACAGCGTGTGCTAGAGGCATTTCACAGATTGGATGTCAAATGGGGGTGTGTGGCAAGGTTTTGGTAGGAGGGCAGTTAGGAAGTTGGCATCTATGAGAAGGTGCTAGAAACTTCCTTTATGTACAACAAAGCTGGCTCTAAGATAGAGTCATTGTTGTCGGCCAAGGCTGAGCCTGTCAGCAATGATGGTAGTGGCCTGGGATAACAGAGCTAAGGGGAAAAGTTACTGCTCAGCAGCAGCTGGGAGAGAGCAGTGAGAATGTAAGAGAGGAACAATTCTGCAGACAGCCAGGTCAGTGCAGAAGGAGGTGCTGGAGGTGCTGCAGACACTGGAGGTCAGATTCCCCTGCAGCCTGTGGTGCAGCCCATGGTGAGGCAGCTGTGCCCCTTCAGTCCATGGGGTCCACAAGGATGCAGAGACCCACGTGCCAGTTGTAGAGGACTTCATGCCAGAGCAGGTGAATGCTCAAAAGATTCTGTGACCTTGTGGAAAGCCCATGCTGGAGCAGGCTTCTGTCAGGACCTCTGACACTGAAGAGAGAGGAGCCCTCACTGGAGTAGGTTTGCTGTCAGGACTTGTGTTCCATAGCAAGGGGGTCTCATTTTGGAGTAATCTGTTCATAAAGGATTGCACTCTGTGGAATGGACCCATGCTGGAACAGTTCATGAATGGCAGCCTACAGGAAAGACTCATTCTGGAAAATATGTGAAAGACTATCTCCTGTGGCCCATGGGAAGCACTAACATTGGAGCAGTTGGCAAAGGACTGTCTTCTGTGGGAAGAACTCCAGGCTGGAGCAGAAGATTGCAAAGTTCTTTCTTTACAGGTGTCAGAGACAACATGTGATGAACTGACCACAACTCCCGTTCCTGTTCCCCTGAGCTGCTTAGAGGAAGGGGTAGAAAATTTGGCAGCAAAGGTAAGTGTAGGAAGAAGAGAGGGATGCGGAGAAGGTGTTTTAAGATTTTTTTGTGTTCATTATTATTTTATTCTCATTTGGTTGTCAAAAAATTAATACCACAAGTTAAATCCATTCTGCCCATCAGGGTAGTTGATGAGTGTTCTATCCATCTCTTATCTCAACCATTTGTTATATTTTTCTCCCTCTGTTCAGTTGAGGAAGGGAGTGACAGAGTGGCTTTGGTGGGCACTTGACATCTAACCAGGATCAAACCACCACAGAGAGGCACCCAGTTGTGCTGACTACTAAATACAGGCTGGAGATCTCTCCCAGCAAGACTATTTTTCAGACACTGCCTTCTTTTCATGCCTGTTCTCAAACAGATTGCATTTCACTCCTGTTTTGTTAATTACTGTGTCCAATTCTGCTCCCATCACCCCAGGCTTTTGGCTTGCCTACTCCACACACAGGTTCTTTACTTGCTGAGAAATCTCTCCCTCCCCAGTTATTCCTAATTTACATCTCTCTCTACCAGGTCTCTTACAAACCATACCAGGCTGTTGACAAAGATAGATTTGTCCTACATAATCAGGTGGATCCCATCTCTTCCAAACATCTATTGATCCCTGAAGAGGGTTCAAAAATGCTATTGTTCTCTTTATTTCCAGCTTGAAATAATATATACCAGATTCACTAGCTCAAAGACTCTTCTAAATCCTTCATGTCATTTTCAGACAATACAAGGTGTTTCGGCTGATTCATTAAATTTACAATATGGATGTCCTTTTCAGGTTTCTTATGCAGCAGAAATATTTCTCTGTATAAAATATTAAGCAACAGAACTGCTAGTTTTAAAGGAGATATTGATTCTACAATTACCTCTGTTCGTTCAGTAAACATTCTGGAGATCTCAAGTATTCATTCTCAAACACGTGATTTCCACTGTAAAATGATGGTATGCAATTACCACATGCAAAGACCCTCTGGGCAACTTATTACAAGTGCAAACTGTATGAGACATTGATATCTCATCTTGGTATGATGTGATCATTAAGATTACAGAATTCATATAGCCAAACTTAAATAAAGACATAAAACTCCACATGCAGTTTTATTCACACATCCAGATTCTTCCGGCAGACTTAGATGCAAATAAAACTAAGCTTATCTTTTTGATCAGGGTAGCCACCTATGCTTTTCCCATCAGAAATAATTCTACATAAGCTGGTGAAAGGATCAGGTTCCCTAACATGCCACTTTTCCTCTCATCTATCTTTATTACAACTGTTATCCTACTGCCAATAAAATCAGTTGGATTTTCACTGGTATTGTAAAAGAAGCAGAATCAGACCAATTACTTCAGCAGCCCTCTTAGCCTTTGTAAACTACAGCTAAGCATATAGTGGGGAGGGGAGATGTGGGGAACTGTGCCTTTACAAGCCTCTGAGGTGACCTGGAGCAGAGTGATGCTGTTCAGAGCACACAGCGCAAGTGCTGGGCCACCAGAGCCCTGAGGAAGCTTTACCTCTCTTACACATCTGAGCCTGCCAAGCCCGCAGTCAAAGACAACTTTAGACAGCTTTTATAGATATGGGAAGCCAAACGGCAGAATGGATAGCTCAGGGGACACAGTGTTGCCGTAGCAAAAAGCCTCGTGTCCCATCTACCACTACCATCAGCTTTGCAGCTGGAGAGCTTCCATTTAAACCTCACACCAAGGTTTACCACCACCTTTGAAAAGGATGTCAGTATGCAAGCATTGCTAACAGAAAGAGGAAAGGTTCCATCCAACTGAGATGTGGTATGAAGTCAACATTTTTTGAAACCGATGCAACTTCTGCTGACTACAGCAGGTTTCAAGTCTCTCAATATTTTGATGAAAAGGAGCTGTATTCTCTTCAGAAACAAAGGGATTCTGAGTGCTTTAAGGAAAATATTAATTTATAGATGTTGTTCAATTTGAACCAGGTGCCTTTCAGCAAAGGGCTGGTTTCCTGATAGAATTTCAATAGGTTTTAAAGAGTAGGACATTGTTGCTACTTAAAATACACTACAGATTTNCTCTCAGTGGCTGGTCACTCCAAATTTAGCTACCAGCAGTGAAAGGCAATGGTCAAAAACTGGCTCACACCTGCAAATCAGGTAGTGATCCTTCCCTTTCACAGATTATTTTCCTCCTCTCCTCCACCTTTTTTGCAGCCATACTAAGCATGCCTGTTCAGCAAAGGAGTACTGAATATCGATTTTCAAGGCAAGTTCTTTACAGAGCGAAAAAAATAATTAAGATTCAGTCAAAACAGTAATTTTTTCAGCATGTCTTTTTTAATGTGTTAATGGCATCTGAGTAGAAATCATGTCCATGTAAGTCTTTGGATTTGCTGAAATTTTTATGACATTTGCTATCAGATGCAGGAGCTAGCTGAACTTTGAACAGAAGAAGCATCCTACTTTTAAGCAAACTAGCTTATTTAAATGTAAAGAGGTCAGCCTACCAAGAGATGCCTAGAAGCCAAACAGAGTTAAGGGCTGCTTAGTGTGCTTAAGAAAATTAAGGCAGAGTGACTGTACATGTAATACTGCAAGAAGTTTCTATTGCTATGACCATTTCCCATTCCAGCTAGACATCATAGGTGTGCTGAAATTGGCAGGAAATTGCATTGTAATTATGACATGTAAACCATTACCTGGTGTAAGCCACTCTCTTGTGTATGACCTGTTTCACCCTGCCTAAGTTGTTACAGAAGGATCTGCCATTGCCTGGAGGCTAGAAAGTTTGAAACCACCAAAGGTTTAGATTAAGTATGGTACATCCTTATACCCAGTGGTTTGCAAAGATATTTCATCCCACCTTCAGAAAAGTGCCTCTAGCACTTGAAATGATAGTCAGATTTGTTTTTTCTTACACTCTGTGGGGATTAGGCTTCTCTTGAAGTTCTCTGTTAAGGAGAAATTTTTGCTACCTTTCTGATCAGCTTAAATATGATTTTTTTTCCCTTTATATACTCTTCTCAATCATAATTTTCTTTGTATGGATTGTACATTGTATGCAAACTTGCTCAACTGCTAAGGTTCAGTCTTCAGCGAAGACTTAAAATGCACACTTCCTTAGTAACTCAGCTTTCTTATTTTTAGTCTGAGAACTTTTACAAACTTTGTACTTGCATTTTAGGAACTTTAAATTCTGATATCTGCTTGCAGATCTGTGGCTTTGCCTAAGCCCTTTTTTTTCCCCCTCCTGTTCCTAGGCAATTGCTGTAGCTGTCAGCACATTACCAGGTACCTAGGGCAGTAGCTAGCATCTCAGACAGCTTCTTAATGAAAGACCCATGCTGATCCTTCCATTTATGCATTAGATCATTGACTGATCTAGGACTCACCCTAGACCTGCAAGATACAACAGTCTTGTTTTAATCTGTTCCCAGAAATGAGCATTCACAGTGCAAGAGCCCTCTAACATTGTGCACGCTGCACCACTTTCTCCAAACACACAACACAGTGTCCTAAACTATTACATTTATAAATGTAGATTTCTGAGGAAAGGTATTTCAACAAACATAACCTTTCAGCATAACCATTCTATCCACTTACAAACAATCAGGGAGCATGCAGGAAGATGTGCATGTAAGATATAATTTCAGTCTTCTACTGAACAGTGGATAAATCCCAGGACTATCTCCTAAAATAGGGTTAAATTCAGCTTTAAAGGCATAACTTTGCACCAGCATCACTCTTATCAAAAAAACCCACTTATATTTTCATTATAAAGTTTAAATTGATTTCACTGATAATTACAATGTCTGTGGTACAAGAAGAAAGGACACTGCAACTGTGCATTTATCTTCATCTGGATGAGCATCAGGGGAGGATTGTTCCAGAGTGCTGAATGCATCAGACTGGACAAGTTTGGCATCCCAAGCCAGTGCCAGTGTGGGTGCGGCTGGGGGCGGCTCAGGCCTTGCTTCTGGTGAGACGGTGCCTTGCCCCCAGACTCCCCAGCCTAGGACAGCTGTCAATCAATCAATCAATCAATCAGTCAATCACACAGCAGGGGCAGTGCTGACCCAGCTCCTGGCTGGCCAAGTGACCAGAAGTCCCACCTGAGGGACAGGCCCATGAAGGGTGTGAAAGGCGTTGATTATGAAGTGGCCATTCACCTACACCCCGACTTCTGCTGGAGTTTCTAACTCATGTTGGAATCCTAGGAGTTGGTAGCCATATGTGTGTTTTTCTTTTTCTTTTCTGTCTTTCTCTCTCTTCTCCTAATTCTCTTTTTCGTGGAATATTTTTAGGTAACTTAGTATTTTACAGGTTAAAGGGCTTCTAAGTTGAATGGGCTAAGTAAATGCTAAATTAATGCTAAGTAATGTCATAATGAGTGTTTTATATTGAATTTGGTGTTGTATTTACTCCTTTGCCAAAGTTTCCTTAATTTTCTATATTTTTGCCTGACAACTTTTGTGTGATGTTTAGCTCTTGAGAAAATCTGGTCAGTATTTCTCCTCTGTGTCTACCCAAAGCCAAAGAACCTTTGTTTAGCCCATACATTAAGTGTCCGGGGTGTAACAATCTGCAACATATTTATAGGGCTTTCTTCAAATCAAAAATATGTCCTTTTTGTGTGTGTTTTTCTCCTTCTTTCCATTGTGGATTTAGTTTACTACTAATGTAAAAGAGAGATTTTTCTACAAATGAAAGCCAATAACTATGCCTTCCAAGAAATGCTCTTTAAGGATTTACTATATTTTTGTGTTTCAGCTGTGTGTGTGTATATGTGCCCACTATTCACCTGTGTACGTTTGTCCCTTCATTTCTTTATATCTGACTTTGAAGAAACATTTTTTTACTTATTTCTTTTGAACTATGTTCATCCTCCATCATAACAATTGATTGTCCCAACCCCATGTGATAGTTTCTGTGTGTGTTTTCTATACATTAGTTGTGTAAGGAAATGTTCTAGTTTGTTTAATGTTTTTCTGCATTTCTCAGTGGTTTCACTTGTATATGGTTAAAGTTTTGTGCCACTAATATCAGCAGTATTAGCACTGGCTCTTAAACTAACCTGTAACTGAACTGAAACTGTGACTTATCTTCCTTGGACTCTTTGCAATGTTTTTGTCATTCTTTAATATTAAGCAGATGGCAAATCTCTGTAAAGCTTCAGACATAAATATTATGCCTCTGCAGAGGCAGCTGATCACAGATTTCAGTGACTTCAAGATTTCACACAGTATTTTTAATGCTAAGGCTTGAAATCACACCTCAGTTGTAAACATTCATTTTTCCTCAATGGGCTGAAAATGAAGTGCTGAGATAACAACATTTTATGGCTTCAGAAATGCTCTCAGCGGATCTTAAAATTTGCCATTTGGCTGGGGGAATATAAAAACTACATCAAATTCAAAAGAGGAGTCTATACTTCTTTGAACCAGAACTTAACTTTGACAAAAATAACAAGCCCACCAGGACTCATAGCAGACCTTAACAATGAGGTTTCAACTGCTTGCTAAGATTTTACAGAAATATTCAGATTTTTAGGTATACATGTGTATTTTACCTAGTCAAGCAAAGCCATATGTATATCTATCTGACTGTAATCATGGTAGTCTGACCTCAGCTGGTGGCCAAACACCCAAACAACTCCTTGTTACTGCTGCTTCTACAAGACAGGGATAGGGAGAGAATATACAGGGAATAGGACAGACAAGACAAGCAGGGAAAAAAACCAATTTAAAAAGCAAACCCCCCCCCCCCCAAACAAACAAAACCTACACAAAAACAACAAGAAAATAAAACAAAACCAGAAACAAACAAACAAACCCACCTACAGAAAGAGATAAAGCAACCTGCCAGTGATGGCATTGTCTAATGCAGCTAAAATTCACTTGCCAGCTCTTCTCAAAGCATAGCATTTATTAACACCAATCCCTGGGAAGTAAATTTAGAAACATGTATGTGAAAATGTATAAGGTGTGGTACATAATAAATGAAGTGACTTTATCTAATAAATACTAAGATTCAAGCAGTTTTGCAGAAATTTGTCCCCAGTGTCTGTTCTCATTTAATTGGTACCCTCTCCCCAGCATTTTGTCTATAAATCATGGGCTAATCACCTGCCCAGATACATTTTTTAAGAGTATTTATCGGAGTTACTTTCAAATTGTTCCAAATTTCTTCCTTGATTTTTTCTTTCCCTTTTGGAGCACAAAACAAATGACCAATTAGTTTCCTATTCTGGAGAAAAAAATAAAATCTGAGAACCTCTGTGCTACCTGCCTGAAGCAAATTTGCACTGTTGAGTTATATCAGAGGATTTTAAACTTGAAGTAATGGCATACCCTTGACCCCAGCAGCATGAATGGCTCAGCTGGAATTGCAAATGATTTTTGTATGTTCCCAGTAAGACACCATTTATATCACACTGTAAAAATGAACATGAAGTAGTGATGAACTTGCTGCTGCTGTCAATCAAGGATGGTTTTGTGTTACAATGCGGGCACAGTTTGGATGTGTCATACTGCTCTGAAAATGCAAGGTGGAGTATAAAATACTGGGCAGAAATAGAAAATGATCAATTAGAAGCATTGCTTGAAACCATTAAATAAACATCAGCAAAATGAGGAAATCTGTAAGGATGACTTTCATCACAGTTTATAGTTAGTATTTATGGATTCAGATAAAATTATAGGTAACGTAGTAGATTTATGTAATGCCATTTATTAAGGTTCTCATTTTTATATCTCCTGAATAACATTAGTACATTATATCATAAGTCTCTATAGTTATTTTACACTCCCAGATTTTTATTTAAAACAAAAATGCAAGTTTAAACTTAATTATGCATTCACGAGTGATGGTGTGGAACACTTCTGAGGGATTCCTTTAGTGCAGAAGGACCACTAGAGGATCTACAGATGATCTGAAAGGTTTTGTGGAGTGTCATTGCTGTGATCTTAAAGGGGACAGGTCATGCCTGAACTACTGTTGATACAGGCATAGACTGGTAAAAAATTCTTTAAGTATCTCGTAACATTCCATCATTGAGGAATACTTGAGGACAGATGTTTTCCATCCAACTATTTTCATTAAGCTGTCATTTTAAAAACTGCTTCAGTTTGAGTCCCCTTTCTGCTTTGTTAGTTTTAATGTATGCCTCTGCACCTGGTATGACAGGAAAGGTTGCCTTTGTTCTTGTGTATAATTTACTAGAAATTAGAGTAGACTCACACACACAATTACCTACACTAAGTCTGAATGTAATCATGCAGTACCCACAGGTTTGGGCAAGAACAGTCTTCAGAATTTACACTTATTTATGGTCTAATCTGAAAAGCTTTATAAGGTATTAAGGCATTGTGAATTCAAACAGTTATGCTTTATGATTTTAAGGAATCAGTAACTTTGATTTACTAATGCTGTAAAACACATTGTTCACTGAGCACGGAAAAGGAATGCTTCAGCTTATCCTGAGCAGACATAAAATGAGATTCAAAAGCAATAGTGATTCAGAAAGTACAGCAAATAAATATGTATAATTGAACCAAATAAACCTTTAGAAAGTTTAGAAAGGTGCAGACACTTGGGTCTCAAAGTTTGCAAAAGCTGTGGATGTAATTTTTCTTTCACAAATTCCATTTTTGTTTTTCTTGGTTGCAGACATTTTCTGTTCCTGTAAAATGTTGCGCTGAGGAGCTATAAACTTACAAGGGCAATAAAATATATGTTTCATAAGAAAAAAGTGTTTTCAGAACTTGTGCTGCAAAACAAGAAATGGGAAATTGCATCATATACATCTAGAACAACAACAACAACAACAGGAATGTCTTACTTCTTTTTCATGAAAATGTAGAATAACTTGAAGTAAATCCCAGGGTTTTGACAGGTTTAGAAGTGTCTCTTTACATCCCTGAGATCAGGAGAACATAGCTTAAAGTTTAGCTCCTTGCTGGAAATCAGAGAGCTGCTCGCTCATGCATATGTACATGTGAACAAGGATGAGAGTGGGATGGCATTTCTTTCCTTCTCGCAGTCACACTGACGCGGAAACTGGGCATCTGGCCTCTCTCTAGATACACTTCCAGCAGAAAGCCACATGCTGTACCTCGATCCTGACACTACCAGGTCACATCCTGCAGCAAATACCTGATCTCCAGAGACACAGGTAACCTCAGTCCAGCAGCAGAAAGGTGCCGAGGACTGTGCAGTTCCCTAATATACATCAACAAATTTATGTGCATCCAGCTGTTTTTAAAACTATCGACGGATAACTGCGGAGGGGCTGGGTGAGGTGAGGTGGGGGTGGGGGAGGAGGAGGGAAGGGGAAAAAAAGGCAAAAAAGGAAATAAAGAAAGTTTAAGAGGAAACATTTCCTTTTATATTTGACTTCTATTCCAAAAACAAAAAAAAGATGAACCAACACCAAGTATCCACACCTAGTCCAAACTAACTTGATAAGCACTTTTTTGTGCTATGATGAGTGATGACAACAGCATCCCGTCTCATATGAGTATTCTGAGGATTAATGGATTTTAAGAAGTGCCTAGATATTTTGATAATGAGGAATCAAAATTTTAAAAATATAATAAAAATCAGACTGGTGATGGGAAAAGACTTAGTGAAAATGGTCTCCTAGTTTTCACTGCAAGTATAAGAAATGTACATAAATAATTGTCCTGTCTTTGCTTATTTGTTTGAAGAAACTATAACCCTACCAGATAGCAGAAGCACTCACTGAGGGTTTTGATTTGTTGGATGTTGGGGTTCTTTTCGTTAATATTTTTTGTCTAAAGCACTTGCTCCTTTTCACAGTTTTACTGCACTAGGCCTTAATGTAAGTGTTGTTACATGTGCAGAGAGCTGATTAAAGGATGATAGCTCACTTTTGCTATCAGTTGTATACCATTCCACTAGGTCATTTCCCCACCCTGTTTACCCCAGATTGAAAAAAAAGACTGGAGAACAGACTTACAAGATGAAAATCAGTTCTGAATGTTTCATCTATTACAGTCATTTGCTTAAGGCCAGCTTCTGCTTCACTCCTGAGAAGTATGATTTGCTGGAACCCTTCTCCCATGTGTACCCTGAACAAATTAATGTTCTTAGGCTCAAAAATTTGGACAGTCTTGCACAGACTTCATAAATACTTTCCATGTCTGTGCATTCATAGCAAATGTAATATCGCATTGCACATTATTCCAGCAAACACTTACCCACAGAACAATTTTTAAAAAGGTTTTGCAGTAGCTTAGCAACCAGTAAAATCCTCTAATATCCATGCAGAGAGCATTTATTAAACCTTCTCCTGTAGAATTACATGAAAACTCTTTAATACAAAAAGAAAAAAAACCTGATTTTAAACCTTCTTAATAAGACTAAACGTTAATGGAATTTCTCCCATCTTTGAGTGAATACAATGTGTAATTATTGATTGTCATGTATTCCTTCCAGGAGTGCTTTAGTCTGATTTTTAATACATATCTCTATTTTACAGTTAATTTTTCTCATTTTTCTCCTCTTTTAAAGTTAAAATTCTTTCATAAAATTCAATTTTACAGAAAGTTTTTACATTCTATCTTTATTCCCACTCCAGTCTTTTTATCAATATTTTTACCTTTTCTTTGAACACATTCAATCACACTATATGGGGCTTACTTAATACCATATCTTTTATGTTGCAGCAGAGAGACTTTAATATATGAGGTTCTAAAGCTTAATAATTTCCTTCACACAGCATTTCTTTCATTCCACGTAACATAAGTTTCACTGATGGCCATAATTTGAAAATCAAGTTATTGTCTCCATTCTTCACATCCACAATTATTTCAGAGTTCTGCAATGTAATATTCCATTATTTGGATTAAATGAAGTAACATTAATTTCTCACCCCACAGTTCATCTGTATGCGATAGTTCACACACTGATAGTTATACTAGGCACAAGCATCTGAAATAACAAAAAACTGCTTTTCAATTTATGATTTTTGCTTTTCCTTAGAAACTCTAAAAAAGCTTTGAACAGGATTCATTTGTTCTGTATGTGCTGCGTTTATGTCCCTTAGTGTGTCACTGGCACACAGATGACTTGCAGCTTCCACGTTGCAGAAAATACACGTCAGGTTATTTGTACAAATTTGTCCAGTTATGAGTGTTTATTCTCATCCTATTTGGCATATGACAACTGAGAAAAACTTAATTGTCCTTTACATAGATGTGCAAATAAAAATAACTCAAATGATCCAGTTTGCAGCAGAAGTAAAATGAAGGTCTAAATATTCTGAGATGAGCTTTAAAGAGGGAGGGACTGAAAAAATCCACATCGCAGTAATTTTCTGAATGGCTGAGATGTATATTCACTGCATTAACTGTTGTGAATCTGCTTTGCTGAGAGTAAAGCTCTGTGCAGGCCTCTTGTCAGCATTTTAGGACAGCGCACTTTTTACGGACCTGCTGATGCCTCATCGTGTCACCCTGCTGCTGCTGGCATTCAAGACTTGCATGTTGACACATCAGCTGCACCTTGTGAACTATTTTGGAAGGAAATGGGGCTTCACATACCTTTGAGCTGTTATGCCCCCCGCCCAGTGTGCTACTGAAAAGTCAGCCTAAGTCGGAAGTCAAACAGCAAAGTGTAGCTGACTAAAGAGTTGTGGCACTGGGAGAGGATCCTCATGAGGGTATACAGTCTGGACCTCATATTCTGTGAGGAGTATATAGCGAAATATGTTCCATTTGAAACACTGACACTGCTTCTTTCAGTCTTGTTCCTGTATTACTAGAAAGAAAACCACATAAGGCAATTTGAATTAAAGTACAAATGTTTTTCAATACCATAAAATATGCAACTCAGCAGCAACTACGAGCACTTTGGTGTTTTACAGAAAAATTTAAGGTGGGACAAACTTAGACCTGGTTTTCAGCACCTGAGTAAAGCTAAAATGCTTAGTGAGTTCCTGTATTTTGTATATTTATTCACTTTCCTTTCCAGCAGACTTAACTTTGAATAAACTGCCAAACTTCACTTCTCATTTATGTGCCTCTCCTAATAGGATTCAGCAAATAATCAATTGGGATAACTAAATCAAAGCTGATTCGAGGCACGTACAAATTCCCATTTTACATTTACTTAACCATAGTTGGTTTCGTGTTGTTTATCTATTAATTCTGTTGTTGCATCAGTCATCCCTGTGAGGCCCAGGTAACTTGCTTAGTTGCCTGCGCTGAACTGGGTGATCCTTTTTTAAACCTTTAAATGATTTGAAGGAAATGGTTTTTGTGGATATTGTTTAAGAGAGAAAAAAAATTCCTTTCTTACCAGGTCCTAGTAGCTGAAATGGATTGAAGTGTCCCATGTAGTATATATTTGAGAATATATTAATTCAATTAGTGGTCACCATTCAGGGAAAGGCTGATAGGTGCTTCTTGAGTTAACATCTGCATTAAACATTAGTCTTTATTTGAATGTATCCTATCAGTTTTCTCTTTTGCTTCATAGATTTCTCTGTAACAGCCTGCTTTTTAGGAATGGTATTCTGAATTTATTGCTTCCCCCAAAACCCTCCAAAACAAGCACCACTCACTCATGAACTTCTTCCCTCTCCCTCCCCTTTGTGGCATGTCGAGAGAGGAGAACTGGAGGCTCAAAAGGTGAAGATCATGGGTTGAGATACGAACTCTTTACTGCAAATGGCAATAAGAAAAGGTAACAAAAGGCAGTAAGGTAAGAAAATGAGCAGTAAGTGCAACAATATTAATTACAAAAATGTACTAGAGAGAGGTGAGTGATTCTGATGCAAAACACCCACCACAGAGTCTGACCTGACCAGCACCACCCTACCCTGACCCATACGAGAGATCTTACTGCAGTGACTAAGTTTTGCAGTACCGTCACCTACTGTCGCGACAGAGACAAAGAGAAAATCTTCAGTCTTGCCGTCCAGAAAACAGGCTTACTATGACCTTCAGGTTAACAATCCTTATGGCAGTGCTATTTTTATCTTAACTTTCAAGGGTTTTGCAGAGAACATAATTAAATGCATAGCCCTTAAAAATCAAGTCCTAACAGCAGTTACCTCAGACTGTCACGTGAAATGCAGGAATCCTATCTGAGGGTTACCTGTAGAAGCCAGATGATTTGTAGATAGGTGGACACTTCAGATAGCATTTTGTTAAAAGCTGGTATTAAAGGTTGAGTCCAACCACTAATCCCAGTGCCAGTACTGTAACTGATTGGCAGAATTTAGCCATAGAAAGCTGATTTCCTTAATTTCATCTAACTAAAACTAGAGACTGTGTCATCAATTACTTAAGACTAAGACTGAGAGTCCAGGAAGTCCTTAACTATTTAATGATTTTCAGTTTACTGGCATTTTATTTCCTATTTGTGTAGCTAAAATATTTAGATAAAACAGAATGTAAATGGTTCAGATCACGGTAAAGATACTAACAAAAATATTTAATTAAACATTACTATGATCCATAAATACATTTACAAAGATCTGAGGATCCAATTTTTAGTTTGCTCTCAGATAAACTGAGTCAAAGGCAAAACATTCCTAAGTGTCCAATTGCATCCAACCAAGATGAATTAAGAAAGATAGATGCTCAGACATGCTTGAACTACATCCAAATTAACCTCATCAGATCAAAGGAAGAGAAAGTGTCATAAATGTTTTCTAAAATAATGCATCTTTAGAAAGGAGACAAATCTTTACCTTTTCAAATGATTCTGCAACTTCCTAAATACTCTGGGAGAAAAGAAATGTATCTACAAGATACACAAATTAAAGAACACAATATTTTAACATCCTTTGAAAACAGGAAAAATACAGTTCTGTCGCTTTTCAGAATGAGGATACAACAACATTTTGATGCTTATGGGTGTAAACAGGTACTTTCTGGATGTGTGTTTCCCTCCCATTTTAACCAGTCAGCTAGAAACTTGTGTCAGTCAGTCTGCATCTGATATCACCTTTTGAAAGATGACTCTGCTTTGCCTTTTCCATAAGAGTAACCCTGTTAAGTGGCTGTTTTCACATTCCTGAAACCACCAGAAAACAGTAGCCTACAAGAAAACACTGCCTGAAACCATCCAACAGCTTGTCCCAGAAGGTAGCAGCACAGGATTAATGGAACACTTTTACACTGGTGGTATATCCCCTATAGCCAGGAGAAATAATGTGAAAGAAAGATTACCATTTTCTCCCTTTCTGTTTGAGGTAACTCTTAATCTTGTTTGAATCGTTGGAAACTGGGAGGTTTACAGAGAGCTGAGAATCTGGTGGTCAAAGTCTCTGTCAGATATCTTGCTACCAGCACGATAGTGTTAAACCACTCTAAGAATAAACTGTTATTCCTGTTAGCTTTTAATTTAAATGGTGCATTCTGCTTCATTTAAAAAATAAATAAAAGGGGGAAAAAAGCACCAGTTTTGATGAACAACATGTGGGATTTGTAGAAGGCTAAGTTATACAAGAAATGGATTAAAGGTTGCTCTGGTTTCAACTGGGATAGAATTAATTTCTTCTCAGTATCTGGTCCAATGCTGGTTTTGCATTCAGTATGAGCATAGTGTTGATAACACACTGATGTTTCAGTTGTTCCTAAGTAGTGTTTATCCTAAGTCAAGTACGTTTTCAGTCTCTCCTGCTTTGCCATGAGAAGGTACAAAAAAATGATGGGAGAGGGCAAAGCTGAGCAGGTGTAGTGGTTTGATTTGT
>VXBT01002080.1:40873-97824 GCA_013400235.1 Oriolus oriolus | reverse complement strand
CACCACTTGTCCCTGATGTCCATGAGGATTCTGTGCCATTGACCACTACCCTCTGGATGCCACCATCCAACCAATTTCTTATTAACCTAACAGTCTGCTTAACAAATCCCTCTCTCTCCATTTTAAGGGAGAAGGATGTTGTGGGGGACCCTGTCAAAGGCTGTACAGAAGTCCAGATAAATGACAACTGTAGCACTTTCCTTNAACTGTAGCCCTTTCCTTGTCCACTGATGTAGTCAGTCTGTCATAGAATGCCACCGAATTGGTCAGGCAGGAGCTGCCCTTGGTGCAGCCGTGCTGCCTGTCCTGAACCACCTCCCTGTGCCTTAGCGCAGCTTCTGGGAGGGTCTGTTCCATGATCATCCCAGGCACAGAGTGAACTTTGCCAAGTTCAATTCCAGCTTTGCCTTGGACTTCTCACCCTGACCCTACACAATCAAACTGGATCTCTATGCTCTTCCTGGGCCACACATCCTAGTTTTAACTGCCTGTGCATTTCCTTCTTTCCCTTCAGTCTGACCAGCAGTTCCCTACTCAGCCCTGCCGTTCCCTTGCCTTCCTTGCCCAGTTTCTTGCTCCTGGGGATTGCCATCGCTTGTACTCTGTGGAACACTTCCTTAAACATCTGCCAGCTCTCTTCTACTCCCTTGTCCCTGAGGGAAGTGTCCCAGTGGATCCCACTGGCTATTTCCTTGAAAAGTTGGAAGTCTGCTCTCCTAAAGTTCAGGGGCATAACTTTGCAGTCCTGAGGAATATGGGCCAGGTGAGGAACAAACTCCACCAATGCATGATCCCTGCAGCCCAGGCCCCCTCCAATCTTGACATTCGAGATTAGCTCACTTACGCTGGTGCCCATCACATCCCGAGTTGTATCCCTTGTGATAAGGCCGCTGTCTGTTCCCTGGCTCAGGAAGTTATCCCCCATGCTTTCCAAGAGTCTCCTGGCTTGCCTGCAGCTTGCTATGCTGCTTTCCCAGCAGATTTTGGGATGGTTGAGGTGTCCCAGCAGGACAAGAGCCTGCGAGCATGCTGCCTCCTGTAGCTGGAGCAAGAAGGCTTCATCAACAGGCTCCCACTGATCAGGGCTCTGTACTTAAAACCATCCACAAGGTTCCCTTTGCTGCCTCGGTCCCTGATTCTCACCCACAGGCTTTTGACCTGCTCATGGTCAGGTCTTCTTCAAAGACAGCTCTCCACACTCAGTCTACCTCCTGATGTAGAGGGAAACCCCTCTGCCTCTCTCTTTCCTCACCTGTCTCTTCTGGAGAGCCTGTAGCCATCGATAGTCACACTCCAGTCACATCCCACCAAGCTTCAGTAATGGCAGGAAGGTCACAACTTTCTAGCGGCACAGTGGCTTCCAACTTCTCTTTGTTGCCCGTGCTACATCAGTGTGGTTGAGATCTTATGTATGCGTGTGCTGGTAGCTAGGGAAGCATGCACTTGGAGTGCAGGATAACTTCTGAAATTACCTGAATTCAACTCATGTTTTTAGTATGTATGTTTTAGGCTGTGACCCTAGTTTATTCAGTGAGGAAAGCCTGAGTGTTTCCATGACAAAACTGTTTGGGTATGCACATAGCATGTCCATCTGAAGAACAATGTTTACGAATCATACGATGGAAAGAAAGAAGGATGGGGGATTCTAGGTCACTGTATTGGTCTGGTTCATTATGCAGCTGCTAGGCAGTTGTATAGCACCAATGACATTGGTGAAGAAAGGTGTCATGTAAAAAGGAAAAAGCAACTGAGTAAAATTTGCTTATGGTCATATAAACATCAGTTCCCCCAGAAGTCTCACTGCAGTTGCTGTGTCTATAGGGTGTCTCAGTGAGGTACTAACATCTACTAATTGAAAAACAGTGTTTAACTTCTAAGCTGTGAAGGGCTGGGCAGTGCTTCTTCCTCCATATGCCACAGTATGGAATAAGAGACGGGAGTTTTCCTTCCTTCCTTTGTTATTGTCTTTGACTAGTAGGAGCAGACTTTATTACTAAAATCCTTTTCTTTCCCTTCTGAAAGGTCCTTTGGTCTTTTCAAGATTATGACAGAGTGTAATGTTGAATTGTATTTGAATAGCAGCAAGGTTTGAAAGGGAAAGTTACTTGTGCCCACTGATTACAGTTGTTCACTGGCCACACAGCAGAGGCTCTGCAAAAGACAAAAGGAAATTCCATCCAGAAACTTTGGTACAGCAGTGCTGTACTGGTTTCTTCCTGTAGTTCTTTCACACCTAGACTTCAAGCTCAAAATCCTGATGACAGAGTTGAAGTACTGTCCACACTACATCTTCCTACAGGTTTCAGTGTTGTCTGCTCTGAGTGAGAGTGTCAAAGTTGGGAGTAAACGACTAGATCTCACTGACCCTTAGCAGCCCCACCTGGCCATCCATCTATGCCTCCTGTCCATTGGTCCAGGTTCCCCATTTCAGGTCATTCTGCAGCCTTCAGTCTCTGCTGTAGGTATGCCAGTTTTCAGCTCAACCACAGCAGTTACTGTGCCTCGCCATGGGTTGTACTGATCTGGACTGACCCTCAGACTGACCTTCTACCTGCATCATCACTGTGGAGCTGCCCAGAAATGACTCAACTGGGTCCTGACCCTGGCAACCATCACTGGACCTGGTCCTGATCTTAAACTTTGAATTGACTTCCCAGTTTGATCTCAGACCTGCCTCAGCACCAGGAACTTGCTTGTTGATCTGGGCTCTTCTTTGAACCCAATTACCATCCCTAGGCCTGCCCTGCTGCCTCATTCAGGGGAAGTAGAATGGCTTGTTGACTGGTGAGGCTCATGACCTACCAGCTCTGACATCATTCTTGGCTCCTACCTCTCTATTTCATAGACAGCAGCTGGACATTGCTGCATTCACTGCAAATAACTGTTACACTAATGCAAAAGAATGAGTAAATTTAAGATCTTATTCTTACTGTCATAAGGGTTAGGTCCAGAATAGTCTAGATTTTATTGCACACAAGGTGTCAATTGCTATAATCTATTTATTCGTTTGCTGAATAATCCTTCTGGGCATTGTGTTGGTTACCACCAGCTGAATCCTGAAGTTCAATGTATTTGTAGACTAAAATAGCTACTACGTCCCATCTAAACAATGTTTTAGAAGAAGGGACCATGAAAACGTGTAGCAGGTTAGCAGTATCAAGGTAAGTGGATGTGTTTCTGAATGGTGTTCAAATGAGTGAAGTCCCTATGTATTTCTGTCATATACACATTCTTTAATGGAGTGTGAACCTATGGAAATGATAGCAGCTGCTGTTTTAATGGGCCAGAGATAAGAAAGTGTTCTTAAGGAGAAGGTTGCATTACAGTCTTATAGCTGAGCCAAAAGCATGATGTGTTTAAGAAAAACGAGATTCACTTAATTCTCTTTTTGGGGTTGTCTTCAAAGTGAGGAGTAGGCCTTTTACAGTTAATACTCAAGTCCATACAGTTATATTTGTGACATGAAAGATGAAGGAAGAAATGAAGATGGATGCAGTAGAACAGTGATGGTATTTTGACTCAGTCTTTTTGCCTGTTGGTGGATGACTTAATGACATAGAATTCAGTTTTGGTAGAGTAAGGGACATTGCTGTCACTTCACATTTTCTGCGTTTTAGAGACTTGCAGACAGGGCTACACTGTAATTTTTTGAAGGGCACAGGCCATTAAATCTACACCAACTTTTTGTTCAGCAGCAAATACAAATAAAAATAATGTTTAAAACAATGTGGTGTTTTAGTAAAGTTAGTTTTGTTATTTTTAAGGTCTAGGTTGAAGAAGGACTATGATGACTTTAAAAGACATCCAGACCATGATAAATTTACCAGAGAATTGTGGAGTAATGATGAAAGTGAAGTTGATTCTGGCAAAGAGTCTTTTGCAGTAGTATGCGGTAAATCATCAGAGTCTGCAGAGCACATAGAAGTTCCCAAAAAAGATCACTCAGACAATGGTAAGCATTTACTGGAAATCAGTAGCTTGAACTTGATTCAGCAAGTGGATCGAGTTGATTTGGGGAGCTGATTTTTCCATGTGAGCTTGTGTCCTTTTTACCTTAATTCTACTACTGTGGTAATATGAAAATAGCTTGTGGTGCATATCTGTCAGATGTAGATTGGAAGAGGGCAGACATGACGAAGATGAAAATTTTGCTTTATTCAAGTGTTTGCCATTTTTTGTGCTTAACTATTTCTGTGATAACATAGTAGGTCTGTGTGGAATTCACTTTTAGGGTGGGTTGACCTTGGCTGGCTGCCAGATGTCCATCCAGCCACTGTTACCCCCTCTTCCTTAACAGGAGGGAGAGAAAATAACACAGAAAAGCTCAAGGGTCCAGATACAGGCAAGGGAGATCACTCACCAATACTGTCACAGTCAAAACACACTCAACTTGAGGAGAATTAATTTACTTTGTTGTCAATTAAAAATAGAGTACGATGATGAGAAACAAATACAAAAACTAATCCTCCTCTCTTTCACATATCCAAGTTCTTTCAAGGCTTGTCTTCATTCCCAATTTTTCTACCTCCTCCACTGTCAAGTGGCACGGGAGGGATTGAGTCTGGGGATTGAGGTCAGTCCATAACAGGTCAGTTCTCTGCTCGTTCCTCATCCCTGCTCCATTGTGGGGTCCCTCCTATGGAATACAGTCCTTCACAAACTGCTCCAGTGTGGGTCCTCTCCATAGGCTAGAGTTTTTCAGCATAAGACTGGACCAGTGTGGGTCCCCCATTGCCACAGTTCCTGTCAGGAGCCTGCTCCAGGGTGGGCTGTTCATGGGCTGCAGCTTCCTTTAAGGTATACTCACCTGCTTAGAATGGGGTCCTCAAACATCTGCAATGTACGTACCTGTTCCAGCGT
Organism: Oriolus oriolus; assembly: GCA_013400235.1. NCBI lineage: Eukaryota > Metazoa > Chordata > Aves > Passeriformes > Corvidae > Oriolus > Oriolus oriolus. The sequence continues at coordinate 92,964 of VXBT01002080.1, read as the reverse complement.
GGTCCTGCATGGGAGCGGGTCAACCTGCTTGATCAGGGCTCTTACTCGGTTGCAGGAGAATCCATTCCAGTTCTTCTTACCCCTCCTTCTTTGCTGACCTTGGTGTCTACAGGATTGTGTCTCTACGTTTTTTCCTCAGTCCACTCTGTCACACTCTTCTGCAAAGCATTATCCAGGAGACATCACCAGCTTGGCTGACAGGCTCAGCTGTGTCCTGCAGTGGATTTGTTTTAGAGCCAGCTGTGTCTGGCACAAGGCAGTTCCTAGCCTCTCTCCTCACAGAGGACCCCTTGCAGCCCCATGCAACCAAAGCCTCGATGCATGGCCCTTGCGTCCACCTGGCCCTCCTGCATGCATCCTCAGCCCTCTTACGACTTCATGCGTCTCCTGCTCACTGGCATTCACATGAAATGTGGCATTCACATCTTTGTCACACAGGCATCCTCCACTCACAAGGCAACCTGTTAGGCCAGCCCAGACCCCCAAGCCCTCCTGTTCACCAGCTAGTCTGGCTTGAAGTTTATCGGTGAATACACACACACTGGATTTGGGGAGGATACAGATACTCACCCCCCAGCAGCTGGCACCAGGCCCACAGGCTGTAACCTGTTGCAGCTGTCCTTGCCGCTCCCCTTACCTCCACACATCGCTTCATGGGTTTGTATAGCTGTACCAATTCCCTTACCCTTCCCGGCCTTGTCTCCAGGATCTCCTTTGGTTTATAATCATATTAGGTTCAAAAAGTTGATCTTCCTACAAGAGGCCTTTGCAGTTTCCTGATAGCCCATCAATTGATGTGAAGCTGTTTCTTGGCATTGTCTCCATTTTTGTTTGTTTAGATCTGTGTCTCTGTATGGTCTTTTCCCTGGCTTTTCCCTTTTCCCCCTCAAGATAACTTTGCTGGAATATACATTCTCATGCTCTCACATACTATTACCAGTTAATGGGAATGACCAGGATTGGTTTTCCTCACTGTCTCCCATTGCTGATCAGGTTTCAGTCTGTGTATGTTCTTGTTTATTACTTCCTCCTTTCCTTATTACCCCTTTTTTGTATTGCAAAAGTCATTGACCAGAGGCCCTTAAAAAATTAGACATTTCCTTCCACATACCTTTACTCTTGCGAGCTAGGCGAGACACTGTAAAACTATTTTATAGGAGTATCAGTTGCAAACATGTAAAACAGCATTTCTGTTTTAATATCCTTGCAGATGAAATGAAACTATTAGAGATGAATTTACCTGCAGGAAAAAACAGAATTCTGAAAAAAGAATCAGCTTCTAAAGAAATACAGAAGACACTGCCGAAATGCATTAAACGACAGTTCAAGCCAAACAGTTGTCTTGATCAAAGCACTAATGAGCTTTCACCAAGGAAGAAAGCTAAACTGAGCACTAATGAGGCTGTGGTCCAGAGTTCAGAAAGTAACCTGCAATCGGACAGTTGCTTTACTGAGCTGAAACAATTTGAAGGGTCTACTCTAGAGTCGCTTTCCTTGACAGATCCTGCAACACCAGTATCAAACTTTCTGAAGGGGACCAAACCCATCCAGGCCTTGCTTGCCAAGAATACTGGGAACAAAGTGACCTTAACAAATCAACTATTGCCTCCTGCAAGCATAAACGTATCTTCTTCTGAAAAGTCTGTTTTACCACCTATGGAATCATCACTGATCAAACCAGCATTGCCCTGCCAGGCCAGTTCTAAGACTCCTTTACAAATGGTATACAAAATGCCAAATGGCCACTGTGTACCAATAGACATTCCCAACAGCTCAGTGCAAATTCAAATGCAAGCTATGATTGACCCTAAAACTGGAGAAAAAGTCATGCAACAAGTCCTTATTTTACCTAAGAATTTTCTTCTTCAGCAGAAGGAAGAAAAAATTGTGTCCGAGGACATTCAGTCCCTACAACAAAAATCATTTGAGATGCACTGTACATCTTTACCAAAAATGTCAAACATCAGTGTTTCTTTAACACCTGTTCTGGTAACAGGCCCTGCAAATGCCACTCAGTCACCCACTACAATTTTTAACAAGAATACTACCCACTCATCACAAGTGACTGCTCCCATGAACACTACACAACCATTGCCTGATGTAACTTCAGCAGATAACTTACTATCATCAACAATTAAGGTAAGCCAAGCTGAAAGTGACAAAATCAAGACTACATTTTCGACTGCTGCATTGCCTGTGTCTTTGGCTTCACCTACTCTTCCCACAGCTAGCCAATCATTGACACCAGCAACAGCATTAAGTGCGTCTACAAACACTGATTCTGCCTCTCATAGTCTTGCATCACAACAGCAAACTGACTCCCTTGAAACTAAGCAAGAGCTGAAGACAGTGTGTGTAAGAGAGTCACAATCTATTCTGGTCACAACACGAGGTGGAAACACTGGAATTGTTAAAGTGCAAACAAACCCAGATCAGATTTCACCTAGTAGTTCATGTCCTAGTTCAGTTTTCACTTACGCATCTCAGCTTCAGGCCTTTCTTGTGCCAAAAACCACAGCAGTATCATGCTCTAGTCTTCCATCTGTAGCAACAGCCACATCTGGTCTCCCACATATTGCACAATCATCTCCTTCTGGATTTGCCCCCTCAAGGGCTTCTTCTGTTAACATTCCAGCTTTCCCTGCTGATTTTTCCCAGGCAATGGAGAAGAATACCAAATTCACATTACAGCAGCCAGCTATTCAGGACTCTTCATGTCAAGTAAGAGAGAACTCCTGCCATATGTCTTCTCCTTTATCCGCCATTTCATTAGCTAGCAATTTGGTATCTGCAGCTCCACACAGTCCTGTTAGTTTTACTAGCACTGGACAAAGTAATATTGTCAAAACTCCAAATTCTTCCATGCAGCATCAAGGGGATACTAAAAGCAAAACAAAATCTGTTACACAATCTGAGTCCAACTCTGCAACAAATGGCGATTTAATCAGTGGTACTCCAGTCCAGAAATTTACATTAATCACAAATCCACCAATTTTATCTCCCTCTGGGGCATCAGGGGTCAGTATTATACCAACTCCAGCATCCACTGCTGTTAATGCTCAGAAGCTGGTTTTCATTAACACTCAAATCAATGGCCCATCAACCACCAATCTAGTTGCGGAGACATTGCAACAGAACCTTCCTTCTTCCCTAAGCAAAACCTTTGTTAATGTCACAGAGCAGCCACAGTTGGTTTTGATCCCATCTACAGTAGGACCACCGATAAGAATTAATTCATCACCAACTATTCAAGTAAAAGATATGAAAGTTGGACTAAATATAGGTCAGACCATTGTAAATACTAAAGGCAGTGCACAGGAGGGCCTACCAGTTAATATATTGCACTCTGGCATTTCTAAACCAGAAGACAAAAAGAGCACAACCTTGGCCCCATCCTTGACCAGTAGCACTGTGGTTCCTGTTCCAAGTTTTGCTCTGTCAGCTAATGAATCTGTATGTGTTGCAACAAAAGCCGAAAATGCCTTTACAATAACAACAGCAAGTGCACGTGTAGAATCTGTTTCAGTAACATCAAGTGGGACTTCCTCTGGGTCACAGCCTACTGTCTTGATTGGTGGCAATGATCCCTCAAGAATAAGGCCAGTTCTGGGTAATCGACTTTGTACATCAAATATTGGAAATACTGTGGGTATATCAACTGTGAAAACAGGACATCTTGCTTCATCTGTGCTGATTACAACACAGCCAACAGTATCTCCTCAAAACTTAGCATCTGCTCTGCAATTTCCAGTTATTAGCTTGCCTGGATCTGCATCTGCCCCCCACAAGGTGTTACATACAGTTCCTCAGCTGGCAGCAGTTCCAGCTCCTCTTCCAGTACCGAAAAGCCCGTTGCCCACACTGGTTCAGTTTCAGTCATCAGGAATTTCAACTGCTGTGTCGAGTCATGCAGGTATTCACAAACCTCAGGGTGTGTTGCCCCCTCCATCACCAAATACAGGTGAAGTCATCAGTTTTCCCAATTTTTCTGCCCTTCAATGCCAGCAGGTGCCTCCCACTACAGAGAAACGAAGTCATGCTTACTCTTGTGCTTCTACCGTTCAGATGTCTGAAGCTTCACCACCTGTAACAAGCAAAACAGGAGGAGGTCAGTTGAACGAATCTTCCATTCAACAGAAAATAGTCATTAACACCTGTATGCCTTTGGCACCTGGGACTCAGATAATGATTAATGGTACTCGTTTTGTTGTTCCACTACAAGGCCTTGGAGCTGGCAGCCATGTTCTTCTTCTCTCCTATAATACAAAACAGACTCCTTTAACAATTAACCATGGTCAAGAGCCTCAAGGTGTACCAGCTGTTAATCCAATAACCTCAAAAATCATCCTAGCACCAAGTCATTCATTAAGTTGGCAAATACCAAAACATCCTTTGAAAAGCTCTACAAAAATTGTGAACTCTTTTGGAGCTGCAGATGCTTTACCCATCGTACATGCAACACCCCAGATATTTAATACTTCAGCTAGCTCATGTACTCCACTGTCTGCAGTAACTCTGTCTGTATCTTCAGTGACAAAATCTCCCGTTAGTGTTGCTACATCTTCCGTTACTGCTGTTCATCCTCCAAATTCTCATTTACCAAGCAACACTTCAGTGTTTCACTCGGACACTTCTATCAAAAAACTGTTGGTTAGTCCAGAGGGAGCCATATTGAATGCTCTAAATACTCCAGCACCAAAAGTTTCTTCCCTGTCTTCATCACTGCTTCCTGTTGTTGTTTCCACAAGCAGAAATCCTACCGCTGTCTTCCCTGCATCTCAGTCATCTTGCCTTGATAAACCTGACACAGCTGCATCCTGAATTTACTGCAAATGAGCCACTTTGAAATTCTGGGGCATTCTTCAAACTTTGGAAGTTGTAACTATTGAATAATTACTTACAATGTTTTAAACAATTGATTTACTCAATATTTCTAAGGTTACAGTCCTTACCTGTTTACCTGTGGGGATTCGGAGGAAGAAAAATTTTAGTTTGTCAGAAGTTTTCAGAGAGTTCTCTAGTAAAAGGCTCACAAATGACCAATGAATTCATTGAACAGTTTGGAGAAATCTCGCCTTTTGCACATGTTCCATCTTGCATTATGGACTGTTTGCCAGTGTGTTCATGACAGTATATATCTGCTCTTTATTTGTCAAATTTATTTTTGACTTGTTTCTTTAAAAAAAAAATTATGCATTGTAAAATGCAGTCCATAGTATAGAATTGTACATATTACTGAACTCCTAAAAACCAGTACTAAACAATATGTACAAAGAACTATGCTGTCTTATTTATGTTTTGTTTACATAATGTATAGTTTTTTAGGTATTTTAGTAACTTTGGACCAGTGTACTGTTTAGCAACAATGCAGAAGAATCTGCATGTAATAAATCAAGTTGCTGTACTGCTTTGTGTTGGCAGTAGTTGAAAATATGTTTATCCGTTACACCATGGGAGAATATGTACATACATACATATATATATGTGTGTGTGTATATATACATCCTTCTTTTGGGGTATGGTAGAATGAAATTATTTAATCTCTTCTGTTCTTCTCTGATTTTATATTTCACGTGATTTGACAGGATTTGGAAGGAAGGCCTCCTTATTGTTCCTCATGATATAGGGCAGGATAACCCATAATTCATCCACTCTTAATGATTTGGTTATGTTGCCTAAATAACTCCAGTGAAGTGGTAAGGCTACAAATGGCTTCCTAAACACCAGTCTTATGTCACACTGATTGCTGTTGAGGACTGCCACGTTTTGTCTTAAAGCTTGAAGATCTGTTGAACAATTCATTGTTCTCTGTTTTACAGCCTCGTATGCATTTCCACATATCTGGTAACTGTTAGAAGGTCACTCACTCATCTTCCATCTAGCCATAACAAACTACCCTTTTTCTCACTGGTCATGCTTTCTAGATCTGTATTTTTTCTTTAGGTTGTAAGTAGTCTATCTGAAGGAGAGTGCTAAAACATCACACAAGATTAAAAGAAGCTTTATTAATACTTTGAATGGGGATAATTCACATATTGCATAAACCTTCCCTTTTTGTACAATGTATTCAGTATTTATTGGCTTAGTTTCAGCATTTGATCTGATAAAACCTTTGGGTTATTTTCTGCAGATCTGCTGAGTTCACAGCTGCCTGCTGCAGTGCTCATGGAGATAAGTTTTTTGATATCTTCTGTGATTTTGCATATAGAGAAAAGGTACCCATCTTATGAAAGATGATGATTTTAGAATTGCTGTCTTCGTATGTGTTGGGTTTTTCTGTGGAGTTTGTTGGTTTGGAGTTTTTTTAGAAACTAGAAGGAAAGATTTCAGAAGAGCTTATGAATGATAGTTGCCTTTTAAATAGCTGTGACTTCAAAGGGGATAAAAGCTTACATATCTGTATTTAGCACTGTCTTAGACTGAGTTTCATAAAGATGAAGCTTCAACCTTTGCTCCTGAACTTTCTACTTCCCTTCCCCTTTTGCTGTACACGGTTTGGCAGTTCAGATGTTGGGTTGAAGAGCAGGACCACATCTTAGTCCCTCTGTGTCGGCTGCCCTGTAAATTGTTCTGAAAAGTAACCTGGTAGCTATTTAGCTAAAGTTCTGGGAAAGTGGGGGGAAGAAAGGCTTGTGCCTTCCATGAGACCTTTCCTTTTGCACTAACTAAAAGAATTGCATTGGGAAATTGCATCTTTGTGGACCAGAAATCTCCATCTTACCTCAGGGCTGGGAAAGATGGAAGCTGTCAGTTTTGGAAGGAGAGAAGGTTTGTTTAAATTTAGAAAAAGCTACCTGCTACGCTTTTCCTACTTCTCATGAAAAGTGTTTTGTAACTGATTTTGAAGATACCTGGTAGTAAGGTTGTCTGCCTGCCAGAGTTTACAGTACTACGGATTTTTAAGTCTGACTGCATTTTACAGTTGAATGCTGCACGTGACTTTTCCAACAAAGGGAGATGGCAGAGAATGGCAGTTTCTTCATGGACATTTTACTTACTCTAAAACCATATATACCAGCAATGCATTTTATTTCCATTTCACTGGTTGAACCTTGGGACTTTCATTTTTGGGTTTTTCTCTTTTGTTGCAGTGGTTGTTCTTTCCTTTTTTTTTTTAAATTTATGTTTACTGTAGCATGAGTTGTCTACATGGTTTGGAAAACTGAAGACTCAGTTCTAGTACTGGCGTTGTTCTTGATGGAGAAAAAATTCTTGCATGGCGTTTTTCTGTGTGCTAATGTAGTAGAAAGGTTTATGCTATAATTGGTTCTAATAAAGAAAAAAGTTAGAAAAGCTGAACTTAGGAACTCAGGACTCAAGTATCTTCCTTGAATAATTTCCAAGAAATTTTCTGAATTAATATGATAATATTTTATGACTTCCATAAATATTTTATAATTTGGCAGACATAAACTTTACAACATGAAAAGTTTGATTCAGTTTGATTAGTTTTCATGGATTTTTATTCTCTGCTAGATATGTGTTCAAATTCCAAATCCTATTGGAGAAAGACTTGAGACTACTATGTAATGGGCTTGCAAAATTCATTATATAGAACCAAATTTTAGTAATTTTTGTGAATAAAATTCCTGTTCCAAATAATCTTCTCTGATAGTGTGAATGTCAGTCAGAAATAAGGCTTTTTTTCAAATTAATATAGATACCCATTGACAATTTGCTATGTACCTTTTGCTCTCTACCAAATGTGTAGTGCTACCAGTAGCACGAAACTAACTGTAGAAAAGTAGATTGTATTCACAGACCCAATGAAAAAGCAGAACTGCCTGCATCTCAACTTGAAGTTAAAAAGACATTTATTGAAACATATAAACATTGATATATAAATCAGCCTTTTAAGAAAACATGTTCAGCTTTTCAGAGCTTGTAAAATGCCTTGCTTTTAGACACCCTCAGATATTGTATACAAGTATTCATACACCATATTACGTGCAAAATTTTAGGTTTATTAATGACTTTGAATATTTTGAATTACATCCTTTCATTTACCTGAATGGGCATGTTCTGCACAATAGTTTTCCTTTGTTATGAGTAGGAAATGACACTAATACTGCATCACTGTTCGAACCCCCATTTGTGCTGCCATTTTCTCATAGGGATTCTGCCACACTAGAAGCAATTGAATTTCACAAGTCTTAGGGGTCATAGAAGTACCTATTCAAGCCAAGTATGTTACTGTCAAGTCATTCAAACCTGTGCTGATTTCACTGTGTGACATAGCAAAGAGTTCAGTGCAAAAAGGGAAGCAAAAATTCTCCTGGTGAGTGAAGAGAAACTAATTTGTCCATTGGAGTAGGTCAAAAAATTACTAAAAGCTAGCATTTGAAGGGTGTCCATAGCTGCCACAGTGTGTGTGGTTCACAGTTGGTTTTGCTTATACTTTGTGGTAGTGCAGAATTTTAGTAGCTCAAATTAATTTTAAAGTAAATTAATATTTTTTATTAAAGCATGGATGTTTGTTACATTTGTTGAGGACTGTTTCCTTTAAATAGAATGGCCAGAGATGCTCACAAAGACTTAAACTCATGTAGACTGCTCCCTGTAAGCTGCACCTCAAATGAGTTTACTGACTCAAAATAATAAGAAAAACAAGATTAATAATACTGCATCAGACTTAAGGTCCATCTATCCGATTATTATGGCCATCTATCCCAGCATCACCTAGTCTCTTGAAGCACTCAACAATAGCATTCCAAAAGAACACAGGCCTGAATAGTCTTTTAGTATCCACTAATATGTGAGCCAGTCTTCCTCATGCAGCTGTGATTTTTTTCGATTTAATAGCTTTCAGTGTATTTCTCTTGATGAAATACACCAATCCTTTCAAGAATTCATGGAAGCATGTAAACAAACTATTACCATTCACAGCATCCAGTGGTAAAGAGTTTGTCAATAAATCTCCTTTTTGGTTTCCAAACCTGGCACCTGCTAGTTTCATTTGATGCAAATAATATTTATATTGTAAGATACAATAAGCCTTTGCTCTTTGTTATTTTTCCATGTGGCCTATGTAGACCTTTGCCATGTTGGTTGTCTCTTTTCTAGAATAAAGAGAAATTGTGAATTCAATTATTTCTTTCATGGAAGTAATCAGTTGCTGTCATTGCTGTGTATACCTTCTCAATTTTATTATATCCTTGAGATGTGGTATTAGAAGAGTGCCTATTCTAAAAGTCCTATGAACTATTCAGCAGTGTGTTGATGATTTTTCTTTCATCATAATTATTTCAATGTTTGTGAGTTGGTTTCTGACTATTATTTAGCCTCATACAAACTTTTTGTAGAAATATCAATTGTAAACCAACTTCACATTGGTGTCAGCTCAACTCGTCCAATAAAACTATACCACTTGTAGAATACTGTAGCTGTAAAAACATGACCTTTAAACCAGATTATTGAAGACTGCAAGTCTGGCATTCTCTACCGCAATTTTTGCTTGGTGTAGCTCTTTTGAAGATGTAAAAGGACAAACTACTGTAATGATTTTCAACATGATGCTTTTTAAATCTCATTATTTTTGTGCATAGGATACAAGATAAAGTCTGTATACGGTCATTTTATACAGACTGGCATCCACATAAAGATTTTTTTAGTTGTTGAAGAAGCCACTTTGTAAATGTGACACAGAGCAATGTTATTTTAAAAAATTTTCCTTGAAACGACAGTGGCATAAAAGCAAATTTTAAGATCTTGATAAATCTTGATGTATTTTCTTCTTTTCTCAAAATATGGAATTGTCTGGTCAGTAATCACACCTGAATGTCTTGCGTAAACCTGGAAACCGGGATACTTCATTGTTTCATATGTGACTGGTCCAGAAGTTCTTCAGAAAGTTGGTGGTCTTTACAGTATCTTTTATTACAATCTCAGCTGAACTAAACACATTAAATTAAAATTGTATGTAAAATTAATGCAAAGAAAATGTAATTAATTGCTTATAATATTTCTTGAAATTATCTTTGCTACACAGAAGGTCTATTAAACTCTGCATAAATATGATTTCCCACCTTTTGCAGATGAAGACAATGAAGTTCTGAGTTCTCATAGCAACATGGAGGAACTGGGAATAGAATCCTTGGTCCCCTGACTCCTTCCAGCATCCCATCCATAACTAAAGGTTAGATACCTAGATTACTGCTTTGTCTTCCCCTATTATAACTTTTTACAATGAAGAAAATAATTGGAAAATGCAAGTATTTTCAAGAATGTGAGGAGCATTGACAAATAGCATTTATAAAAATTAAATAGCAAAGGGAAGCAATATAGTAAAGAAGCAACTGTGATTTTTGTGAGTCTTCAGGCTTTAGAGCTTTGCTTGTCAATGCCAATGTCATAAAAATAAGACAATATACTTTGTTAATTAGTTGCTCATATTGATTCCATCTCATAAATAAACAAGTATAAAATCAGACTATTTTGGCTGTCAATAGGTCATTAGCATCTGGTACCAGCATATTCATTGAGATCTGTCCACGTAACATGCTGTTATTTGTAAAATCATTCCTCACTCTTTTTTTTAATGACATGCAGCAGTGACATTGAGTAACAGACAGGCATTAGTGACTGGGTACTACTATGTAGCCACAGGGTGTCTTCCTTATAACAAATAATCATTATGGATTCCATTTACACAATATAAAAAGCATTTACACAATATAAAATATTATAATCAATTTTAGCTACTGGGAAGGAGGAATTGTTTGTATCTATTTTTAAAAAACCTTGTCAATTCATATTAGCAACACACCAATACTAAAATTACAGTAGTGTGTTTGAGGCTTGTCTGGACAGTATTCTACAGTTCAACTACATGTTATGCCTTTGAAATATTGTTCTTGCCAGTAGTGTGCTTTTTGCAATGTGAACTTAAAAGAACAAACAGTGGGAGAGGCCTGTCTAGAGTATTTGCCTCCTGCCATGGCCTAAGAAACTGATGGAAAACGAAAACATTTTGTTAAAAGAGAGCCCGTGTCTGAAAGTGAATTTCTTACTTAGGCACATGAAATGCAAGTGATATGGCTGGTGCAGCAGTCCTGTCCTTGTATGAGCTGCACCTTGGACTGGGTGTTTCACTCACTGTAGTGGCCAGTAGAGAATGCTTAGTGAAAAGAATTAAGAAACAGATGAAGTATGAGTTAATTTTCCCAGTATGTATACACGGCCTCCAACAGTAATTCCAAGAGAACTGTGTGAACTCAGCCTGAGCTTGTCTGTGACATGAAAGGGCAGATTTTGCAGCCAAAGAATCAGGTACTGGAAAAAGGTGAGCAGTGACTTGAGAATCAGAGCAGAAAAAACAGTGATATAAAAGCATAAAACTGCTTCTCCATTATAAGAAGTGGTAGGAGAGGTGCATAAATCCTGTTAAAAAGCAGAAGTTTTGAATGAGGAGTTGACCAAAATGGTTGTTGGGGCCAAAATCCAAGAAGTGAAGATCATGTGGGCTGCATATCCTGGGAATTATGAATGTAAGAAAGACAGGTTTCTTACATCTGTATCAATACCAGAAACATTTAGGTTGAGTTTCCTGGAGATAGCAAAATAGGAGTAATTTATTTCAAGACAGACATCTGACACCTTTTAATCCTTGCAAGGATTTCTCTACAGGAGATAATTGTCAGGGAATATTCACGCTTACCATATAATTTAGTTGTTTTAATGCGAATTCTGAAGCAGTTCTAAGGTTTTTCTGAGTATGGCTGCCAGATGGCAATCCTAAAATTCTTCCTGCAAACAACTGTAGAATCAAATCTAGCGCTGAACAGTGTCTAAAAAGGGCCACTCTTTTGCTCCAGAGTGTTTGAGCAATGAGTTACTTGAGGTGTATGTGGTGCTATGGAGAAATAGAAATCAATTACTTTTTCCAAGGTAAGTGGGAAAGAACAACTTGATAGAACTTGGAAGATTACACCTTTTTCTTAAGAAAATTATTTTCAACAAAAATGAGTCAAATCTTTCCCCTTATAGCTACAAGAATGCAGCGGATGGTAAGGTAAATGAAAAAAAAAAGAATTGTGAAGAAGGAAGGCTGCTTTTCTGTGTAAGCAGAGAACATGGCAAACATGCAGCAGAGAATTCTGTTTCTCCCATGCAGAGATGGAAGCTAGTGGAATTGAAAAGACTTTACAAAATTAGTATTGAAAGTATTTGTGGTAGGCCATCACTGTTTTGTACTGTTTTGAACTCATGTGGTGTATCTCTCAGGAAAGGAGCAAATAAAGCACGTGGTACAGCATGTAACTGGGGCTATACTAAAAGGGTTAGGAAATGTGAAGGCACATGGCTGCTCCATCACTGTTCAGATTTTCACCCATGTGAATCCACCAAGACTGGAGCTTGCAGCTATCCCACGCGAAGAGCTTTCTGGGAGAATAAGAGGAGGCAATAACTGTGACATTTAATGTCAATAGTATTTGTGGCATTTAATGTCAATAGTGTTGCCACAATGGATTATACATTCTGCCCTTTCTTCTCTAGTTAAATAGGGCCGAGTAGTCTCTTGTCCTTTTTTTGATGAATAAATGTCATAAAATCACAGAATCACAGAATGGGTCAGGTTGGCAGGGACTACAGCAGGTCACCTGGTCCAATCTCCCTGCTCAAGCAGGATCATGCCAGAGCACATTGCACAGGATTGCTCCAGATTGTTCTTGAATATTTCCAGTGAGGGAGACTCCACAACCTCTCTGGGCAATCTGTTCCAGTGTGAGAGATACGATCCAGTGTGATTTGGGAGATGGTTCAGGGTGGATGAGGATGAGATGGATAAGCCTTTCTCCTTCGTATTGCTGTGAGCACAAGTAAGTTAACACCACTACCCCCAAAAATGTAGTCTTCTGTATTGGCACAAGAGTAGAGTCTATGTGGACATAACATCTAGAAGAGCTAGATTTTGGCAGCAAGGGAAGCAACAGTTCATTCTGTTCATTAGAAATCTAAGGCTGCTGCCTTTGAGCCAAGGACTTTTTGGGGTAAGGAAGTAAAGTGAAAATCGGAGGTTCTCTAAGGATGCAAAATGTGGAGGGTCAATTCCAAGAAGTGCACAAGTGCTGGATTTTAGCTGGCTGCATGCATGGGATGTGTAGATAATAGCTGTAGGTAGCTTTTTAAACTTTATTCTGCTGCTGGTTTACCTTTATTACTGCATGTAAAGTTCAGTGCAGATGTGTGTCCGAAAGACAACACTGGAAATTTTCAAGCACTTTTCAGCTCTAATGGGCAGTAAAAGATGTTACTTTTACTAGTAACATCTAGTGAACACACAACAACCTTTCAATCTGTTGCACAGTTTATATGCAGTCAGCAGAGAAGTACAAGTGAATAAATGCTACTTCTCCAAAGACCAAGAAACTCATTAACCTTTTCTTTTAAGTAAGAAGTGAAAAGAAGTTTGCTTTTAAAGGCAAAAAAAATGTACTCTTATGTCATGTGAGTACATGGATGTAACACTAAGAAAGTAATGGATATTTTACCAATATTAGACATAAACATGAATCAAAATATTTCACTGAAAAATTACGAGCAATATGGCTAGTACTAATACAGTTCTTAGGGCTAGGATAATATGCATACGTCCCCAGCTCTAGCAGGGGTTAAGCCAAAAGAGATTGCTGGGGTGAATGTTACTGGATTGTCCTAGCAACCAGCTGCAGATGCCAGTCATGTTACATTGGACTAGCGAGACTCTAAAAAAGCAGGTGCTTCCTATGGAAAGTTCGTGGTACTTCCTTTTATCATAACCTGTGTAGAATATACCTTTTGGCTCTTGGCTCAGTGAGTGTTTTGCTACATGGTGCAGAATGCGAGGAAGATTGAACTCATCAGGACCTGCTGCATTTTACCTTTGTTCAGTGGCTGGGATGGCTGACCAATATTCTAGAATCTTTGAAAGCTACATTGAGGCTTGTAACTGCATTAGAAAGTAGATGATCCAGCAGAATGGTGCCAGGAATCCAAACACAGACAGTGTAACTGCTGTTGCCACTCTAACTTACCAGTCAGACCAAAACACACTATATTAGCAAGGGTCTGTTTTCGAAGTATTCATTGCATCTACATAAGGGTTGCATGCAAAGCTATGGAGAAGTTCCTAAGATCCTCTTGTACAGTAAGCTTTAAAAACTGTGTGTCTGCTGCTCTGATAGTGCAGATGAGCAGCAAGCAGAGCTTCATATCTCCAGCCACCTCTTCATCAGCATCCTGGGGAAAAACTCCAAGTGCCCATGAATTTCTTCATTAGCTTTGTTTGATGGAAGAAAATGAAGCACAAATACCATGTTTGTTCAGAGTTATAGTTGTAATACAAGGCATCTGATTGCAGCCTGATTGCAAAGAGGGTAAAAACCAGAGGAGCAGAAGGTCTTCAGCTTTTACATCCTCTCTGTTACATACATGACCAAACTAAAGAAATTATGAATCTAGATTTTGGTGACCATTTGCTACTCTGGGGTCATATTAATCTGAAAGACTTTGCAGGAGGATTGAACACCATATACCGTGTTCTCCACGTGTGGTAGTTGAGACATCTCTATGCAATTCTCTTCAAAGGAACAGACGTCCTGGAATGTTTTAACTAGTCTTTGGTAAAGTGCAGTGTTATTGAGTATAATGCAGAAAGTACCAGTTCTTGCAGCATGCAGCTTTGGCAATTGCAGGTCTCTTGTTTTCAAGGTGTGATCTGTCTTGTATCAGTGTTTTTTTCAGTGAGTCAGCAACCAGGCTCTGCAGTGTACCATCACTGGGTACAGAGCCAGATTTGAAAAATGGAATTTAGAATGGTGTTCAGCATGAGTGATGACATTTACACCTGTTTAACAGAGTGCTCTGTGAAGCTCTATTTCATGCTCGTATTTTAATGCACTTAAATCTGAGACCACTGTCTAACTATGTCTGTAAAGCAAAAAATAGTGCTTTCACAGGGAGAAAAAAGGAGAGGACTTTCTGAAACCTAAGGATAGATTTCCAAGAGGGCTTATCTATCCTTTAAATATCTATAAATTCAGGTCAAAGTTTAATTACTCCAGCTCTGGCTGCTGATGAGTTCTAACAATTTGGCCTTACATAGTTCCACAAAGAAATTAATATTTCTACTTTATCAATGTTAACTTCCTCATAAGCTTTTGCAACAGCTGGTAACATA
This sequence comes from Oriolus oriolus, assembly GCA_013400235.1. NCBI lineage: Eukaryota > Metazoa > Chordata > Aves > Passeriformes > Corvidae > Oriolus > Oriolus oriolus. The sequence continues at coordinate 77,807 of VXBT01002080.1, read as the reverse complement.
TTTAATTCTGACACTACTAAAAATGATTATGATCAAGTAAAACTTTTTGAACTCTAAGCACTTTATTTCTTTATAGTAAATAATCTCTATTAATCTTTTAATTAATTTTTTTCTTAGACATGATGCGTGTGTCAGTTCTATTCCACTGTAGCATTTAACAGTCTTTTGAAAGGACGCTGCCCTGGAGTAGACAAATGCAGAGTGCTGAGTTGCTAAAGGTAACAGCCCCAAGCTTTAGCTTACCAGTCCTGCAAAAAAATTAGTCAGCCATTGTGTTCTACATCTCTAGTGCTTACTAGCTATAAGCTGGCATTTTTTATATTTTCCTGTGTATTCTTCTTCCTGTTGCTAAATAATTCCACAGTTTTTTTCCTGACAGGCGGATATTGGAAATGACACAGGTAAGACAGCTTTTTAAGTTAAAGTGTATCTCTTAAGTTTCTAAATAAATATATCAACTAAATTTATAAAAACATACCGATGGATTATAACCTTTCACAGCAATTACTGATATTTATTACCTTCCAACAATTTTACTAATCTATATAAACATTTTTATTACAAAAGAAGCTTTTCAAAAAAACTATGTCGTATTGTTTATCAACATATATGGAGTTTATGTTAAGCAAGTAAATGTGCCTTGTGTTTAAAACTTTTTTTGTTTTAAGGTGTTTGTATTTGCGTAATTGATGACAAAGAAGTAGACTCTTTACTAATAGTTAATAATTGCTTTATTAAATTAGTTTTCTTCTGTAACTACTTTTGATTTTAATGAGTGTTGAATAGTTTTAGCTGCTTCCTGCTGTGACATATCAGGCCTTGTGTATGAATTTGTTGATCTGCATATAATATTAACTAATCTGGCAAGCAAGCAATAACAAAAAAGCTAAGTAAACAATAACTACCAATGTATGTAGCCAATTTATACATATCATTGCATTGTTTATGCATATGTTCATTGTTGTTGATTACTGCTAGTGTTCTGGCAAGCTGGGAAAATTAACATCTTGGAGTCTGCTGTCTTCTGTGTTCTTCAAGAAACATGGTTTTCATGCATTTTCTTACATAGTTTCATCATATTAGAAAGAAATTACATGTAAAGTTTTATATTTATGAAGTTCTTTTGCTCTCTCGCATGACTGCCGCAAGGAACTGAAGATGATGTCATTATGCCCATTCACAGGTATGAAGTAATACGGACTCCAAGCAGAAACTCCTAGATTGCCTAGACCGATCATGTTTTGTAAGGAATTAATTCATTACAGGTACATAAACAAGTGATGTGAGGTAAAAGCGTGTTGTAAAACATAGTCGCTTTTTGGAAGTTAATTTTAAAACTGCTGGTAAAGAAAACAGTCTGTGAGATGACATGTAGTCAAATGATTCAGTTCATTTTGTGACATTCTTGTACATCACATTCTAAGGAATAGTTGGTTTGGGGTTTTTAAAAATTTTTTAAAGAAAGGGAGACTAAATAAGGAAGATGAAAACAAAGGTGCCATCACTTTTTACTCTGATTAATACTGAATAGTATGTGATTACAGATCTATGTAGACCTATGAAGGATTCAATATGACCAGACCATAATGTATTAATCTGACCACAGGAAGTAAAAAGCTTAAAACAAAAGCGCATTCAGATTTATTAAGGCATTTCAAGGACCAGTTTTGTAAATGAAGCAGGAATACTTTCAGCAACTGCGAATGAAAACATGTTGTTTGCTTTTGTATGATTTTAGCTTCAAGAAGGTTAAGCATATATGGGAAATTAATAGCAAGCATGAAGAAATGTAATCAGTATGTTTAGGATTCCAAATTTCATGTTATGGTGAATAAGGTGGTGGTGACTGATCTGCAGCAATTTTATCGTAAGCTGGTGGAGCATCAGGTACCTATGGTAAGGAAAATGGGTGTGAAAGATCAAAAAAACCAATTGAGTTACAATGACAATGACAAGAAAATGACATTAAACATGCATTAAGCTATTTCCCACCGTATTAGATTCAGTTCTATGACTTACAGTAGCTGAGCTTGTTCATTGTGTCTGTTTTTTAAGGTTACTTTTTTGGTAGTATGTTTTCTGATTTTGCATCAGATTAATTTTATTGCTAATGTTCATCCAAAGAGAGAACTTTCAGTGTTGTAAAGGCAGGAATATTTTTCTTATATATGGGGTGCTTTTATATTGATAATTCAGATAAATATTGAAGCTTTTCTTTAAGAGTCCTGATGCAGGCACATTGTCTTATTTCTGGTGTTAAAAATTTGAGCAGCATATTTAGAATTGGTTATAAGTTAGCCTTTTCTCAATTCTAAAGCAATTTAAACACTTTCATTTATATATACTTATCACTTAATTTACCTTTTTGAAAATTGAAAGTTTAAATGTTCATCTTTCCATAATGATTAGAAGAGCTAACAGCTTGAAGTTTTATAATGTTCCCTGACAATGCTTGTCAGAGTATAGTATATACCAGACACAATCTGTTTGTAGTTTGTCAGAATGGCAGAAAATCAATTAGGGAGATATTTGGGTTTTTTCAGTATATTTCAGCATTCAGGTGTTGCACCATTCTAATAGATTACATAATGATCATACAACTTAAGAATAAATGTAAGTTGAAGAAAGTTTTTGAAATAAGAATTCTAAATAGTAGATTTTAAACATTTCAAAAATTTTTCAGAATACAAGTTTTTCAAATACTACTTTATAAGTTGATGTTGAGGCATTGAAGACTCAGTCTATGAGAGCATACACCAAGGGAGAAGTCATCAAGTGTCTGTTTAACAATATGGTCTCACCAGGTCTTACTCAGTTTTAAGTAAGCGAGATCTTGAGTTGCAGCTTACCACAGGATTAAAGTCTCTGTACTCCTGCAGAGCCATTTTGCAGTCCAGTATTGCTCCCTCACCTACCACCTTTCGTAATGTGCTCACACTAGAATTTTTGCTCTGTGACAGATCATAAAAAAATAAGGGAAAAGTGAAAGGAAGAAGAGACTGTGAAGTTGGAGCAAATTATGCATCATTTAAAATTTGACAGCCCATTTACAATATGTATTAGAATCTGGGATTAGGGCCAAACACAATGCAAGTGTGTTTACCTAACACTTTTTGCTGCTTCTTCTGAGACATACTATCTCTCTCTCCTGTGTAATCCAATTACAGTGCCAGAAAAATAAGTATCACATTTTTTAGGTCCCAGACTGATGCAAGAACTGACATCTCATGTACCCGAATGCCTCCTCCTTTTTATGCCACCCATTTCTTTCCTTAATCCCCAACCTTTTTGTTTTCCATTTTTTCAGCATTTCTTTTGTACACATTCTGTACCAGTTCTCCCCTAACCAAAAATAGCCTAAGAAAAACATGATTTTCAAAACCAGAAAGTAGCAATCTGTGATAAGCAAGAATTTAAAAACAGATTATGCTTTTCGCCAGGATGTCCAAAGCAGGCATTTGGCTTGATATTTGAAGGGGTTTTCTTGAGCTCTACCTTCATTTTCGCAACATTTCACTGTGAAAGTTCAGTTTTTAGGTATTCTGCCAGTTGATATATGTATTGGATAGATAATTGGAAAAGGAATAGGACAAAGTTATCAGAAACGGAAAGGAAATGGATTTGCCGACTTAGATGAGAGCTTTGCTGGGTTTTTAAATCCCACATAGTTACTTATATCTTTTTCAAAATATTAGGATAACTAAAAGATACTTACTGTAAAACATATATTTGGATAAAGCTTTGTCCTGGTTTCAGCTGAAGTAGAGTTCATTTTCTTTTAAACAGCTGGTACAGTGCTTTGTTTTGGATTCATTATGAGACTAATGCTGATAATACAGTGATGATTTGGTTTTTGCTTGGTACCTCTTACTCTATGTAAAGCACTTTTCAGTGGCTCATGCTCTGTCACAGAGCAGGTGCGCAAGAAACTGAGAGGGCTCATGGCTGAGACACCTGACCTGAACTAGCCAAAGGGATGTCCCACACCAGAGAACATCATGCCCAGTATATAAAGGAGGGATTTGGCTGGGAGGGGCTGATCGCTGCTCAGGAATGAGATGGGCATCAGTTGGGGGTGGTGAGAAACTGTATTGGGCATCACTTATTCCTTTGGGGTTTTACTCCTCTCTCTGTCTCCTTTTCATTATTATGATTAGTAGCAGTAGTAGTAGGTGATTATATTTTGTTTCAATTTTTGAACTGTTCTTATCTCAGCCCATGAAGTTCACCTTTTCTTTCTGATTCTCCTCCACACCAGGGTGGCAGTGGGAAGTAAGCAAGTGTCTACATAGTGATTAATTGCTGTCTGGGGTTAAACCATAACAAGCTTTCATTTTAATGGATTATAAAAGACTTCCCTTTCATAGGAGGGGGAGCAAAACTTCAAAAATAAAGCTTTGGGACTTCTAACAACAGATGTTATGAGAAGGATTGTACCTTTTCTTTTAATATTTTCTAAGAAGACACAAATTAGAGTATTTTTAAAGTAGTATTTAGAAAACAAATCTCAAACCTGCCCCACTTCTTTTGTGAATCTTAAAACTGCAAGTCACACTTTATATGGATGAATCACACATCACCCATATATGAGCATATTTACTTACTTGTAACAAGTTAGTTATTTTTCTTCTCTGCTTCCTAGATTTACTCTAATCATATCTGTCCTTATTTAGGGGTAAATCTTATAAATAGTGGATATATTACTTTTATTTAAGTGAAAGGACACACCTCTTCATTTTGTGTAAATATAAACATAATGCTTCCTAGAAATAATTTTTCCTACTGATGTGTTGTGCAAAGCTGGGCAACTGGTTTCATATCCCTTTGTTTCTGGTTCCTCTTACCCCTTTGTCTGCCTTGCAAGTTCTTCAGGACAAGTTGTGTTTCTTATTGTGTGGTTTTGTCTGTGACATATGTCAGTGTAAATACTGTCTGAGATAATGATGTCCTGTTATAGATTTTATGTTCTCTGCATTAATGTCATGCAAATCAAGGTAATATGTTGTCAAAATAATTGCACGATAGAAAATGAGCTGCCACACTTACCCGCAGACTTTTGTAGCCACTACGTCTTTTGTAATACCAGCAGCCAAAGGCAAGTAAAATTGCCAGCACCAAAATGAAAAGTCCAATTCCCAGAGCTCTGTTGGAAAAGCAAAACAAAATCATTAGCACTGCAAATACATGCGTCCTCCCAGGAGCAAGAATGGTTAGGCCAAAAGTTTGTGTCAGCATCCTTTTGTCAGAGGAAAGCATGGAGCAGAATTTGCCACAGAAAATAGGCAAAGTACCACTAACTTCAGCCAGTTTCTGTAGATTTAGCAGTTAGCTAATTTCTCTACCCAGTTCTTAAACATTTAAAAAATATATTTCTTTGAAAATAATTATCTATCAGCGACTACTGATTCAAAAAAAATACCTGTCTGTAGATTTAGCAAATCACAGCATTGTGATATTGCAAGTGAATGTGAAATAAATTAAATGCCACATCTGCAATGATGCAGCTCATGTTTATTTGCCAAATTTCTCTAGGCAGCAAGTATTGAAAAATGTATCCTAATTGCATCATATTTCAACAACTGCTAATGACTGAAGGATTTTTTGGATACATAAAACACATTACAACCTTAAAACATGTCTAAGAAACTTTGCATTATTCATAAAGAGCTCTATAAGGATTTAGTTCTTGCATGACATACTAGGCACAGTACTGGTCTCATGGGTCATTTTAGGGAAAATACACCTTGCAGACTGTGCTGTGAAACATCCTTCCCACTGCTCACTGGGGACTTGGCAAAAGCAGCACAGTTCCACTCTATGTCAAAAAGCAAGCTGACAAAGTAATTGCAAATTTCGTAGTCACAAAAACCCTTCCTTCAGTGTTAATATCCTCCCTGTTGAGACATAAGGAATTCATTCCCCTTTTTTTTGTTCTTTGCCTATTCAGAAACAGAAGAATATGGCAAAATGGTTAAAGGGAAAAGTATGGGGGAAAGAATTACTGTATAAATCAGGATAAACACATTCTAACATACTTCTGTATATCTTATGCCCAGCTGCCTTGCAGTAATTACCCTAGGCTTTTCCATTGCAAATGAGTAGTGGCGTATGTGACTTATCAGAGAGGTTTTATATCTATCTGCTATCATTTTCACTGACCCCAAGTCTCATGAAGGAGTATTTCCTTGTGAGCTAAGAAGCCTGGAAGGAGATGCAAGCAGATTTGTGTGGCAGAACAGGCTGCTTTTTTATCTGAACCTCCTGTGTGCTGTTTGAAACATGAAGCCCCTTGGAGACAAAGGGATTTTCTTTTTCCGAAGTACGTGGATCTTGTAAGTTGCTCCTGCCCCTTGAATACTTTGTGTGGCCTGGAGGCCTGTTTAACCCAAGAACAGAGCACACAGCAGTCACTTTCTGATGCAGCCAAAGTTATGAGATGGCTGCTCCACTGGTTTTGCTACTCTTGCCAGCACAGTTAAAACTTGGAGGGACTGCTTCTCCAGGCAGCTGCTGCCCTCTCTACATTTTTAGACTTTCTGCTTTTCAGATGTTGTGTAGTTTTAGCTGTCCATTAGCCTGCATGCCCCCAGAATGTATGTCATTTCTGGAGCTGGTACTTTTGACTGCACATTGCTATCTAACTCCTTTCCTAACTACTCAGAGGCTAGTATGGAAAGTGTGTATGCAATTTCTTGCAATTCCAGTTAAAGCTGAAGCTGTGCTACTGGGAATCTGGGCTCATATCTGGAATACTCCTTGTGCTGAAAGGAGAGTGTCATTTTTGCATATCTAGAAAAACTACTTACAATTGCAGCCACTAGAATTCACAGCAGTTAGAGGTGAGCATGCCTAGTTTCAAGTGTTGAAACATGACTAGCGAGCTTTTATTAAAAACAAAAACTGAACTGCTTTGTATGGACTATGAGAGAGATTTCCCCTTTCTTTATTCTTTTTGCCAGAGCTGATCATGGAGGAGCAACTGTCTTGCAGTATGAGTGTTTGCAACAAGTCATTAAGTTTGTGCCTCAGTAAGCCAGTACCAGCAGTACAATCCACATACAGATATCCCAAGCACACTGGAATTATTTGTCTAATGTAATAAAACATCACTAGTTGGGTGGTGTCTCTAATAATCCCAGACCAAACATATTTTACTGTAATTCAAAAGTAAAAAATATTAGCCAGAAACAGTTTGGGAGTCACATTTGTATGGCAATGATGTCTTCATCTGCTTTTTTTTTAACCATTTCTGTGGGAGGTTCCCCCCATTCTTTAGGGTGAGACAATGTCCCTTTGAGGTCCCTAAGGTCTGTGAATCTAGGGATAAATTTAGTATACAGATCACCTTGCAACAGCCTCAAAAGTAAATTTTAAATAAGCCTTAATAAACCTGGTAAAGGCTAATGACTTGTGATCGTATGATTTAACTCTAGATTCTTGAAATCTACAATTCTGATTTTTCTTAACTTTGAGGGCTCTTTAAGATTGCACAATGACAAACATTAGAGACAACTACAGGGTAGTTAAAATGCACTCCATCTATATACAACAGTGACTTTTTAAAAATACAATTTTCTGGTTTTCTTTCAATGCAAATTTTTTCACCAGCTTAGATGCTAATATAGGTTTTGATTTATGCTTACTCTTCTGCTGCAAAGTAGGTGTGTCCTTTCCCTTTGAAATAGTTGCCATCCAGGTGGTTGTATCTTCTGGGCATTTTGTGAGGTTGGTCCTGCTCAAACCTGCAGGGTAGAAACACAGTGTCTCAGTGTGATAAATGATTTGTTACCTTTAAAGCATAATATTATCAGCTTTCTTGTTTTAACGGGAGCTTTTTAGAGGGGCAGGATAATCGGATATCTTCAGAATCAAGTAGATCCATATACATACGCAACTGTCCCAATTTAAAATAAAACTCAAAATCATAACTATAGCCTACATATGAGTATCACCACTGACATGAAGGACATCAACTGAGTGCAACAGTTTGCAGAATTTGATGTGATCTTTTTTTGTACCAAGTGATGGCAGACTTCTGGAGCAAAATCTAGAATATAGGAAAAAAAGGCAATTTACCTGGACAAGAAAAACTATTGAGAAAAAAAACCTAATATTGTTCTTACAAATAGTTGTTTGTCTATTCTATTACTCCCTGTAAACACTCAGGGGACAGGTTTTCAGTCACTAGAGACCCTCAGAGATCTGTTGAATTTCAGACAGGAATACTGATTTATGTCTGCTGACAGTCTAAACTCAGATGTGCAGGGAATTTATATTACAATCTTAATTCCCAATCATTATAATCTTAATTCCCAGTCTTAAGGTGATAATCATAGCTGTCTGAACAGTCAAAAATCTATTCAATCAAATATAATGAAGAACAAATCCACAAGTAATCATGTTTCTGTAAACGGAAGAGCACAACAACAGATCCTACTTGATAGTATCCGGCTAATCTACCTACGCTATACAGGTAAATTATAAAACACGATGACTTCACTGAAGGGAATTTTAGCCAAGGAAAGAAAACATTATGAGTTCACTTAGAGACAGTCAAGCCTCTTCTAAAGCATAACTTTAAAGCAAACCTGAAAATTTTGTGTAAAATGAAAAAATATAAATCTTACCTCCTTCAGACCTGTATTCTGTCTGAACTGAAGGCATGTGCAGCTTTCTTTGACTGGGTCTGGTTTTTTCTCCTTTGATCTGTCCTCTTATGACTATCACGAGTTTAAATTCCTTTCAGTACAGCTTCTGAATGCATTAATTAGCATGAAAGGGGCAAAGACACAACTTCTCATTTTCTTCTGCATTCTTCCCTCTTAAAAAGCAGCAGAAAAATCTGTTATTACTTGATTATTACATGTACTCTGACAGACCAACACCTTTATACCTGCCCAGTAAGTACAAGCTCCTAGAGTGGGCAGGCTGTTTCTAGATTCAAACATGTTTTGATCTAAGGTTGGTTATTTTGTTACAGAGGACTGGTATATTGGCATGTATTTACTATAGCTTTGTTTATGCACACTTTTTGCACTGTTTTAACACTGTGCAAACAAGTATATGTGGGCCAAAACTCATTATACTGTGACAGAAGTGTCCTAGATAAGGTAAATACAGTTTAATTCTATACAGAGAAGCAAATACTGCAACAAAAAGAGAGTCTGTCCCATGGGCTGCAGAACTAATGGAGCCTGGCCCTTGCCTGTGCTAACCCTGTAGTAATTCCATATGGAAGATCAGGCAAGAAATGGCAGTCTGGTTGATTCAGAGATCTGGGTGCTGTGATATACCAGCTGTTAGTTGCTGCCAAAAGAGAGAGAAGATACAAGAACCATGTTCTGCTTGTCATTTGTCCTAATGAATCATTAATCTGAGCCTCTCTGTCCTTCTACAGATTCTTTAAATTTGAAGGATTAAGGACTTTTAAGTTTTCACTTGTCTTTGAAGCTGTGCACCGGGCTCTAAATGTGCTGAAAATGGCTGACACACATGAAAGAAAATAGGAAAGAACAGATAATGTGAGTGACCAACATCCATTTCATTAGGAAGTCAGAAGAAAAGTATTAACATTGATATTTTTTAGCTAGTGCAGGGCTCAGAACTCACCATTTTCCTGCTTATGTATTTTTCCTAATTATGGTAAAAATCTGACCTGTCTTTATATATTTCTCCATTATAGTGCCTAGTGACAGGGCCAGAGGCAGTGGGCACAGACTGAAACACAGGCTGTGCTCTCTGAACATCAGGAGGCTTTTTTTTCTGTGAGGGTGACTGGGCACTGGCACAGGTTGCCCGGACAGTTTGTTGAGTCTCCTCTGTGGAGATCTGCAAAAGCTGTCTGGACACAGTCACAGGCAACCAGCCCCAGGTGGCTCTGCTGCAGCAGGGGGTTAGACCCCAGGACCTCCAGAGGTGCCTTCCAAACTCAGTTGTTCTGTGATTGGCAGCAGAAGGATCTAGCTGGTTTTGCTAGACCCATTAAAGTTTGAAACAACATGGTTGTTGCTGAGGGGAAAATAAAGGGTACAAGAAGAATGAACAGTGAGGAGCATAAAGTTACTAATTTGGCCGAGTTGTCCCAGATGAACTCAGTAGGAATTTCAAAGGCAAAAGAGGTGCAGGGAAGTTTCTGTAAATACCTATGTGGGTAAAACTGTAAGTGGACGCTGTCACAGTCTGTCAAGTTCCCAAGAAACATGCCAGCCCTTGTGCATTCTGAAAATGTTGTAGAGTTCCTTATCAAATCATGTGTTTTCCTGAAGAAAAGCTTCACTTCCGGAAGAGGATGATAACTGAAGGGTGCTGTTTGATCTTGTGAGAATCAAAGCACTAATAAAGAAAATCCATGTGATTTCTTTATGTAGCAAAACCAGTCTGACCCTTACTTGCCTCAAGTGATGCGTGGGGCAAAATGCCAACTACTTGAATATTTTGTGTTCTGAATAAATCTGTTGTTAATAGTATAATAAAAAAGGGGGAAAAAACCCTAACTTTGTCATGGATCTATGGTGCCATCTGGAATGTAAGTGCAGAATGCTGCCATTGAGGAATTGGATGGATGAGGAGGTGAAACACCACATCCTGCTTCTGATCTCAAGCTTTTTACAAAATCTTATTTCTCTGATGTAGTGCTACTAACTCCATCATTGTAAAGTCACTGGAATTGACATATGGATTCCAAAGGTGTTACCTTTTCAAAGACAGTATTTCAGGAGAAGTGGGTGGAAGAGGAGTACTTTGGAGAACCCCCAAAGTAACACAGTTTTTTTTGTGACAGCCAAACCTTTGGCAAACCCAGGACAGTCTGATGAATCTTGGTGAAAGGTAGGAAATGAATGCTTCTAGTGTAACTGAAAGTAACAGACCTGACCTTTGAAAAAGAATAGCTGTTGGCTGATTTTGTGCTGTTGACATTGTGATTCCAAATTTCTAGGACAAGATCCTGGGTTTTTTATTAATTTACTTTCTTTAATCGATAATTATTTTTGTCTGACATTTGAGTCTTCCTGCGCAGAGAGAGCAAAGAAACACAAGTACCTTGACACCTGAGTTAGTAAAGACTTTAGTTTTGAGTTTTATGGGAAATTGGAAACGCGTAAGTATTTCACTGCTAAATCTACATTAACAGTAACACAGTACAGTAAGAGAAAATAAGGAATTATATCCCTTTCAGCTCATCCTGAGGATCCATATCTCTCCGTGGTTTGGGGATTTACTTCTGAGAAGGTATTATTTGGCTTCCAGGCTGAAGAGTTCTGCTACAGGCCAGATTTGAAGCTTTTGGAAAAGAAACTATTCCTCAACTTGCTCCTAACTTGACTGCAGGCCCCTCCGGGGAGCAGCATGTCCTGTAGACTGCCTTGCTCAAACACCATAAATACTCATCCTGAAAGCCTGGGTCATGACAGAAACTTCCTCCTCAAGTAATTTCCAAGTGAAGCTGTGGTCCTTACTGTCAGACCCATCTCCCTCTGCTCCATCCCTGAATCTTACAGTAAAGAAGGAATGGTAGTCTTAATCCTGTAGAAGCTGTGCCAAGAGGATGCCATGAGTGCAGTGGTGCCTATGTTGTTCCACCATGTTTTTCTAAAGAAAAAAGATTGAACAACTTTCTGGCAGTTTTCCTTTGCTCTTACTTTGTCTGTGGTAAACTGGAGGTTCTGAGCCCAGATTTATCTATTCAGATTTGTGGGACTTTCTCCATGCAGGAGATGCATGGATGCATGATGCAGGATGATCAGCCGTGGATGAAAACCTTTTGGATGCAGTTGGATGCAATCAAGGTGGGGTTGAGTTATGACTTCCCTTGCGTGTAATTTCAGGAGGCCATACCTGGATTCGAGGGAATAGTGGTGCTTTCTAAAGCCTCACAATCCTGTTTTCACCAGTGATTTGGTAACTGTTTTGGGGTGATGAACTCCTTACAGGTGAGCTGCTGATCTAGGCCTCTGAGGCCATCTCTTGAAGAAAGTCAGTATAGTCAACACTGACTACATTCTTAGAACTTTGATCGAAACAGTCCTTTGCAATAGGTTGCTCAGGGAGGTGATGAAGTAACCATCCCTGAAGATGTTTAAGAGGTATCTGGACCTGGCACCGGGGATGTGGTTTGGATTTAGAGGTGACAGTGGCAGTGCTGGGTGGATGGTTGGATTTGAAGATCATAAAGATCTCTTCCAACCTGGATGATGCTATGATTCTAAGTAATCCCTGTAGTACTAGTCCAGTGAATTTTAACTTGGAATATTTTACTTCAGCTGCAGCTTAAGTAAAAGCAGTTCCAAAACAAATACAAGCACTCAGTACTTCAACTCTGGACATGAGGAGAGCAGGCTGCTCAGGGAATTACTGAGTAAGGTACCCTGGGAAAATGCTTCTGCAGGTGCTGGGGTCCATCAGTGCTGGTCCCATTTTAAGCACCATCTTCTAATGGCATAGGAGGAGGCAATTCCGAAATGTCAGAAGTCGAGCAGGTGAGGCAGAAGATGGCTGGCTGAGCAGGAATCTTCTTTGGGAGGTAGAGGCAAAAAAGAAAGGTGTAGGCTTGGAAGCAAGGTCAAGTGACATGGGAGGAATACAGAGATGCTGCTCGCCACTGCAGGGAGAAAATTTGAGCAGCCAAAGCTCAATTGGAGTTGAAGCCGGCCACAATTGAGGGGGACAATAAAAAGAGTTTTTTTCAAAGATATTAATGGCAAAAGGCAGTGTAGAAATAACAGCCTGTTACAGGATGAGGATGGTCACCTCAGAAACAGGGACATGGACAAGGCAGAGAAGTTTAATGCTTTCTTTGCCTCTGCTCTCGACACCAGTAAGGGACAAAGGGGAACCCACTGCCTGGAGCTGGAGGTCCATGGCTGTGAGAATGATCAGCTCCAAGATGATGTCCAGCACTCAGCTGAATAAACACATCATGTAATGGGTGAGCAACTGGCTCATGGGTAAGGTCCAAAGGGTCACAGTAAATAGGGTAACATCAGGCTGGTGACCTGTCACTGGTGGGGTTCCGCAGGGCTCCACCTTAGGGCTGATGCTCTTCAACAACTTCATAAATTACTTGGATGCAGGACTCAAATACTAAGTAAGTTTGCTGAAGACATTAAACTGGGAGGAGCAGTTGACTTCTTTGAAGGCAGAGAGGCCCTACAGGGCAACCTCGACAAGTTGCAGGGCTGGGCAATCACCAAACAAATGAAGTTTAACAAGGGAAGGTGTCACATCCTGGACTTGGGATGGGCCAGCCCTGGATGTGTGTATAGACTGCGGAATGAGGCTGAAGAGCAGTGCTGCAGGATCCTGGTCTGTGGCAAGCTGTGAACCCAAGTCAGCAGTGCCCTGGCAGTGAGGAGGGCCAACCCTGTCCTGGGGGGCATCAGGCACAGCATCACCAGCCGGGCAAGGGAGGGGATTGTCCCGCTCTGCTCTGCACTGGGGCAGCCTCACCTCGAGTGCTGGGGGAGGTTTTGGGTGCCACAATATAAGAAAAACATTAAACTGTTGCCCAAAGGAGGGCAATGAGGATGGTGAGGGGTCTGAAGGGGAAGCCATGTGAGCAGTGGCTGAGGTCACTTGGTCTGTTCAGCCTGGAGATGAGGAGGCTGAGGGGAGACCTCATTGTAGTCTTCAGAATCCTCATGAGGGGAGNAGGGAGGGGATTGTCCCGCTCTGCTCTGCACTGGGGCAGCCTCACCTCGAGTGCTGGGGGAGGTTTTGGGTGCCACAATATAAGAAAAACATTAAACTGTTGCCCAAAGGAGGGCAATGAGGATGGTGAGGGGTCTGAAGGGGAAGCCATGTGAGCAGTGGCTGAGGTCACTTGGTCTGTTCAGCCTGGAGATGAGGAGGCTGAGGGGAGACCTCATTGTAGTCTTCAGAATCCTCATGAGGGGAGGAGCAGGGGCAGGCACTGATCTCTTCACTCTGGTGGCCATTGACAGGACCCAAGGGAACGGCCTGAAGTTGTGTCAGGGGAGGTTTAGGTTGGGTATCAGGGAAATGTTCTTCACCCAGAGGGTGGCTGAGCACTAGAACAGGCTCCCCAGGGAAGTTGTCACTGCACCAGCCTGACCGAGTTCTAGAAGCATTCAGACAACATGCTCAGGCACATGCTGTGACTCTTGCGGTGGTCAGGAGTTGAACTTCAATGATCCTGATTGAGCCTTTCCAATTCATTGTATCTTACGATTCTATGATTTGACTTCTTTTGTGCCATTAAACAGATACATAGCAACAAGATGACAGAGTGTCCAAGTGACTAATACTATTTAGTGAATTTAGCAAAGAAAATGTAAGTATGACTTTTCATTTCTCACAAAATCCTGTTCAGGCTGGTGGGAACCTGGGGAAATCTCCAGCCTGAGCCCTGACAGAGCCAGGTCTGAGCTCAGACTGGGCTGCTCAGGACTTCACTCAGTCGGGCCATGAAAGCTCCAAGGATGCATCAGCACAACCACACTGGACCATGTCCCTGCTGCTGGGCTGTCCTCATGGCTTCAGCCTGAGCTCCTCACGTCCAGCTTTGCTGCTGCTTCACCTTCACACCATGTACTGCTGTGAACAGCCTGGCTGCACCTCCTCTATCCCTCCTGTTGGTGCTGGGGATGCTGTTTGGTGCCCCAAAGCTGCTGCTCCCCCTGGCTGAACCAGCCGTGGTTCTGCAGCCTTTCAGTGATCCTCTGCTGAACTCAGTCATCTTTGTCAACTTCTTTCCTGTGCTTGCTGCTCCAAAATGTGTGCACAACTGTGGAGCAGAGGGGAGCAATCACCTCCCTTGATCTACTCCTTTTACCCCTGTTCATCCAGCACAGCATGCCACTAAATGCCTTCTTTAGTGCCCATGTCAAACATCAGGACATGTCAAAATAAATCGGTGACAGGGCTTGTAAATAAAATTCAGAATTTTAACAGAATGTCAGAGGTGGAAACTGCATCTATTAAACATTTCCCCATTCTTCCCACCTCCAGCAACACCACTTCCATTTTATAAAATGAAGAGTTGTATTAAGTAGTGGAACACTGCAGAAGACTGAAGAATAATACTCCTAGAAAAATCCAAATTTTTCAATTGATAAATTTGAAAAGGATTTTGTCAGGTATTTCAGAGCCTTACTACAAGACTGTGCCCACCCAGGTGTGTTCCTTCCAATATGTGTTCTGCAATCAAGCCCTCACAGGTGGTCGATTTATTAATGATTTAGCTGATTCCCTGTAAGTTAAATTAAATTTTTGAAATACTTGTTCTTATGAGACAAGAAGTAATTATTTCAGATGAGAAATTTATGTAAACTTGGCTTCACAGAGGAAGTGTTTCAATGGTAAAAATTTCTGAAGTTTTTAAGTAGGGCTGGTATGATATTCATAATAGTTTGAAAGCTTTAAACACTTGCTATGTTTTTTTTTCCTTTCAATGTTTCTTTCTAAATGTGATTCAGCCTTTTCTCCCTTAAGTTCTGTCTTCCCCCTGATAAAATAAAATTACAACAAAACCAGTTGTTTGGATACAGACTCTTTTTTATTCTTATAAATAGAGTATTTACTCAAAGTATTTGCCTTAGGAATGTGGGACTGAAGGAAACCTCAGGACATCATCTAGTCCATCCTACTACTCTGAAGCGCATATATTTAGATTCTTGATGGTGTGTTACCTATTCTCTGATATCTGTGTTTTCATATTCTCCCCACAGTCTGCATTGTAGCTTAACAGGCTACAATGAAGCCTTTTCCCTGTTACATAACTCTGCCTTTCTGTGAATGATACCAATTTCCAGTTGTCTTAACAAGGAAAGAAATTAATCGTGTCTTCTCTATCTCAGCCTATTATGGATCTGAAGGCTGTTCTCATGCCCTGTAAAAATTCTTCTCTTCGAAACCAGACAAACTTTATTTCTTACACTTTTTCCTTAGACTGTGTTTTCTTAATCTTCTAATTTATGTTCCACTCAATTCTTTGCAACTCATGTACTTCTTCCAGTTAAAGCCTTGCAAGCATCATTATCTCCTCTATATTACCATAACACACAAAGACATTTACTATTTTTAATACAGGGTTGCATTTGGGATTCTTAGTTTGAAGTCCACTGTGGTCTTAGGTCTTCTCTACTATTCATCAATCCATCTCCATTTTATGTTGGTGTATTTTGCTTTTTACTTCTGATATCTAGGACTGCATTTCTCTCTACTGTATTCTATTACTCATGTAACTTTTACCTTTTATCAGGTTTATTTATTTATCTTATTCCAGCCCTGCTCTATAGAGTACCTCCAATCCCTTTAGCTCAAAAGTGTATTCATTTACTTGTGCTTTCACATTCAACTTGTTTACTGAAAATACTGGGCACTACTTCCCCAAGTAAACATCTGTGAGCTGATGCCTCTTCCTCTTTTTTAGTGATAGCTGCAGTCTGCATTTGGGGGTAGAGTTTCTATCTGCTGCGTACACACTTCATGGAAATTTAATTTAGACCATGGTTTCCCTAGTTCATTTAGCACAGCCCTGTGGGACTCTGCTGAAGACTTGCATAGTCAAAATGCAACTTCAATATCAAAATAATATGGTCATGGTTACTGCTCTAGTTTGCATGTAAATTAATTACTTTCTTCCTTTGTTTCAAACATTCCTACATGAAACTTCTGTTGTTTTGTAAAGCCTACTAATAGCGAGTTTGGCAAAAATAAAACACTTCCATATGTCCTGAAATGCTGTCAGAGGTCTCATGTAGTCACACCACTACATCATGCTCTCAACACCTGGTTTGATGTTTCAGGAGATGGAGGGAAGGGTAGGGTAATGTTGACTTTTCTGGTTTAGTTCTAATCTTTCTTCCTCTTTTTTTTCTCTGTTGGAGTCGTTCTAAAATAACTAAAAATCCAGCTGATAGGACAAGAGTGGCTCCTGCCATGTAGAAGCCTGCTCTGTAATCTCCAGCCATGTCCACAATCAGACCTAGAGAGAAACAAATGACAGCAATGTGATTGATGGAAAACAGGCTAATGTGAATTAGCTCAGTAGTGTGAATATATCCTCTCACAAAGACAGTGTGCTGGCTACATACTTGTCTTGCAGAGTTCTACATCATGAGCACATGGAACATCACCCCACTACAGCATTTTCGAAACACAATTCACATCTCATTGCTTTGTATATGTGCATTACTCATAAAACAATATACTACACAGTTTGAAGCACTTTCCCACCTAAAGTGTGGCAGACAGTGCAGGTACTGGCAGAAAAAAAAGACTGTGCAGCTGTGTATCTGAGTAGCTCCATGTTCTGTGGTGTAGCTGATGCTGTAATTTGGACCGTAACTACAGCACAAGTAGGAGGAAAGGAGATTTGTCTACTGGAGACAGAGTTGGAGGATTTGTCTGACGTGTTATGGGTTTCTGGTTCATCATTTTACAAAGAGTCACAGATGTTAACAAAAAGACCTTGGTTTTCAGAGAGCTTTAAGCCAACCAAAATATGTAATGCCATTGTGTACTGTACTGAAAAATCTCTAGTATAGTAGTAACACTGCAGCAGTGTGTCAGCTGCCCTGTGGGTATGATGGCACATTCCTTTGTAGGCTGATGAAGGCTGCTTGCTTGTGGGAAGTTTGTCCATGTTTAGAGTACTCCCTAGCCCACATTCTCAACTAACATCAGCCCAGGAACCATGAACTCAAATCTTTTAGATTTTACACTCAGAGGAGGGGAGAAGAACTTGAGAGGCACTTAGGGTTCCCTGCTCTTCCATACCTTCTTTGTAGATTACTAAATAGACAAAAACAGGCCACACTGATCCCCAGATAATCAGTGCTGGTCCCCTGATAATCAGTACTGGTGACCACCCACTACAATCTCTATTTTATTCAGATCTTTCCAACACACTTTTGATACTGTTCTGTTTCAAATCCTCTACAAATCTTTCTGGTTCCTGTATTCTCAAAAGTGAATTAAAACGTTCCAGTATTCAGTCTGACCCATTTGCAACCTATTGGCAATGTCATTACCACAAAAGTCATTGCTCACTGTGTAAGCAATGGTCTTTGGATGAGGAATCAGATCTGCATTGTACAAGACACACAGGTCAATTTTTTTTGCCATATCACTTTTTAAAAGTCTCTACAGCTTGCAGTTCCTTTGTCTTGCATTTTTCCGAGATGACTACAGCTTGTCGCCAGCCCATAAATCCATGCACTGTCTCATTGTCTGGTCTCTCTTCCCACTGTTCTTATGTGCTGCCTTCCCCATTTATTATACTAGTTGGCTCAAACGCTGTCTAAAAACAGCAGGCATCTCTCTGAATATTGCCTTTAGGTTTGCATAGCCAAATGTTTCAGGCTGTTCAGTTTGAACTTCTGTAGAAACCCTCCCAACAATACCAGCATTTGTGCAACATCACTAGACTCAAATTTCAGTTTCTTCTCTGAAAGTGCGGGTCTGCTGCTTGTCCCACAGGCACACTTTCATAGCAAGATAGTTGGAGGCCATCAAGTGGCATTATGTGGGATTCAGGAAGCAGGAATACCACCATGTGAACCCTGCCTTTCATCCCTGTTTTCTCGTTGAAAAGGTATCTCTAAAATCACAGAGAAAAGAGGGAGCAAGATATTTTGGAGAGGATTTAAACCATTTGTTTTTTATATACTTCTTGGCTCAGATACCCCTGAGCTAAAAAAAGAGGGAAATTCGAGTGCAGATCCAGATCTTTTCACTTTGGATTACCATTCCCCTTTCTTCTTGTAAACTGTATTTGGCATAGAGTTGTCTTAACTTACCCGCAAGAGGAGGCCCCACAAAACCTCCAGTGCTCCGAATGAGCATAAAAAGCCCGAGAGCACTGTCGAATTCTGGCATGCCTACAACATCTGCCAGCACTGTAATGTGAATGGCGACTGTTGTACCAAAGAAGAATCCATAGAAGCCAGTGAATATTGCCAAGGAAAGGTAATTGTTAGCCAGTGGCAACAGCATCAGGGAAGTACTGATCAATGTAATCGTCATTGCCAGCAAATGAATGGTTTTGGTAACATGGAGGTTGGCATACCAGCCACACAGCAATCTGCCTCCAAAGTCCACCATAGCCAAAATGGATAGGAGGGATGCAGTCCATGATTCATCTATTCCCAGGCTGTAGCTAAGTGGAACTAAAAATAATGGAGGAACAAAAAAACTCATAGCGGCTAATACGCCAAAAATGGCATAAAGTACAAACTCTGGTCGCCTCACAAGCATCCAGTTGAAGGTTTTGTGCATGATAGGAGACTTATCTTCTTTGTCTTTCCTGGATGCACTGTTGCCAGGTGGCATTGCAGTTTTGCAATGGCAATCCTTGAGGCAGCTGCTTGCCAGGGGTCGCATCAGTGCTCCACAGACACAAATATTGAGTTGGATGCCACCTATGATCAAGAGGGCACCCTTCCATCCATATTGACTAATCAACCACTGGAAAAATGGCCCAAACGTGAATGCAAAGGCACATTCTCCAGCACTGGCAATAGCATTGGCCAAAGCCCTTTTCTTGGAGAAATAGTGGCTGACAATGCTAATGGCTGGTGTCCACGAAAAGGAAATGCCGAGACCTGAAAAACACCAATAGAAATAGCACTGGTTAGACACTATTGAGGTATTTTGTGAAGGTGGACATTAAAGCAGTCAGTGCTCCTACATTTGCAAAGGTAAAAAGTGCTGGAAGGAAAACATTTTGGCCTAGCAGAAGCACAAGCTTAACTGGAGTAGATGTAAGAGTATATTTGTGACGTTATATTCTGTAAGTTGTATATATTCAAGCGAAAAAGCAGGAACATGAAGTATATGCATTATTACATTCTCACTTAAAAGAAAAAGAAAAAAAAAGACGTTGGTTTCACAGCTTTGTCAGTGCATGAGAAATCACATGGTCATGGGGTTGAAGCTAGATGGATCTCAGTGTCCATGCTGTCTGAGCTAAGGTTGGTCCTAGGTCAGACCAGCAGGTTAAGCTGAGCTGTGTTCAGGGTAGAAAGCGAGGCAGGATGTGAAGGAAGCTGGTGTACTGCCGCTGTTTGCTCTTCATTTTCTTGCTCAACTGCTTTGAGCAAACTTAAAACCTCTAACTTAGAGTTATTTTGATGGCTCCCTAGACTCTTTGGCAGCCCAGGACTGCCAAAGGGCTCAAATTCCAGACATTTTCTCAGGCATCCAGTGTGGAATTCGGAACGGTTTATTTTATTCTCTGCTAGCTTTGCTTCCTGTTCCAGGAAAATCTGCTAGCTGTTGGAGACAATTTTCTGGCCTGGTTTTGCCTGGAGTAAAGGACAGGATTGGAATCAAATGAAAGCCTGGGACTCTATTCAAAACATAAGATAAGTTGATAGAAAGTACAAAATCTCCATGTCTTTTTACTTCAGCACCCTTTATGAAGGTTCTTTAAACCTTTGTAAAGCTCTTGTCTCTCAATGAAAAGTAAAACACTTAATTTTCTGCTTGCATATAATTTGCAGGTGCAAATTACTGGCATCTAAATATTTGTCTTACTTGTTGCAGATTTCCTGTACAAATTCTTATTTCCAGAGTGGGACGGGAAGGAAATCTCTTTTAAAGAGCATTGCTGGTTCTAGCTGCTCATAAAATCAAGACAGATACCAGATTTTAAAACTCCTACCACTAGCACCCTCAAATAAGTTGCTGGTTGAAGAAAGCCACAAAGCCATAAATTCATACCCTGTAGGAAGCCGGTCGTTGCATACATCCAGACCATGTTGAGTCCAAAAAATCCCAGTGCCATTCCTGAAAAAGCCAGAAGTCCTCCAGTGATCACAACTGTCCGATGGGTGTATTGTACACATAGTGAACTGGCAACAGGGGCTGGATCAGCAGCAAAATTGGAGAAAGAAAAATACATTAGGAACATTAATCTGATTAACACAGCCAAATAAATAAAATATTTGGAGGAGGACTGGCCTTACAATGCTTAACACAAACAGCCTTAACTCTGCTGGATGGGGTAGGAGATCAATCAAAAATTCAAAATTGCATCCTTGCTGATAGAGAAATGGCTGTCCCTGAGGCACAGATTTGAAAATATATTCAACGTATGTGGACTCTTTTAAAGGGAAAGAGCATTTTAGTGCCTTCCTTGTAGTAGGACTGTCCTACTGATCTTCATGTAAGGATACAACCACCAACATGACCGAACCTCATGGACTGTTTTAGCAGAAAGTGAAACTTCAGCCATAGAATCTATAGGTTCATCTATAAAAAATATATTATTGAGAATATATTATTGATATGGCTGGCATGAAAACTTTCTGGAGAAAACTAACTTTTGTTTTCTAGAATTTTGCAAAAATCAACTCTTAATGGAATTTTAAAAGTTTATAAAGGACCAAAAATTAGGGTTTATTTTGTGGGTATTCTTTTTACAGAAAATTGGCAGTTCATTTCTTAAATCTTTATTTTAATGGTACAGTTTCTCCCAACAGAGTGCAGGGACTCTTTAACACAAGGGGAAAGGTGCAGGTGGTACAGATCTGACGGTGCAGCTGCTGCTTTTGTCTCTAGTCGCTGTCTGGAAACACCTGAAATGTCAGGGATATTTTTGCTTAATTAAGGATCAGTTTTACTGCCTTGCTGTTTTTCCATCAGCGTTGCAGAGTTGAGGTCAAGGCCGTAGGATTTCTTTAAATAGCCATTGCCACTAGGTGGTTCCCAAGTTCCACCTGGCATGAACCAGCTCCCTACAATCTGTTATATATCTGGGAACTGGAGTTCGTGCATAAAATGGAATTCAGTTAATGAGGACCATGCTTCTAAGTTGAAGTAAGTAGGAAGACAATGATTAAGAGAGAGCAGCCAGCAAGGAAGGTTTCATAGTAGTTTGTAGGGGCAGGTTGTTGTACATTCGCCTGTGTTAAGATCAGAATTAAGAGAATTTGGTAGATAGGATGAGTGAAATAAACTTGAGAGAGTACTAGTTGTTGCAAAATCTGCAGGATGTACATTGTCTGACAGCAGAAAGACCTGGCAGGAGTTATACAAACCTCAAATGTCTCATCAGCTTTTACAGCAGAAATCTGATGATTTTATAAGCATTTAAAAATTATACTGAAATTCACTCATTATCTTAAGATGTAGTTGATGAGACATGATAAAGTACATACCCTGTTGAATCATACATTATGATGAAAAAAAGAAGAGAAATGTAGACACAGGATAACTTCCACAAAAGTGCTTGAAGACAAGAAAAAGATCTGCAGTTGGAGCAGAAATACTACCAAAACTCAAATTTTAAATAGCAAATAAAGAGAATAAACAGGCAGAAATTAAACATGGGGTAGCAAGAGAAAGAAAGAAGCTAGCCACAGAACTGGAAATGGGTAAAATACCTAGACGCTAGAGTCTGAAAGGGTAAGGGCAACTCACAGAAAATGTACAAGCAATGGAAAGGGATGACAACTAGAGTGCAAAGAGAAAGGTGCTGGGAGGTGTACCGAGAGAAGGTTGGTGAAGGTGATGGGGAGAATCCTTGCTGTAGTAAACTGAACAGCCTGTTGCAAGTGCAGACCTTGGGAGTGGAAGCACGTGCTCTCCTTCGACACAAGAAACAGACCTGCTGTTGAAAGGATCCAAATAGGGAAAAATAATAATTCAGTGATCATCCTTCATACTGAGCCAAATGACACTTAAGGTTTCCCAGAGATACATATTAAGAAAGACTAAGCCAGGCATGGAAACATGATCAAAGAACTGGAGGCTCAGGTGATCTTCATCAGGAAGTCTTGTGGTCCCTATAAATGAAGCAAAGGCAGGAGAAGATGAGGACAATTATGTACTGACCTGAGACATTCGTAAACTACTATACAGAAGGGGTCTGGAATATTTGGCCATCAAGCTTTATTCACTGAAAGAGGATTATTTTCAAAGTATTTCAAAGGATGAAAAACAATTTCTGCTGAAAATTACAGCTGCCGTTTTTGAAGTAGGCCAGCCTCACACCTGGCTACGCAAATACATTTTTTCTGGTTTATACTTGATATTAAGGTGCCCTATGCTCTATTCCTTGATACATTCCTATATAACTCCTTGATACATTCCTATATAAATACACGTTATAACGAAACCTAACTAAAACAGGACTTTTTTGGGTTTTTTCCTCCTATGCTGGCTTTTTCTTCTCATGAAGTTCAAATGCCTGAATGACAAAATAGCATCACAATATGTCAGTGATATGTCTAATTTGTAAACCAAATAGATAGATTACCATTTATTCATTTCTGTGGTCTGTGAAGCAGGTTTTTCAATGATTTTTTTCAGTTAATTGCATCTGTCACTACAAAGCAGGCATCAAGGATAGCAGTTTATGGAACTGATAAAATCTTTTCAACTCATGACTTACTTTATCATTTTACTTTGACTTTGGGTTACTCTTTTTTCCTTCTGAATATATGTTTCAAAGAAAGATCAGTTGCTCTTGATGTTTGGAAGCACTGCAGTTCCCAGCAATAGTACTGACTGCTGTGGACTGAGTAGGATGCATGTAATTATACAGTGTCTATCGAACAAAGTGTCTCCATAAACAAAATTATGATAGCATTTATTATGTAAGGATATTTACCTATTGCAACCATATATCTCTATGAGAATATGCAGAGCAGACTTCACAAATTCTGTACAGTTCAAGCCTGCACATGTTTGCAATCCTCACCATGTGAAGGATCATGCCGTGTACAAGGGCACTAAGGACTCTCTAAACAACCAAGTTGAGTCAAATGCAGTATGTTTCCTATTTTTCTCCCCTTCCTTTGGTGACATGTGGTATTTGACCTGTCCCCATAGCTCACTGCCTTTGACTGAGATAGTTCACTCTCTCTTCTCCTACTCTCTGCTTGCATGGTCATGTCTTTATTGAGCTCTCTCTGAGTGAACTGAATTTTTTTTTTCTTTTTAACTCTTTGAGTCTTCTGGTAGATCAATAACTTGGAATTGTACTAACAGGGCCAAAGAAGACACAGAATTGGTAACACATGCAAAGAAAGGGGATCTTGGTGAAGATAAAAAGAAGTGGAATAAAGCAGGACTGAGAATCATTTTGGTAGCAGATGGCTTACCTGCTAGACAGGGTCACAGTCCTTATGTTTTGAAGTACTTTGGAAAAGTGACAGTCACTCTGAGATCAGTGAACTTACACAAACTGGTTTAAGAGCTTGACTCAACAAGCTCTGTGGCTATTGGAATTATCTCTAATGAGTTTAACTCAAAGCCTGTAGCAAAACTTAATCATGAGTTTAGGTACATGATGTTTTTTCAGGCAATCAGATTCCTGTGTCTATAGAGTTCTGTTATTAACCCATTCCATACCTGAGGCAGCAAATGCCAATTTTCTGTAAGAAAGTTTTCTGTGTTTTCGGTAGAGACAGAAGAAGGAAGCCTAGACCTTACATGTTTGTGGGTTTGGGTTTTTTAAGGAAGATTTCCAAACTTGCTCAGGTAGTTAATACATTAAAATAAAATGCTAGAGGAGCACTACCACCTACCTCCTAAATGAAAGACGGCAATAGTTACTGACGTGATCCAGGACGTGGTGCTTGCAAGTTCATCAAAGTGCTGCTGGATTTCAACAAAGAATAGACCAAAAGTCTTGAGGACAGCAACAGTGAGGCCCATCACCACAAAGGCTGACACTACCACAACCCATCCATAGCCACCGTCTGGTGGATTGCTGTCTTTGGCCTGCATCTTTTCTAATTCTCAGATCTTCTCTGGTTTTTGAGTTGTTTTTTCTTTTCTTTTTTTTTTTTTTTTTTCCTGGAGTGGTAGTGATGGTGATGAGGTTTTTTAATGGATCTGCAAATTGGTAGAATACCCATTGTTAAAGAAATTAATTAAAATATTTTAGGAATGGCTTACACAAGTAATTACCAAGTTAAAACACAACGTGCATTACAGTGGTTTGACTGAAAATATCACCTGGGGAACAGATGTCCCAAGAGACAGAAGAATGAATAAAGAAATTTAAAAAAAAATTCAAGTACAGAGTGAAGAAAACAAAAGAAGCATGCAGATGTGAACAAAGGAAAGAAGGCAATGGGGAAAGAGTCAGACAGGAAGATTTTCAAAGATAGAAGAATTTTAGGGTCCTCAAAATTTTAGCATTTATAAATATTAATTGTTCCTGCACTGCCAAGCATTTTTGCCAAAATGGTGCACATCCATCCTTGTCAAGGTGTATTCATAGGCAAGAACATCTGATTAAACACAAAACTGAAACAGCATATTTGCCATTAAAAGTTTTGTGACAAAGTTGCAGTAATCATGCTGTGCATGGAGGACACAGGATCTGGCTGGAGGGAGTGAAACATTCATATATTTTTCTGGTTTCTTCATGGACACTAAATTCTGAGCAGGCATATTGTACAAGATGCAGAAGACCAGAAAAGACCTATCTCAGGAGGAGAATGGGAACTTGAGATAGCTGAAGATGTACCATACTTAAAAGTATTCTTCCCTCTGTGCAGCTGGGGAAAATGAGCTGCATGAGGGAATCCACACCACTTGAAATTATCAAAGGAACAGTCACTAGTCCTGTGATTTGCTCCACTGAGGTACATGATCTCAGGAGGATCTGAATCACTGCAACAGAGTGAGGAAAAGAAGCCATCAAAGCCTTGTAGGGATCAGAAGCAAGATCATTCTACTGCTATGGGTCTGGACTGATGTGGCACCAGACACTTTTGCACGTACTAAAAAATCTTAGAACAGCCACAAGAGAGGGAGAGACTGCCTTATGTTGAGGTCTATATGAAAGAATCATATAGGTTTTCATTCCCACGGTTTCTGAGTGACCTTAAACAAGTTGTTTGATCTTGCTATGCTTGTTTTCTTGGTTGTCAAATGCAGCTAATACTTTCAAAGGTCATACATTTTGTAAAGTTGGAAGCTGAACAATTAATACTTGTATTAGTGTTCAGTTACTATAAGAAAATACAGAAATTATATCAAGCTGTAGCCATGTCTTCTGACAATTCAAGCAGCATGGTCATAATTTTGTTTGAGGCCTGCAAGAACATAAAAAGGATGCAACACTCAAGCTAAATGAGCCTGCCTAGGCAGAGTGATACTGATATTTCTGCATTCTGTATGGACATGCCTGGGCAAGGGATTATGATTTGTGCCACAAGTCAGATAGAAGAAATCCTGCTACTTACCAGGCAGCACCCAGACTAAAACAGGCATGATAAAATCTGCCTCCTGACACCACCCAGCACCCTTCACTTTCATTAGGTAAACTGTGTCCCAGGAGGAGTATAAATTGGGCCTTACTGCTCATAAAATTTAAAGGAACAGTATGTTTCCTTGTGACAAATGCATCTTTTGTCACAGCTCAGAATTCAACCTTCAGTTCCTTTTAATGTTACATGTAACTCCAAAATGAAATTACTATTTCAGTTGCATGATTAATTAATGAGGTTGTTATTTTCCAGCAGCCCTACAGATTTGAAAGCAGTGTAGCTACATACTATAGAGAATTGTTGGAATGCCTGAAGAAGGTAGAAGGAAGCATAGATATTACAATAAGGGAACATGTTTCTGACACCACACTTTGCTTTCTTCCTCCTTCATTTGCAAGAGAAAGTTTATTATAAAATGATGTAATTGCAAACGCCCTAAGCTGAAAAAACCCTACATAGGATCACCTTTTGCTCTTAGCTATTGAGTAATGGTGAACAGTAAGGTATTAATATCTTCACTTACTCATTTTGTCCCTGGAGCTAACCTTCTAAATAAAAAGGAGTAAAGACCTGTAGAGAAACTGCTCCTTCCATTGTGCCTGGCCATACACAAGATCCCTCAAAAATGTAAAGCTGTGCCTGGATGCATAAGCATTCTGTCTAGCATTCCACTGAGTCCTACCTCCAAGATTTCTCCTCACAAGATGTCCTGTGAGACAGGGGCTTAAATCAGGAAAGCCTGTGCTTGGTATGTGCATCAGCAAGAGCAGGGAGCTCTGTTAGTAGTGTCATTATGCTCACAGCAAAATTTGCCAGCAAGAACACGCAGGCAAGAGTGCAACCTTTATCTTTGCACCTGGATAGCTACAAAGGCACATTCTGAGGCACTGGGGCTGTTCCTCTATTAATGCTCTACAAGTTCTCCAAGCTATTTCTGCTTTGATTCATGTCAATGATTCAAAAAGCTTATCAGACAATAATAAAAATAAATTATAAAATGCTTATCTCACTGCGTGCATTTTAGGGTGCCACATAAACTTGTGAAGACAGATACTTGTTCTACTTGGTTATCTTGTGATCCGTGTTCTAATTTACTTTTTACAAAAGAGCAAATGAGTTGAATACGTTTGCTGCACATTGCAAAACAACTTGGTGGTGGAATCAAGAAAAGACTGTTGTTAGTATGAATCCTAAACTTCTTGTTTTAATGTAACTCACACATAACACTCCCCAAACAAGGGTATTCGCTCTCTCTTAATGGAGGCTGAGTGGGCTTCTTGTGAGCTGGTCATACTTCAGAGATACAGGTTCCCCAAGACAAACAAAAAACCTCCCCAGCTTCCAAGAAGACAAAAAAAGGCAAGTATTAAGTTTTTCTACACTTAGATAAAGAAATGTGACTTGGTAATGGGTGGTTGGTTTGGGTTTCCAGTATAAGTATTGTAATTTACCTTGGATTTGGACTTACCAAAAAAAGAGAAAAGGAAGAAAAACATACTTAATATACACAGACCCAAAACTGCTTTTACCAAAGGCTGATACCTTGAAACAGGAACTATATAAAACTAAATACAAAATAGGTCTTTAATTAATTAACAACAGATTAAATAATATAGTCTTGTTTTATTGGTTGTATTAGAAGTAAGATGGAAAGAAACAAGGAAATCAGTTGTAATTTATGCTGAAACTTCCTCCACACTTGTACCTTGGTACACAGGCAAGGAAAAGGCACTGTGTCACATTCAGATACCCTGTGATTTTCATCTAACATTCAGACTGGCTCTGCTGATGCTCACCTGTCACTAAAGCCTCAACTACAATAGAGTCATACTAATTACTGCTCCTCAGACACAACTTCAGGAGGAACTCTTCATTAACTCTTAATTTCCTTTCTAACTTCAGAACATCATTTTAGAAAGAAAGTCAGTCTAATGAGTATGATCTATAACAGTTTATTGACAGAGCATATTAGGATGGAAAAGAGGGGCTGAATGCTCTGAGCAACCAGTTAGAAGTAACAAAAATTGAGTACTGCATCAAGAAATTACCTTACTCAGGTAGCCAAGGCTTGTATGGGATACAAAGCTCTTCCTTCACCTTCCAGTTGTATGTAAGTTCTTGAGTTGTGCTGCAAACCACCAGGTCATCTTTCTCACCTGAACTACCATCTGGCTATCTGAACAAACCAATCTGTCTCCTTCAGGATGCGTAAACATCAGATTTTATATGAATCCCCTCCTCCCCTCCTCAAAAGTCATTTGACTCCACCTATATTCAGAAAAAACAAAGCTCTGTCCTGACTAGAGATCAGAGAAACAAAATCAGGAATGGGTGGAGGAAACTAGAGGAGGAAGGCAGATTTTGTTATATATCTGCCCTGTACTTATACTAGCCTTGGACTGCTGTCCACGTTTTTTATTGACCTCAACTATTGGACCAGCCAGAAAGTTCAGATGTGTCAGCTGACTTCAAACTCCCCTGTGTTCAGTGGCATTTACTGCAAATGTTCATTCAAATTTGAAATTAATTTGTGGCTTCCCTATGGTTGTGCTGTTGGCTACAGTGAGCATCACATAGCCTGCAGCAACTAAAGAAGTTATAGGAATCTTGAATGTGCTCTCCTGGGCATGATACATGCATGCTGAGAACCTTTCACCACACCAGAGCAGTGCCTTAGTTCTATGATTTAAGGGCCCACAGTTAAATACTGCTGGACCACATAAAACTTTCCTCTCCCAGCTCTGACTGCTAGTTTATTGTAAATTATTCCCTTTCCTACCAATTTGCCTTGCACTAAGGTTGTGGTGGCTATATTGCCATTGTAATTGTTGGGGAGGCAGGGTGGGTTGTTGTAGTAGCTTGTTGCTTTTTGTAATATTTTTATTTACATGTTTGTGTACTTACTTCATGATCAGTAATCTGTGTAGTTTGTGTGTGCTAAGGGGAAGTATAAATATGCAGTTGACCTGCATAACCAAGGAACAGATATATTTCATATTTTTGGCATATTTGAATGGCAAGCCAGCAGGTTTGTGTGGTGACATTCTAATTTTCTTTTGCTGGGAAAATTCTCTAGAGCTATTTTTTAGGGCTGGAGAAGTCAAAATCATGGCAAAGGAAAATTATGGGGTAGTTTTTGAAGTGGAATTAGTGTGCAGCCTTGATAGAAAAGTTGCTGCCACTCCTACTTCACCTTCCTGCTACCATGTGGGTTTTCATGCAGCAAACTAGCTGGTGAACTGACTCTGCCAGTCACTACCTGGGGCAGTTTCCCGACTTGGAGAAATTCACAGTGTATTTTTACAATGCACAAGGCAGAAAAAAGTAGCTAGGAATGAAACTTGGCAGATGAGACTGCTTAATCAAGAGGAGAAATTCACATGGCAGTTGTATACAATTAGTGTATCCACGTGTCCCATGAACCAACCAGATTCTGACCCATGATGTTACTGGGCCCAGAGGTGTGACTGACTGGCCTACAGTTCCCCCGGTGTTCCTGACTGCTTGTCTAAAAACAGTGGTTATGCTTCCCCTTTGCCAGTCATTGACAACTTCACCAGACTGCCATGACTTACTTCTCAAATATGACATCATGGCTTAGCCACTTCCCCTGCCCATTCCCTCAGAACCCGCAGCTCATCCAGACAAGCTTCCTGGGTTTTTGCCTGACTTCCTCATTGTTGGGATGCTGGGAATATAGGTGGCCTTTGAATATTATATTATAGTCATGGGAGTTCAGTTCTAGAGACAAATTAGTAAAGTCTGGAATATTTCACTGGTCAGTCCATCAGATTATTTTTAACATTATATTCACTGAAATTACTGAGGATTATGTGCAAAGGAATATCACCATGGCCTGTCATGACTCTGACTTAAAAACAGAATGGTCTTAGTGGCACTACACTGAATGTTCTACAGTACTTCCTACTAAATACATTTAGTCTTTACTCATACCATTTAGTTTGGGTTATCCAGAACTACTGTTATGAATTAATACCATAGCAGATTTTGCTCATCTGATCAGGCTAAAATATTTTCACAATTTTCTGGCAATACATGGAATCTTTATGCTATACCTGTGTACAGTATTTATCTTAATCATCCGTTGTTTTTCTCCACATGTTAAATTTACAAATAAAATTTAAGTATCTCTTATTTCTACTTAAGAAATAAAAAAACTGTAGACTGCACTGGTATTAATACTGCCTACATTATTTCTTGTTCAACATTTAAGCATTTTAGAAAACTCTTATGAGAACTTTCAGGTTTCCATTCATACATTACAGGAAAAAAATGTTTATTCCAGGTGGCAAGAAGAGTCACTTCTGCTCAGATCTAGTTTGTCAGCTCAGCTTTCACTAATTCCAAGGGTTAGCTTCCACTTTAAGTGCTTGAGTAAGCACAAAATATGTTCACAGGTAGACTGCTTCATGAAATATTTGGTGTAGAGTGAAATGAGAATCTTCCTGGAACATCTGTACTTCAGATAATAACCGTGATTCATGATTATGAAGAGATTATGCTTACATGCTGCCCAGTCAAGTCATAAAGAAATATTTAACCATTCAGGAGTTAGTGGGTCTTGGCTTTTATTACTAGGCTCATAGAATGAAATCAGCAATGGTTTAAACAGAGGCTGGATATACATGTATTTCTAAAATGCCTTTTTCTCAATATTCTCAAAACTGAAAGTAGTGACTGTGTTCTCTGCTGCTGTAAATTATTTCAGTTCGACAGACTTCAAATTTACTTCACCCCTTTCACCACCAGAGAATTTCTTCACAGATTTCTCAATTGGAACAGGGCTGCCTTTGAAGAAGATCCAACATCTCTATCTATTGCCTGTGTATTATTATTACTGTAGTATATATAAAATGTGGGAAACAAGTCTCTGAAATGTAATTCTTATCTAAATAAACTGCACAAATTCATCAGTCCTTGGTGGTAATCATGCTTGTCCCTCTACCTGGAACTACCAGCTCTTATCACATATATCCTCTTTTTTTTTCCTGACCAAAGCCTTCTGACAGCATTGACAGATAGTAAGCCAAGATAAAACATCACCAGGTCATATTTTTTGTCAACTAAGAGAATATTGATTGAAATGACTGAATCAAAATGGCTACATGTGATTTGTGTTGTTAAGTGATTATTGATGTAATATGACTAGCCTGAACATAAATATTCTGAGGACTGCATGCAGGAGAGATAGCATATGAAAGGATTGGAAAACTATTATGTAAGAAATAAACAGGATGACATTACTGCCAAAATGGATGACATGGAATGTTAAATGAACCTGGGTAAGAAATGTGAATGAGTGTGGAGGTACTCAAGGTCTTGAAGGAAAAAAGAGTTTAATCTTGATGTGATTAGAGAAGAAGAACCAGGGTGGTGATTCAGTTGCATAAAGTTAGGATGACGAAGGAGATGATTTGCTAGTGTTTTATGGAGATAGGATAGCTGGCAGTGATAGCTGGCAGATGCCAGAGGGGCTAAAGAGGAGAAAGAGGTAGCAAACAAGCAAGGGAGTGATTAGGGTTTGTCAGAATCTGTCAGACTGTAAAAAGTGAGCTATTTAATAGATAAAGGAAGAATAAGTGGCTTGTTTTTGGACTGGGTTCTGGCTATCCTATTATCAGTTTAGCAAATTCTTACTAGTTTAAGATTTACTGAAGCTTTACAGGCTTGGAGCAAATGAAGAAAAAGCCTTCTGTCCTGAAATTACAGTCAGGTGTGCTGATTGCTCCCCTCTCCAGGGCAACATCCATCCCTGGCCTTCCTTTATAACAAAGGGGATGCTCAGCCTGTATGGAAAGGGGGGCAGAGTATCTACAGGGACAAAGGTGACATAGAGCCCAACTTGGCTGCAAAGGGAGGGTATATTTATCTGAACAAAGGTTGTTCTGTTTTTCAACAAGCAATAATTAGTTCATTTTATCTGTGTAATTATTGATTGTGATTACAGCTTCCATTACAAAATACTAGGGTAAGAACGAGCGGGGGCACAGAAAATGAGTACTGCTAAACAGGGAAGAGGGAAAGGCAGTGCTTAAGCTTATCAAAACAAAATGGTTAAGTACAGTGCTGATGCAAACACGAGTCTCTCTGTGCCCTATCAATCTAGCATCTGTGGGTGGCTTCTTCCACTTCCCCTTCTGAAACAAGTGACCAGGGTTTAATCATTCTTCTTTAATTACAGGATGAAGGTGAAATTCCCAATTCTTGGGTATGTCAGGAATGTCAACAAGGCATTTTCTGTCCTCATACCTTAGGAAAGAGATGGATGTGTTTGGCTAAATGAGCCCTAAATGTCCTCTGGTTGATGTCTGGGGAGGATTTTTACAAGGAGTCAGCTGAGAGCACAGTCATTAAGGGAAATAAGCTCGTTAGACTTCCTGTGCTATCTTCTTAAACTAGCCTGCGACACACCGTGCTCTCCATGGCTAGATGCTGTATTGTGGAGTTATGATAAAGTGAGGAAATAAAGTCCAAGAAGAAGAAATGCAAACTTCCTTGACAGCAGGAAGTGTGCCTGTGTAGGAGAGTTTTCAGAGTGAAAACTCTTGTATTGAACTGAATACAAGGCTATACAAGGCTGCCTTGTATTTCTGTAAGGATAGATTCTTGCACTGAGGTCTTAAAATATTCTTCCTAGTTTCATTTTTAAGACTAGGATGGCAATAGATAATGAAGAAGAATGCCTGTTGACTCAGAGCAATACTGAATGCTTACCAAGTTTGCAAGGCAAACATTTTCAAGCTTGCAGTACACAGAATGAGAGCCAGGCCACAATGGAGGGATGGGAACTGGACTGTCAGTAGTAGTGACCAAAATACCCACCTCGAAGACAGGGCAGGAAACTGATTTAATACAAGGTTCTAGTTACAACACTGTGGCTACAGGAGTGAGGTAACTGATGGATATGTGGTTGAAGAGATGATAGATCTGTGCCTGAGGAAGGAGTGAAGATTGAGCTCCATTATGGCAGGAAGGCTCAGTGATCCAACACCACCTTCTGTGCAGGGAAGCAAGATTTTTCCAAGCCCACATGTGTCACTAAAGAAAGGCTGACATAATGGGCCCTGGAAACTCAGAATATAAAATCCGTTTCTTCTTCTTCAGAGTTTCCTGCTGAGTCCAAATTTCATTGCAAGCTGGTCTCTCAGAGAAGCTGTGGGACAACAAGTGGATGGCTGGAACATGCTGCAGTGACAGATTCCCAAGACAGCTGGACAGAACTGTCCCTTTAAATATGTGGCAACATGCTTATGTTAAAGCAAATAAACATCTCTGCCTCCCTGCAGAGTAGCAATTACTTTACCTTTGTATTTGTCACTGGTTTAGGTGCTGCAATATTACTTCTTTTGGTTTAGCAATGCAGGAAAGTTACTAGAAAACTTGAAATCATCAGAATGGTTAGTAGGAGGATGAAAGGGCTAGAAAATCAACAGTTTATATAACTCAAGCTTGAAGATGAATGTAAGAGGGGTCTTGATCATTATTTATTAACACCTACAGTGGACTAAAAATCTTGTAACAAAGGGATTTTCAATTTATCGGTCAATGATGTAAGAGGATTTGATGGATAGGAAATGGAAGCTAAGAAATTAATACCACAAGTAAGTCACATTTGAATAAGAAAGGTGACAATGGGAACAATTTACCTATTACTTCATCACTGTTTATTTTTAATCAAAACTGAATGGTCTTCTGAAGATTGTGTTCTAGTTCTCTTACCCAAAATAGCTGATGGTGGCCTTAGCATATAAAACATTCATATCTGGACTTTTCTGTTAAGCAAGAATGCTAACCTGCTACGACTTAACTTGCTTCTGCTACCAAATTAGAAAGCAAATCCAACCCATAGTCCTTATGGATGAGGAATTGCCTTTTCACTTTTTCTGCTTAAAAAAAGGTTTACAAGTATAATTTATGCTCAGTGAACATGGTATTTTCCTCTTTTGTGAGCTGACAAAATGAACTAGCTTGGATTGCAAGATACTAGGTTAAACACCAGCCTTCTTGACATAAAGTCAAACTGAATTTATGCTGAATAATTTGACTGGAAATTAGATCCAATCATCTTAAATCCGTCATTCCAGACTAACAGAGCAATAAAGGGCACTGTGTTTGTTGATGTATTTGACCCTGATGTTACAATCATGTCAAAACATGTAAGCACTATAATTCCAGTTTAATTCATATCGCACAGTACCCTCCCAAATGCTGTGCTCAGAACAGATGATAAAAGGGCTGTCGGCCTTTCAAACATGGGAAATCTTTCTGATCTAAAGCAGAAAATTACTTCTGAATTTTTGAATTGACAGAATTTTAAAAACTGTTTTGCTCAATAGAGTATGACTGTCACCAAAATCAGTTTAGTCAAGTCTTTTTCATAACTGGGGGTGTTTTAATGTTCAAATATTGCTCAAAGACTAAAAGGAAAAAGACCTTTAAGAAAACAGTGAAATTTTTCTACAGTTGCAATCCTCATGTAACCATAGAACCAAAAGAAATAAATGATGTGTAACTCCTGTTTCTCAGTAGGAGCTATTTCTCAAACTGTGCAATGCTTCAGATCAATAATGTAGGCATAGTAAAATTGATATATAGCAAAATATGTTGCTGGAGAGCAACCGGCCCTGCATAAAGCTGCTTAGGTGAGTCTTTCAGGAGTGGTGGCCCTCACTACTTTAGCACTGATTATCTTATGCATGAAATCAAAATAAAAGATGAAAGCCCATATTTGATTCCTTGATTGCCTTCTCTATACAACTTCAAGACCTACATAAGAATTTCAATGGAGAAATAGAGATCTACACTCAACAATAAGCCTGTCTTTCTTTAAAACCATATTTTCTTATATATATTTATAATACTACCTTCATACAGATCATACATATTATGAATATGACATTTTCAAAGGGCAGTTTCCATTCCATTACATATTGGAGGATCACATTTGATTTTTTCGTTTTGTTTTGTTATTTGTGTTGCAGGCCTTTCACTGAACTAATTATGCACTGGTATTTTTGAGAAAAAATTTATACTGGAATTTTTCATAGTAGTTTCTAATGCAAAATCTACTTACACGAACCTAATCTATAGGCATGTTTGTCTGCTTGTGAAGAGAGAGGTAATAGGTGAGACAAAAGCAGAAAGGAAGAAAAACTGAACAAAACAGAATAAACCAAATCTCCCAGCCTAGAATTATGTTACTGGGTCATAGCATAATCTGGAGTTGTAAATCATAAATTGTCATGAATAATCTTGTCTGTACTGAGGATGCAGTGATGCAAATGAGAAAACTCACTAAGCCTGAGTATGGAAATTTCCTAAAGCACCTGGGGTGTGCAGAGAGCATAGTCATCACCTTTCAGTTCACCACTTTTTCAGACTTTTTCATTCCAAAGGGTATTGCAAATCCTATTAGCTTTCATTTAGCAACAAGGGCAGGGTAGAAAGCAGCAGTGTTCAGTGTTTATCTGCATCACTGGATTTACTGAAACTGCCATTTCTCTAGATCATGTCATTACATATTTTGTTTCCAGATTACATCACAAAGCAGCAAAAAGTAAGTATCTTTTGTGATATCTTTAAAAAGGGTAAAGTACATTGGAAAGCAGTATGATAAAGACAGGGAAAATGACCACCAAATGCCATCATTCAAAGGCAGTGTGAGAGCAGGCAGAGGTGTTCTCTCCCTGGGAGAACGGTATGAAGTGCTGCATGAGTGATGGTCCTCGTCACAGCTTGGGCCCCATCCTTGAAGGTGGTCTGCTTGGCACAAGTTCCCTGGAAGCTGCTATTCACTAGCACCTCCTGGCACTACTGCTCTGCAACCTAGCCTAACTGAGCTCCAGTCTGGGCAGTGCTACAGCTTTGAAATGCCAAAGACATAATGCAGTGGAGGGAGAAACCCTGCAAGAACCACCAGTGCTGTGACTTCATGTCTGCGAAGCACCTGGTGTGCTGCCCTGTGGCACTCTGCTGCTCCCCTATGTGGCACCACTGTTACTTCTGTGAACTTTCCTTTCTGTTTCAATGAAAACCAAACCAACCAACCAAACAAAACAACCAAAAGAAGCAGGAAACCAGGGAAAGCCTTGCACACCTTCGCAAGCGAGGCAACACAGCACACAATGCACAGGGCAGTCCTTGGTCAGATGCAGGGTCAGGTGGATGCTTGCCCTGGAGCTGTGGCTGGACAGAGGCCTCAAGGCTTCACTGCTATGCCATTCTCCAGAGGCAACCACTGCTGAGGGCCTCCCTGCCTCAGTGTGTAGCCAGGCACATGCCCAAGCTGCACTGGCTGTGCCCAGTTATGGGCTCCTGAGGACAAGAGAGACATGGAGCTCCTGGAGCAGGTCCAGTGGAGAGCAACAAAGATAAATAAAGAATTGGAGCATCTCTCTTATGAGGAAAGGCTGAGAGAGCTGGGCTTGTTCATCCTCAAGTAGATATGACTGCAAGGGGACCTCATCAGTGTGTGTAAGTGCCTGAAGGGAGGGGGTCAGAGGATGGACCTGGCTCTGCTCAGTGATGCTGAGCAACAGGACAAAAAGCAACGAGCAGAAACTGATGCACAGGAAGTTCCACCTGAACATGAGGAAGAACTTCGGTGACTGAGCACTGGAATAGAGAGGCTGTGGAGTCTCTCTTACTGGGGATATTCAAGAACAGCAAGAAGAAATCCTATGCCATGTGCTCTGGGACGACCCTGCGTGAGCAGGGAGGTT
>VXBT01002080.1:0-40478 GCA_013400235.1 Oriolus oriolus | reverse complement strand
TCGGAGCTGATGAAACAGCGCGTCCCCCGTAGTTTAGTTGTGGTGGTCTCGTGTAGCGCTCAGTGTCTCGGAAAGCTTCTTTGCAAATTTTTAGTTGTGTCACCGAAACGTCGGGAAGACTAAAACTATCACTGTAATTTCAGTTTTAGAGTGTTAATGTCAGGTGTATGTCTTGGTAAAAGTGTGACATTCAGGAAGGGGCACGTATGCATGTACAGAACCTCGCTAAAGATAAAATCTTTAGCCTCTCCATTCATCCTTCTGTTTCTTTTTGAATTGATGTGTTCAGATCAGAAAACCAGTACATTGGCTTAATATCGTGGTAGTTGAGATAAGGAATCCTGAGTAAAGGTCAGGCCTATATGCCCATTTTAAGTTACTGGCTAACTGGCTTTAGCCTCTTCTGCTTATCTTGAGTTTTGAAATAGAACCATGTACAAAAATATTACAGTTGTAAATAAGTTACATACTAAATGTTGAATGTATTGATGCTGAAGTTTTAATTTATGTCTTACAGGGGATATCTTGACAACATTACAGCAATTGGGCCCAGAACAGTTGGAAGTCCAGAAAATGAAGTTCTTGCAGTTAACTACCTCTTAGAACAAATTAGGGGAATAGAAAGAGAAAGCACGGATGCTCACAAGATATCTGTAGACATACAGAGGCCCACAGGCTCCTTTAGCATTGACTTTTTAGGAGGCTTTACTAGTTACTATGCAAACATAACCAATGTGGTAGTGAAGCTGGAACCTCGCAGTGGAGCCGAGCATGCAGTGTTATCCAATTGTCACTTTGATTCCGTACCAAATACCCCTGGTAGGTCCGTGTGTCTGTTCCATGTTTCTGTGTGTTATGTGAGCCGCAGAGCTTGGCTCGTGGATTTCTCTTACCAAATAGCCATGTTAGAATACTGCATGTGTCAGCTAGTCTGTTTAGTCTCAGTGAAATTCATTGCTTAGAGTGACAGGTTGATCCTGTTAAACTCAGAATTTCACTCTCACTTTCTGTAGGCAGCAATTTACAGATGTGTATTTAGATTTCTGGAAGGTTTGGTTATATCTGCCTGTCTTAATTTACTGCTTGTGCATATAGTTTATGTGCTGCTTCTACCCATCGTCTAGGTCTTCTCATACTTCTGTACTAATTTCATCCTGGCTTTCCTTTCACAGAGTGCTTTGTGCCAGAGGCTATGCCCATCCCCACTAACCAGTCTGTTTTCCCCTCCTTTTGCTGGTATCTCAGATCTTCAGTCTGATATGCTTAAGATGTGCCAGGTTTTTTTTCTTTTCTTTTCTGCATTCAAAGCTCCTGTCTCAAAAGAGTGTAGTGATCAAAGGCTGGGGTACTGTTGCCTTGGTAGTGTGTATATCTTTTGCTGCTAGTTTGACTGTCACTTTTGTGTACTCTCTTAGTCTTGTTCCTCTACATCTTTTAAATCTAATCCTGTTAAATTACTATTGCAGCAAGGGTGTAAACTGCTTTGTAAATTTGTGGGTTTAACAGAGCCAGGAAGGTAAGGATCTAAACCACAAAATTCATTGTAACACTCAGCCACAGGTGTGTGCCTATTATTACAGTTGAAAAACACCCAGAGATGTCACTCACCAACAGTACAGCTTTTACTCTAATTTCTTCCTTTACATCCCACACAGTATTTTATTTTTTTGGCGATAAATCTTCTGTTCTTTAGCACATGCGACTAATCTTCATTATTAAGGAAACAATTGAGTATTAGCTAGAGAAACAAAGCTTTTGCTGGACTCTTTCTGCCTTTTTTCTGTCTACAAATAGTATACAGAGCTTCTCTTTCTCCTCAATCATTCTTGGACAACATGAGTTTCCAAATTAAGCTTAGTAAATGCATGATTATCATACATGCTCTGTGACTGAGGAACTGCGGAGATGCTAATTACTGTATGTGTAGCCTATGTATGTCTACCTAGACTTAGAATATTTCACAAGCATAGTACTATGATTATTAAAAATTGTTTTCAGATTGATGCCTTGTGTAAATTGTGTGTCGATTTCTGCGGATGTTAAAACAGGATTATGTTTATATCAATTATTTTCTTTACAGTTACTCAGACACTAAAATACATCACCAACCTTGCACAGAAGTGCCAAAAAAAATAAGAGTGGTTTGTGTAGGATTTTACAGAAATCTGCAGAGGAGCTGGAAATTGGCCTGTGTGCTTTCTCTTAATCATAAAGCAACCTAGCCCTTTACAGCAGCAAGGAGCTGCTCTGCCTTTTGTTTTCTTAGTTTGCCATTTGCACATTATCTAAGCAAGAATCTTGTTTTCTCTTCTCCTGTGTTTCTCTTAACCTATTTGCTTACAGCCCTTTTTTCATTACCAAAAAGGTGGGCTTTTAACCAGAATTAGCATGTCTCAAAGATCAGTAATATATTTGAAAATCAGGTACTAAAATACAGTCTGCTTGTGGTGCTTATATATACAAAATGCATGAAGCAAAACTCAGTAAGTCATTAGTTTTAGAAAGCTTCCTTGTGTTCCTTGTGAAGGTAAAACATAAACGGTAAACTCCTAAAACGTGTCTCTTGTTCTGATTCTGCTACTCTTCAGTTTTTTATGGCCTATTTGATTCTTTTCTGGTCAACTCGATGGCAAAAGCATCCTTGAAATTATCATCACAGACATAATGTGGTTTTCTTAGGTTACCAGGTTTCTTAGGTTGCCGTAAAATCTGTTATGACCTCCTGTCAGTTTTGTTGTGGACGAAGTATTGGGGGATATTTTCTCTGCAGGTTTGTGTAATAGTCTATGGCTACATGGCTGCTTTTATCAGGTGTAAATCTGTATGTCTCTTGAAGCCACTAACTTTTTATTTTTGTTAGCCTCACAGCAAGGCAGGTAGATGACTAACCTCACTGGAAACTATACTCCTGTGCTGAGTTTTCAGTACAGCATTTTAAATGAAAGAAGTAGTCAGTGTGGCTGAGAGCAGACTACTGATAAACTTGAGTAGCAATTAAGGTCTCTTCTAACTCAGAATATCCTGTGAAATTAATGAAAATCTGTGATGATCAGGGGTTTAAATCAGGTATTTGGGTGGCGATCTATGGAAAGCTTTTGTCAGAACAAGGCAGTAATTTCTGAGAAGTAGAGTAGAGAATGGTGTATTGGAAAGATCTCAAATTTGTTTATTCCATGCAATAAACTAAAGCTAAAATCTAGACTAAGATTTATGTTTGTATCAGGCATATGTCCCTTTCACAGCAGATATGTCTTAACTTTTACCTGTGACAAGCTTTGGAAAAGCTGCTTTTTTTTTTTTAAATGTGTAAATTGAGCATTTTGAGCAGCTAACTGTACCTTAATAGCATGCTGAGGCCCGACCACACTGTAGTCAGCATCTTGGTGCGTGTCAGCATCATGTGTGTAACCCAGGCCCGAAGAAATGAGGTTTAATTTCTGCTTTCTTCCAAATCTTACGTACTAGAGTGGGATAGGGAGGTGCTACAGCTTGCACCAAAGTGAGGGAAATGGGAAAATGGAAGACCTGGACTAAAAGATGGATGCTTAATCAAGATAAAAAACCGGTGGGGCGTGGGAGAAGGTGTGAGATTGTAGTGTTGGATGAGGAACTCAAAGAGGACAGACTACTGGGCTTGGACTGAAGGGGGTTTCTGCAAAGAAAGAGGAATGGTGAAAAGCATCTGATCATGAAAATGTTTTAGTATAACATATACCTTACAAAGACTTTTAAAGGTGTTAATTCTGGCATTTACTTAGCTTTATTTTGCAGTCTTAGCTTTATGTTCCTTTGAGGTTTTGTCCTCTTAATTGAATGCATTGTAACAGTGTAGAATGCTTTAGTTTGACTTGTGTGGGAATGTTAGTTTTTAAACTTCGAGTGTGCTGTCAATGAAAATTATATCCTTATTTATTCGTGTTGTATTTAAGAAAGTAGATAATGATCACATTGCTTGCCTAGTAACCTGGTTAGTCTGCTTTTCTTGGACAGTGGTATTGGATGTGATATCTTGTAATTTACTTGCTCAACTTCTGAACATTATTGTTCTTGCAGCTGTTGCTTTCAACTAGTATAGACAGAGGGTACAAGCAGTACCAGAAAATATACTAGAGCTTGACACAATTGTACTGTAGTTAGATTAAGTGACTGAAATAGCATAAACCATTTTCTTCTCTTGTCTTTGTTGCAAGTTTGTGTGTTTGTTGTAAGCCTTACTATTTTGCTTATTATTTTAAGGTGCCAGTGATGATGCTGTTAGCTGTGCAGTGATGCTTGAAATACTTAGCACACTTTCCAAATCATCAGAGTCCCTGCAGCATGCTGTCATATTCTTATTTAATGGCGCAGAAGAAAATATTTTGCAGGTGAGAATAGGCCAGAATTATAAATTATATGTCAAAGCAGTATATTAAAATTCTTAACAAAGGAAAGATATGGCTTGTGTTTATCTCTTGAAATATTCATTAATTACCTGTCGTTTCTGAGGAAAATGTGTATGATTTCAAAGGGAAAAATGCACTTGGATTAAGAATAGTGACTGTATTCGTTTAAGTGGAAGACTTGCATTTTCTGCATCTATTTGTGTTATGTGCCTTATGCAGTCTTGAGTTATATGCAAACTTGAATGACGGAAAATAACATTTAGGCTTGTCCGGTAGATATTTGACCTATATTTTTTTGTTTTCCCATCAAGGCTAGTCATGGCTTCATTACACAACATGAGTGGGCCAAGTCAGTCAGAGCTTTTATTAACCTGGAGGCAGCAGGTGTAGGAGGAAAAGAACTTGTTTTTCAAACAGGTATGAGCTTGCATTGTGTTCAATTTCTACACAAGGTTAATTTGGTAATAAATGATTCAGACTTGAAGGCGTATTGAAAGTGACTCTCAAACAAAAGACAGGAGAACCTCTGTGCTTTTTTCCCAGGCCTTCGCAGCAATTAAATTGTTCTCAGTTTTTAGATACTTCCAGGCTAAAGCACTGCCACAGAAGTTGCCTCATAGGTGGGAAACCTCTGTAGAGCAGAATAATAGAAGTTGTGTTTCCCTTTTACATCTAGGTGAAAAGGAGAAAACATTTGGATAGCACATATATCTTAATACTCATACTTTTGTATGTTCTATTTATTTTTCACAGGAGTTCTTTCAAAATCTTTGCAGGGAGATGTTTGCATTAGAACTCCATCTCATGCTCAGGAAACAGCAAGAGTTCTTTGTTTTGTAGGCTATAGTTAGACCTGTGCTCCATTCTAGCTGGACTGCAGACTTTCTTGTACTCCTGAAGCTGATTAGCTGTTTATGTGCACTGAATGCTTTAGGGGGGAGACTTTTTTCTAAACAGCAGTGTTGATGTGTGATACATACATGATGGATTGGAAGCTCAGATAAAGGTTGTGACTTCTTCATTAAAGCTGGGTCTTTTTGGGACATGGCTTATCTGCTCTGCCATTGAACATGGGAGGCAACAGTGGCTTGGTTTTTTTCCCCTCCAAGTGTAGCTAATTCTTTCTCTGAAGTGTGGGTCATTCAGCCAACCCAGTTGTACGTATATAGTCTGTGAGGCAACAGTGCTAAATCTCCAGTGAGTTACTTTGCGTTATTTGTTACCATGAGGATGCATATCCTAACTGAAGTTCAAAAAATACTTTCAGTGAACTTTCTGCTCATCTTTTGTTAGGACCTGAGAACCCTTGGTTGGTACAAGCATATGTAGTTGCAGCCAAACATCCCTTTGCCTCTGTGGTGGCGCAGGAAATATTTCAGAGTGGCATTATCCCAGCAGATACAGACTTCCGTATCTACAGGGATTTTGGCAATGTTCCAGGTATGTTATCAAAAGACATGTCAATACACGTTGCATTTATAACAAGGACACTGTTCTGTTGTTATCTATGTGAAGGTCCTCAGATTTGGTTTGCCTCTCACACTGGGAAGGAATTTTCCTGCTCCTTTCCTAAGGAAAGAGTTTTAGATTGAGTTTGTCACGTAGTTCGCTAGGGATGTTTTTAGACAACTGGTGTTTTCCAGGAAGAAACTACATGGTAGAAAAGTTTCCTGAAAATTAGGAAAATACTCCAGGAATTAACATCACTCTGTCAAATGTTCTGTTTTGAAACATTTTGGTACATGATGCTAATAACCTGCTTGCAGGAATGAAATGTCTGTATTTAATGGATAAACTAAAATAATCTTTTTTAGAGATAGTAACATGGTCATTAATGCATTTTCATTACCCTTGGGTTTTGTTTGGGGGTTTTTGTTGTTGTTTTTGTTGTTGTTTCTGTTTGATTGTTGTGAGTTTGGGGTTTTTTTCTTACTGGTGGTGGTGTTTTGTTTGGGGGATTTGGTTGGTTGGTTTTTGGGAGATTTTGGTGGGTTTTGTTTGGTTTTTTCCATAATCAGGCACAGGACAGAAGCTTTTTAGTTTTGCTGATCTGTTTACAGTTTGCAATCCTTTCTCTTGAGAATGAGCGGTGGGAAAGAAATGTGAAATGTTCAATGAGAACATTCAAAAGACTGTAAACTTCTGTAAAGTCCTTGTTGTCCAGGACAGGTTGTGACTGGAGTCACTTTCAAGAAAAGTGATATTTTTTAATTGATTGTTAGTACAAAGCAGTTGTTCTGGCATATTCTGTACTGTTCTGAA
The DNA here is from genome assembly GCA_013400235.1 of Oriolus oriolus. Lineage (NCBI taxonomy): Eukaryota > Metazoa > Chordata > Aves > Passeriformes > Corvidae > Oriolus > Oriolus oriolus. Next base: position 33,834 of record VXBT01002080.1, on the reverse strand, counting down.
GTATGCTTCTAGCCTGAAACTCAAGTAGCTGATTTTGTACAATGTGTTCTTTGTTCAGAATTGTACCTGGATGGTAAATGATTTCTCACTCACCTCTGCGGTTTTTTTAAAATAAACAAATAAAAAAAATTGAATTAAAAAGCTGGTTTGTTCCTCAGAATTGAGACCTATTTTGCCAAAAATGGTGAGAATTCAGATTGCAGATAGCAGCTTTTTGCATGTGCAGGTGAACAAATGAATGGGATACACTGAATGTGTAGCTAACGAAGCAGAATAACCTTTGGGTTTCAGTCAATGCTTTTGTTTGTTTGAACAAATTACTTGGACTTTGAAATGAAGGGTTTTCTGACCGGCTCTCTGAAAAGCTGTTGGCTCGTTGGAAGTTCAAAGAGCACACTTGGTATTTTGAGAAGGTGCTCTGTAGTTTCACAGTGCTGCTTTTTACTACTTCTCAGCATGAACGTTTTTTTTAAGTTTTGCAAGTAAGCGTTTGGCAAGCACCTTGTACATCTTTTCTGAAGCTGAGATGATCTGGTGTTTTCATGTGTTTCTCCGGTTGCAAGAGATGTCATGGGAATTGGTACATACAAAAGGACAGATACTTTAAAATGTTTTAAAGCGGTTCTATTTTAAAGACACCGGAAGTCCAGTTAGTTTTCGTTCTGCAAAGAAGACTATTTTGTTCATCTCTGAGGATAATGAGGATAATGACTTGGTTACAAAGTAGAGCAACATTTTCTGTGAAGTATATGGGAGGCTTTCACATATTTGTTTTAGAGGTTTAGGATTGCATAGACTTAAAAAATGCTGCTTCTCTTTCTGTAGGAATAGATTTGGCTTTTATTGAAAATGGCTACATTTATCATACGGAATATGACACGTCAGACAGAATTTTGACAGATTCCATTCAGAGAGCAGGTTGGTATTTTAAGAATTCAGTAATTTACCAAAGACTAGTATCGTAGCATTTTCATTTTGCCGTAAAACTTCCATGGCGATAAATTAGTAATTTTAATTATCCATTTTGTAAATGTTGGTTGTGTTCTCAAGAACAAAGAATTAACTGAATACATGTATTTTAAATACGAAGGAAATATATTTGGTCAGCTTGGGAAGGTAAACTTTATCAGCATCTAGCGATGTCAGTTAGATTCCACAGTTGCCTTCAAATCAGAATTATTGTCTACCCATTGATACCTGATTGTTCAGCATGCTGTGTTCCATTTATCTCGCTAAGTCCCGTTATTGGTTAATGTTTCTCATCAAAAGTTTTTGAGTAAGTTGGTGGCATAGAGACTGCTCTGCCAGCAGAGGTTTTTCATATTAGAATGGATCTCAGTAGCACACAGACTGGGTAAACGGGATTTATTTGCTACAACAGGTTGTGCTCATTAGACAGAGTACAGTAAAGAAAACTACAAAGACCTTTAATTTCCCAGGAAGAGCTAACAATCCTAGATGCCTCCAGGATTTTGACCATTCATTCTTTAAGCTTATATAGGAGCCAGCTTAGATGACCAGCATGAATAAGGGTTTTAAACACTTCCTTGCCCCAGTTTAGCTGCAGGACAGAAAGTAACACTTTTAAATTCCTATTGGAAAGATGTTGTAGTAGTTATGATGGGATGGTTTTATGTAGAGCTTGTCCTGCTAAACATATCACAGATTAAAAAAAAAAAAAGAAGACACTTCACAGCCAGTAAGAACTTCTAATGGTGTAGTAAAAGCTAAATGAAAGTTGAGGGTGATTATTCTCATTTGGTTACCTTGTTTTGGCTCTGCTGTGGGAAAGGAAAAGGTGATTGGTGCTTATAGGCTACAAAGGAAAATAGTGGCCTTGTCTTTACAGTCATGTAGGGAAAGAAAGGCAGCTAATTCATAGACATTGAAACCTGGAGGGGTCACTTAGTGGTGAGAAGAAGAGGTGGAAGATTGGGAAATTATAAACTCTTCTATGGGTTAGCCTTCAAGTCCCATGCTAAATATCAGAAGTGAAGAAGAGGTTGTGGGCTGAAAGCCTGACTGTTCCCTGCATTGCAGGGGTGTCTAAGTGCATGAGAATTCCCAGGTATACTTATTTTGACAGCTTGATAGATTTACTGATGGAAACACTGTTCTATGTGTACTGCCAAATACCAGTTTGAGAATAATCATTTGTGTATTCATGTCGTTGTTGAGGATATTTCTATACAATTTTTCAAAATGGTTATAGTTAAAAATAAATACTGTGTGGTAATTTATCAACCTTGATGTAATTATATTGTGTATCTACTGTTTTAATAGGTGACAATATTCTAGCTGTCCTAAAATACCTAGCAACATCAGAAAAGTTGGCTAAATCTTTTGAGTATCGACATGGAAATGTTGTGTTCTTTGATATACTTGGTTTATTTGTCCTGGCTTATCCTGCTCGTGTTGGCACAATTATGAACTATATTACAGCAGCAGTTGCTTTTTTTTATTTAACCAAAAAAGTATTGCAGCCTAAACCCAGAGGTAAGTCTAGGTTGTTTTTGGTATTTTTAATTACATTACTCTAGCAAATAGCAATTACTATATGAAAAAGTGTTCAGGCCATTACGGAATCTCTTCACTTGAGCTTCAGAAGTAAATTTTATGTGTGCAGCATGCCATAGGAGTTGCTTTGTGTTTAAATCTCTCATCTGAATATTTATGACTGTGAAAGAATATGATAGGCTTAGATGTCTAGCATTTATGAATCATAATTTTGTCTCTTATCATTTCGTGAAGACTAAAATTAAATCTTTTCAAGATCTGGATATTGAAAAAAAAATGCCCAGTATCCATATAATTTTTTTTATTTATTAATTCAGATAAGGTGTCAGAATCATGTTTAACACCTGTCTATAGACAGGACCAAGTAAGAAAACAAAAAATGGGGAAAATGACAGCAAAGCTTCATAGAGAATGTAAACCAACTTAAATATTCTAATTAGACCTTTTTAGTATGTGTAGGAACATGCCTGTTAAAAAACCTTAAGAAAACACACCGATCTCCTCCTGAAAATCCAGAAAACATTTTTGCAGTAAGAAAATGTTACGAGAAAAACAACTCACATTTTTTGTTGTTGAGGTCTTTTTGCGGGGGGCAGGGCTTTGGGGTGTGGTTTTTTTGGTGATTTGTTTGGTTTGGTGGGGGTTTTTTTGCAGAGGGGGTTGTTTTTGCTTTGGTTTGGGTTTTTATTGTTGTCTTTTTGTGTTTTTTGATGTTTTTTTTGGTATGCTTTAAAATGGAACTGTGGCTCCGCCGGTTCCCTATTCAAGTTTTTGCTATCATGAAAGCTGTAATCTGCAAAATATACCAGTATTTTGGGAATAAACCTTGCAGTGGGGATGTGTGCAAATAGACATGCAAATAAATAGGCTAGGTGATGTAAACCATGCTGTTAAGATGTCTTCACGGGGGACCCCTTTATTTTGGTCATTAAAGTAGTTACACTGTGGGGTAACTAAAATTTTGATGATAGTCTGCAGTAGAATACACAAGTGTTGAATGAAACTTCTTTTTTTCCTCATAGCTGTTCATAACCTGAAGAAGTTATTTACTGCATTCAGCTTAACCCTGACGAGCTGGGTGTGCACGCTGGTGGCAGTCCTTATGGTGGCAGTGTTTGTCTCCATCATTGGACGGGCTCTTTCTTGGTACACCCATTTCTATGTTTCTGTGTCTCTCTATGGCACTGCAGCTGCAGCTAAGCTCATTCTTGTGCACATGCTAGCCAAGAAGTTCTTCTACAAGGTAGGCAAGACTTTGTTGTTATTGTTGAAGGGCAACGAGATGTATAATCTGTGGAAGACCTGCCTTTTGAGCTGATTTTTTAAAATGCAAAAAATTTTCAGTATTTAAAATGTCACTGTAAAAAATTGCTTCATCTAAACATAAGGGGTTGTTCTGCTAAATCAGAGAGGTAAAAGCTGTGTGATTTAAGGCAGCCTCGACCTTGAGGATCTGCTTCAGAAAAAAGGCAGGAGCCTTTGTGATTTAGGTCACAACAACCCCAGGCAGTGCCACAGGCTGGGGCAGAGTGGCTGCAAAGCTGCCCACAGGAAAAGGACCTGGGGGTGCTGGTGACAGCAGCTGAACATGAGCCAGGGTGTGCCCAGGTGGCCAAGAAGGCCAATGGCATCCTGGCCTGTGCCAGCAACAGTGTGGCCAGCAGGACCAGGGCAGGGATTGTCCCCCTGTACTCAGCACTGGTGAGGCCACACCTTGAATCCTGTGTTCAGTTCTGGGCCCCTCACTCCACAAAGGACATTGAGGTGCTGGAGCATGTCCAGAGAAGGGCAATGGAGCTGGGGAAGAGTCTGGAGCACAAGTCCTGTGAGGAGCAGCTGAGGGAGCTGGGGTTCTTTAGCCTGGAGAAGAGGAGGCTCAGGGGTGACCTTATCACTCCCTACAACTGCCTGAGAGGAGTCTGTAGCCAGGTGGGGATCAGTCTCTTCTCCCAGGCAACAAGGGACAGGACAAGAGGAAATGGCCTCAAGTTATGCCATGGAAGGTTCAGGTTAGATAGTAGGAGAGATTTCTTAATGGAAAGGATTATCAAGCTCCAAAACAGACTGCCCAGGGAAGGGGTTGGGTCGCCATCCCTGGAGGTATTTAAAAGATTTCTAGATGTGGCACTTAGGGACATGGTTTACCAATGGCCTTGGCAGTACAAGGTCTAGGTTGGACTCAAATAATCTCAAAAGTATTTTCTAACCTAAACAATTTAGTGATTATTGTGATTTATAGTTGTTCTGACCACAGCTGGAGATGGAACAGAGCTCTTGGTTGTCCATGTTCTTCTCTGCAATAGGTAAAAGTCATTTAGGCCCCTGCAAGGCTCAGTGAGGAGCCTTGATTACTATCTGTCTACCTGTTTTGCTTAGGATTCTTTTTCATGGACTAACCAATGTGATTTAACTTTGTAATAATTTCATAATTATAAATGATAACAATCCCATATGGTTTTGTGTTAAATACGAATGGTCTTGAGATCTGATAGATGATACTCTTCCAGGGCAGAAATTGACTGCTCAGGCCTGCTAGGCTGAGGCTTTAGGTGCACTAATAGTCATTCAGCTTACTGTCACTTATCTTTTCGGCCATTTGTGTGGATTTCGGACAAGGGAATTTAGGAAGCCTTAGTTGACAGCCAAATACAAATGATTGAAGAAGTTTTACGAACTTCATGACGTTTGGTTGTATGAAGAGTTCTGAGAGGATCCATCATGTCTTTCTCTGGAAGAGGGATTTTTAAAAATTTTTTGGGGAAGGGGAGTGTTAGCTGATACATGTATGTTACCAGATACATGTATTTGGTGTTGTCCCTTTGTGGAAAAGAGGAGCCATTTATAAAATAGATGCAATGTTACCGTTTTCCAGTCTTCTGGATAAGCTGGCTAATACTTTCACTAGCTGTTAAGACATTTCAGGCTCTGGATCTACTTCATGCCTACTTATTGCCTAATCATCAGATCAGCCATCTCAAAATCAGAAGTGTAGCATGCTATAGCTTGCACCACAGTGTAGTTAATGTTGTTTCTGTAACTTGCATTTTACTTAAAAGTTGCATAAAAATTTTGGAAGCCAGTCTCTTCCTTGGCTGTCAGAGGCAGTGCCTACTCATGGCTCAACAACTTGTGAGTTGATAAGCTTTATGTTTTGAAATAGGTTTGGCAACTTGAATGTTTCTTCTCTCTCCTCCTTTTTTTCTTTCTCACCCCAAAACTGAAGTAGGTGCTTTCTGATAACTGTTGTTCATGCAAGCAGTCCTTAGGAATCTTGCAGTGCAAACACTGCAGCATTGCTCATGTAACTTAAAAAAAAACCAAAACCAAAGCAAATCACATTTTTTATGGTTAAATTTCTTTTTTTTTCTTTTTCCCTGAAACATGTCTGGTGTTATTTCACCTACGATATGTCTTATTCAAAACAAATAACATATTTTAATAAGCAGACTTCTGAAGTGATAGCTTGTGGCATGACCTATAAAGGCACCAGTATATTTGTGCACTAATAACAGTGCTTGTGTAAGAAGTCTGTTAGCAGCTGCTGTTCATAAACAAGTTTGCTTTCTCAGGAGGTAACTTTTTCACACATAAGTATTATTTAATTTATGCTGTGTTACAATTTTTTTGAAAAGGCCCTCTTTGTCTGAAACACTAGCCTTGTGTATTCTTTTGTGTTATCATTTGTACATTCCCTTCCTCCTTCTGCCCCAGCCTGCGTAATCTCTTTTTCAAGTTATGTCAGCAGATTTAGAAAACTAATAAAAAAATATACTGTCATGGATAATTCTGTATGGTGAGATAATGGTGAGATGATGCTTGTCAAAATTGTTTTGCCCAAGGAAAACAATTATATACAAGGAATATGGATTTTTCTATGTATTCTCATGAGATGGGATCTATGGAATGTGCACAGTAATTAAATGTATTTATTTCTTTTTGTTACAGAATATGAATGAGCAATACCTGGGAGATGTTTTTTTTGATGCCTCACTGATGATTTGGTCAATAGCATTGGCTGTGATGACTCAGATGGGCCTTTGTTCAGCATTCATTTGTACATTGTGGGTAGCATTTCCTCTACTCACTAAGCTGATGATCCACAAGGAGTTTAGCCAAAAAGGTATGGGTTTTGAGGAGCAGAAATGGTATTTCAAAATTTCTGCTCTTACTCTTATTTAAGCAGAAGAAATTGCAAACATTGACTTTGAGTAGTCAAATTAAGTCACATTTTTGTAATGAAAAAAAGTGTTCTTGAACTGAAGACAGTCTGAAAGTGTGAGAAGCTTTAAAAAATTACACTAAAAAACATCCTATGTCTCAGGCTAAAAGAACAGTATGTGGTATAGTAATAAGTGATCAGAATTTTGATGAATGGTAAAAGTTCATAAAAAATACTGTAATATTTAAAGAATGCTTGGGACAGAAAACTTGTTTAAATTGTTTTTGTAATACAAGATTAATTTTGTGGTGGTTTTGAAAGTTGTACTAGTGTTGGCTATGCAAAATGAGATTGCCTTTCCATATCCACATCAGGGATGAGGACCAGTATTGTGTATTGGGCCTTGCAGCAGTATTGTGGATATATCAGTAAAGCTGTTTATGTCCTTTTAAGCTTTTACTTCTTTTGTCTTTTATTTTTCCCTGTTCCCTATAGGTGGCACAATAAAGTTTATTGTGATGTACATGCTGGGAATGTTTGTTCCCTATCTGTATATGCTGTATCTTAGTTGGACTGTATTTGAAATGTTTACACCTGTCATGGGACGAAGTGGTTCAGAAATTCCACCAGATATGGTGTTGGCGGGATTTATTGTGATCTTCACTATGATCCTGTCTTCCTATTTTGTAAGTAGAATGTTTTAATGTTGTTTAAAACCCTTAAACTTTATCTGGAGTTTAGAATAAGAAGGGTTTTTAAGTTAATACTAGAAGTTAGTGATAATTTGACAATACTGTAAATGTTTCAGGAAAGTTCTAGGAAATGTGTCAAAGATTCCATGTTTTGTGTTAGTCAAAGAAAAGTCATTGAAACAGGGCTTATATTGCTCTATGATGATGTAGTAAAGACTGATGTAAAATACAAAATGTAATGCTGAATTTTGAGCAGAGATTTATTTTAGGTGTAATATATGACTGAACACTACATGTACAAACTTCAAAAAGAATACTCGGGTTTGTGGGTTTTTTTCTGCTGCCATAGAACCTGGAAAGATTCTGGGGTTTTTTTTTGTTGGCAGATGTTTTAAAAGCAGGAAAGTTTTGAAAGCTCAGGAAGTACTCACTTTATTCGTTTTTCATAAAATAAATCAGCTTTAAAAATCTCAGTTTTATGTACTGAGATTAAAAAGAAGTGTCTTGTATGAGGTGGTAGTTGCAATGATGTCTTTTTAATGTACCTTCAGTTCCATAATTGAATTTTAGAGTTACACAAGTAGTGTCTTGTATCTTAAGTGCTGCAGTTTTATAACTGGTCTGTTTTTTTATTCTCTAGATTAACTTCATTTACCTTGTCAAAAGTACAAAAACGACGCTAGTAACTTTAACTACTGTGTTTGTAGTCACTCTGATTCTCGTTTGTAGTGGAATCTTCTTTCCTTACAGTTCTGATGCAGCTAATCCAAAGCCCAAGCGAGTCTTTCTCCAGGTACGTAAAGCTGTGCATGTTGTATTGTCTCTTTTGGTTGCAAGAGTGTTTGGTTTTTTTCAAGGCTTAATTCCCCCACGTCCTCCATCCCAGAAAGAGTAATATTCCCTTTCTTTCTTGATTTAAAAGCTCTAACGATTATTCCTGGATTTGAAATGATTGCTAATGTTTCCCTTGTTCAGTCTCAAGTGTTCAGCTCATCTGTGTCAGAAGAGCAGGGTGCTTTAGGGGGTTTTAAGTGGGCGAATTGTGTAAGCAATGGTAATTTTAAAAGTAAATGTGGTTTGAGTTGGGATAAAACAGTCAGAGTCATCTTCTGATTGTGTTTTTATGTATGTATCTTATCTGAGTAATTCTTGCATTTGTATTCATAAATACTCAGATATGTGTTCAGTGCATACTGAAAATGCAGTAGACCTTCAGTATTCACACAGAGAGTATTTCAGAATCACCTCTGACTCTTGCAGACTCCAGATACTCCATCATCTTCCTGCATTTGTTTTCTTTTCTTCTAGCACACAAGCAGAAGATTTCATGATGTAGATGGAAATGTGGTGAAAAGTGACTCTGGTATATGGATTAATGGGTTTGATTATAATGGAATATCTCACATAACTCCCCATGTACCTGAAATCAATGACACCATTAGAACTCCATGCGAGGAGCAAGCTCCCTTCTGTGGGCTTCCTTGGATTCTGCCAGTGCATTTCATGTTCCGGTTGGTGAGAACTCTGCTTCACTTGAGCACTTTACTGCAAAGTATAGTGGTCGTTTATGCAATTTCACTTACGTAAGGGAAGAAAAACTAAGGATAATCTTGGTCTAAAAGTAAATAATCCTTCCTCTTCAGAGGACAAACTTTGTCGTAGGTGCTGTGTCTTCTGCCAGAGTCTCTGCAAGAGATTTATGGGTCTGCTGCAGGAGCTGTAGAAGTTGATGTGTGGAAAATAGATGTAAGCACCAGTGGAGAAAAAGGTGAAGGGGGGCCTCCTAAAGGGCAGTTCAGAGTAGGAGGATGTATGTCTCCTCCCTTCTTCCCTCCTTCACCCCAGCTGACAGCAGAGGATGTCTAGAGTAGCAGGTCTCCACAGACGAAAATCAGCTGCTCTGGCTATTTCTCACACCTTGAAAATCTTGTGAGCAGAAGTGTAGCTGTTTGAAGGTGAAAATACTCTCACTCACTTGTTTTGTAAATTAAGGCAGATGAAGCTAATGAATGAATACACTGGTGACCGTTTTTCTGTTAATATGCCCTTTAAATATTTGTCTGATCAGAAGTTGATTTTACCTGCCTTCTGCTAGAATCAACCCCTTTTGAATATTTCATGTAATAGCAGCACAGTCAGCTGTACTATAAACTTCTTGTCTTCTGATGTTTAGTACATTATTGTGTTGTATTGAGAATAGCTTGGAACTTTTTTTTTCTCCACAGGAAAAACTGGTATCTTCCTGCTCCAGAAATTTTGCCAAGAAGCCCCATTCAGTTTAAACTTCTGTCCAAGGAGCTGATGCCCAGGAACTCCGTGAGGTTAAGCTTTGAAGTATCTGGTGAGTGACTGAAGCTTCTGGTTTAAGATTTGTGTTTGTTTTTATGCCTATAATAAATCAGGCTTTGACTCCAGTGCTGCAGGTTCTAGTGCCATTCCCAAGATAGTAAGCTTTGTAAGATCAGCATGAACTAGTTCAGTTTCATGGCACTCTAGAGGCTGTGAGTGGTGTATTGGAGTTCTTATTTCTGGGACTGATAACCTTGTCTGTCTTGAGGAAATCTTGATTGTTTTACAACAGGTCCTTTCTAACAGTGCATCTTGTAGCATTTTGTATGTTAGTATATATAGGACTATATTAAATTTATATTGTAAAACGTCCTGTATTCCTCTGTTACATCATCCTCTCACTTACCCTGGTGCTTAGCAGAAATTGAAGCATTTTCTGTAGGGAAGGCATTTTTATTATGCTTTGGAAGACGTGAACAGTAATACAAGGATGACATGCTATTCTCTGGGAAAGCAGATTGTTATCCTTCCTCTCCTGTTGATCATGTGGACACACATCTCTGTCCCTGCAGGCCCGAGCCACATGTCCCTGTATGTGCGGCCGCACGTGGGGTCGGTGCTGTCCCGCTGGTCCCTCGGGGATGGGGTGCCGGTTGCCAGCCTGGGGGGAGACTACTTCGTGTTCTACTCCCGCGGGCTGCACGCGGCTCCCTGGCGCTTCTGGGTAGAACTGACGGTGAGTGCCGCTGGAAACAGGGTGGTGCCTTGGTCCGCCCTCTTCCCACCATGGCTGCATTCCTGTGTGAAAAATGTCATAGTAAATAAAGCTTTGCGTTATTCGATAGATCTTAATTCTGGTATCCCTCTTTTTAATATGTCAGCTTTACAGATCAGTTCCCATATATTTTCCATGAGCAGTCTGCCAACTTGACATACAGCCAAGGGAAAACTATTTTTCTTGTCTCCGTGGTCTTTGGTCATAAGTTTGGATTTCTCTGATCTTAATCTCGCAGTTCTTGAAGTTTTATCTTTGCTACTGTTATTTCAGAGTTGATTTTTATTATTATGAGTAGTTCCCTTTCTCTTCCCTTGTTTGCTTGGTTTTGGGAAATTACAGAGTCCTTGGTGGAAAATTTGTCTTGAAGCTGAAGAGAGTTGTAAAAGCTTTGTTCTCGAAATTTTCTTTTACATTATTTTCAGCTGGAAGCAAGGCTTCCAGCCTTGCTATTTCAGTGGGATATATGATCTGCCTCCCCACCCTTCTAACTTGCAAAGGAATAACATTTAGCAGATCTGTATGTTTTTACTGTAGGTTTAACAGTGTCTTATCTTTCAAGTAAATATTACAGGTATCTTTGAAAGTTCAGAAAGTCCCTTATTCCTTCCTGCACCAGGCAGTCTAAACACAAATAATCCTCCAAGGGTACTCAGTAAGGCAGACTGGAGTCTAAAGTGTGACAAGCATTGTAAGACTGATGGAGGCAAAGCTAGGCAGAAAGGGCTGTATATACTCAGGATTTGCAGTAGAAGGATCAGTGTAAATACTGTGTTGGAGTCCATATCTTGATTTGTCAGCAAAACAGACAGATACAGACATTGAAGTTGTTGCACGTGGAAGCTGTGTAACACATCAGAAACGCTGTGATCTAAGTATCTGTTTGCCAGTTCATTTCAAATTGAACTCGTCATGTATTCAGACTGATAATGTTGAAGATAGGAGGTATTTTAACACAGAGGACAAAGAACTGCACGATGAGGTTTGTTCATGACTTACCAACATGAGATCGATTCAGATGCACTTTTCTACAGACAGTATCTATGCAACAATCATGAAAGACTATGTTGTCCTTTTCTCACTTTCAGGTCCCAGAAAAGCATTCTGACGGAATAGTCTCCCTCGCCATAGCAGCACATTACTTTTTTGGGGAAGATCAAAAGTCACGTCAACTCTATGCCTTACTGGAGAGGTTTCCAAACTGGACGTTTTCTTCTGGCTGGTCCTGTACTTACGACCTTTTTGTCTTTTAATTTTGACAGCAGTGCTACAGGGCTGATAGGGTTATCTCTGACGAAGAATGCTCTTGTGGCAAGCACATTCTAACAAGATGCCAGAGACTTCAGCAAGAATTTAAAATACTTGAGCAAATGGTGTTTCTTTGGCAGTTTGACTATTAAAGACTACTGCTATCTTGGGGATATAATGATACTTTTCTGTCAGCGTGAATGCAGTTCACCTTGGCTCTTCTACTGAAGTGGCAGTTTGGCTAGTGGGCTTCCTAAAATGAAAACTGCACTTGATGAGGTAATATTAGCATAATAAATGGTGGCAATTATAATGGAAGGGCTTCGTGGAATTATTTTGATGCTATGTAAAATGCAACCATACTTCACAGATACGTGGAGTATCACCTACCGATCCTATCCATCCTATTCAAGTCAGATCTCCAGCTAAAAGAAGCTTCTTCCTGTGGGAGCAGGGCAGAGGTGGCTAAGTCCTGAGTGTTACTTTCGTCACTGGATGAAGTCACTGAAAGCTGTGGTGGTCATGTAGGTTGCATTGAGTCCTTGGAAAATGCACAATGCAGAGAAATCAGTATTTTGATGGAATGTTGTAATTGTTTATCCAAATTGTATGTTTCTGTTAAAAAACTTAGTTCTACCCCTTTTCCTGTCTCTTTCAGTGTTACAGCATGAGAGGCTAAGTTCAACCTAACTGCCATCTTGTGGTTTTGTTCCTGTTGGGATCTTTCACTATCAGATAGCACATGAGCATGAGACTTGCTCTCTCATATGTAAGAGTGCTAAGTCCCCACTCCTTTACGCAGATGTCTTAAAATGAATGGATTCTAAATTTTAAGTTACCTTCCAATTTATTAGAATTGGCTAATTTTGGTATCTCCTCTGGAGAGATTTTTGGTACTGTGACAGTATTGCACTTGCTAATACATTTTACTATTTCTTAAAATAAGATTTGCTTTCCATAAGGAAAAGTACCTAAAAGAGTAATCTTAAAAAGATGTCTGATATATCTGGATTGCTCTTCTTTTATTTTCACAGGATGGATTTTATAAATGACTGTGTTTTAGAGTATCTTCCAATTTTAATTGACAAGCTTTGAAATCAGAAGCTACTGACCTCTTTTTTTTATACTTACCAGGTTTTTGGGGTTTTTTTGTGCAGTGGTTAGTAGTTAAGGGTAATTTCTGAAATTCAAAGAACTCAGTGTATCTGAAGGAACTTTATACTTCTTTCCAAATTATATATGAAACATTTTGCTGCATCAATACCATGCTACAAATTTTAGTGTTTTTATTAATCTCATGAGTATTGCCTAATGTCATGCAGAGCAGATTTTGTGCAGGCATCATCATTTTGAGTAGAAACATGCTAGTACTGCTAAGTTAGCAGAGCACACGAAAGAAAATGTGGCAGTAAATTTGCGTGAGCTGTGATGGTTAACAACTCTCCAGTCTGATATTTTTCCTTCGGATTGTTCTGTAATTGTGTGTAATAGTGAAAAGAACCAGTGTCATTGGTTGCAAGGGACATTTAGAAAGATTGTCAGCTCACTCATGGACTAGGGTAAGAACTTTAATTACTGTAATCATAATTAACTGGCCATCAGTATCTTAAAACCTGTGGGTTTATACATTAATGTGCATTAATCATCACTCATTTGATAGTATCTGATTTGAAACTACAATCCCTATATTATTCTGAAGTGCTATTAGTGATTTGAAAATCAGAGTTACGAACTAAAACTCCTGTGTCTTGAATCTCAATGAATGTGTTGTACTGTACTCCAGCTGATGCACAGCTAGTTAACTAAAGCTGCACTGATATTTACCATCTTCCTCAGTTTTGATTTTTGTGTGTTGCCTCTGATTTAAAGCTTTGAAAGTGCTGTGTGAAGAATTCATACTGGGAGCCAAAAATAGAAAAATGCCTGTTGGCAATTTCTGAAACTTTAAGTGAAGCAATAACTTCTGTCTCAGGATTTAATCCTTGTTAAGTAATTTAATTATGAAGTATGTCTGGTTTGTTGCAAATTTCTGTCTTTGTAAATAAAAGCAAAACTTGATTGCTGAAACTTGATTTTTAGCATGATTAAAGGTATATTTGAGTTGTTTTCATTCATTGCACTAATGTTTTATTTGAGCTTGGGGTAGAAATACTGCTAAGAGGTGCTGGGTTAGACAGCTGGTGTTAGAGCTGTGTGGAAGACAAGCTTGGCCAAAGAATGCAAAAATCGTCTGAGCTGAGAAAAGTTAAAATGGGAGTCCTGGCTGGTTTCCTGGAGAGGAAGGTGGTTTTTGAAATAAGATGGGATACAGAGGAGTCACTGGTAGCCAAGTTAAGTATTCTTTGCAAAACTGATGGTTGAGACCAGATTTATTGCTGATCGCAGAGAGAAAAATAGGATGGAAAAATGTGCTGTTTGTGTCCGTCTGTTTCCCTATTCGAGTACAAGCAGATTAGTCTTCTGCTACTGTGGGTTATTATTTCTCATAAAAAAGCATTGTGTATCTTACTCTTTGAAGTGTATAAAGTGCAAGCAGCTGGTAACTTTAAGGATACAAGAGTAGAAAAATTATTTATTCTTAGTGGAGGCAGTAAACAGTTGATTAGAATCACTCTATGCTCATCTGAAACAATATACATCCACAGCAGTTTTGAAATTGCTTTCTTCTTCTGTTCTTCCCTGGTTTTGATGGCTTTGAGAATCTACTATGTTCTCTATTAAAATACTGTTTTTGAAGCTGAGTAATAAGCACTTTATCAATTTAAGCAAAGGGGGCCACTAGATGTGGTTATACAATATAGTGCATCGTTATAGTGTGTCACCATACCTTCAAGATTGCCTGTCAAGTAGAAGTAAGCATTTGGGGAAAGTATTGGGATAGGTACAATGAACAGGAAAATTTCAGCTATCATACACAAACTGACAGACTGTTGAGCTGAGTGGGGCTGTTCTGTGCTGGTAAGACCTGTCTTTAATGTCTGTCAATCTTGGTTGGATTGCAGTCCTGGAAAAACACTAATCAAATAGATAAGATATAACAAATCTATACAGACCTAATTGTGGCAGGTGGGACATAGCTGAAGAACATTTTGTCTGCATGGCAAAGCTTTTCCATACTTTTCTCCCTTGAGGGCTAAACCTAATCTGACTTTTGATAATTATCTGGAAGGGGCCTGCAGGATGACCCATTTTAGAACTTGGTATGTGGTCTTGGTGGAGAATGGGAGGAAGACATGTGAGATCAGTAAAACTGCATTCTGTGGTTAGTGTCAATTTATGTAACTGTGCCTTCCATTTTGAAAGCAAATCATGCATTCTCAACCTTCATGAAATTCCCTTCCAGTCTTGGAGGATAAATTGATCCTAGAAATTAGCCAGGCTTCCCTGTTCACTGCAGAGGTTCTGTTGGGCTGCAGCACTGCATAGTTCTGTCAAAGCTGTTGGGTGCAGCGTGAGAACTGGCTAAGCATTAAAGCAGAGCCATGAGCAGGAAGTACAAACCAGTTTAGGGAGATCTAGACATTGCTGTCTGTATTTCAAGCAGGATGTCAAGCATCAGTGGTCCTTAGCAAACATCTTTTTAAAAAATTCAGTATCAGAAAGCTGAAAGAATCAGTCTTAAAAACAAGCAGTAATTGATCTAAAAAGGAACTGTTCTTTCAGCCTGTTCTGAGAATGGAACAATTAGAAGCTTTAAAGCCAGTAACTATACAGGTGCATTTGAGTAACCATCTTAGAAAGCTGCCCACGCACATTTTATTTGAGGATGTTCTTTTCAGGGGAGGGGGTGGTGGTTTGTTCCGTTTGAGTGGTTTTGGTTTGTTTTGAGATTTTTGTTTTGTATTATTTGGGATTTTTTTTTGTCTTATTCTTTTGTGTTTGTTGGGGGTTTTTTGGGGGGTTGGAATTTTTTGGATAGGAGACAGTAGTTTGAGAAAAGTTAGGAAAGAGTAGTTGGGTGCCTTCTGTCTGCTGTGTAGTAGCTTCAGGCTCCAGCTGTGGACTTGTGAAGTTGTCTCTCAGTGCTCTCTCAGTAAGTAAGCCCAAGGAGTTTCCTATTTCAGGGGCCAGGTGATAAATAGGACAGTCAACAAGTACCTCTCTTTGTATCTCTTTTCTGTGCTTAAACACTGGGCTGACTTAGGCCAGTCACCCTACACTGCTATTCCTGTCACTGCCCACTAGAGTACTTCAGCAGCTCTAGGATAGGAAATAAGCTGAGACAGTAAGTTATGTCTGTAGCCTTGTTTTTTCCCCCTTACTTGGGGGAAATCCTTCCTTCAGTTGAAGCCAGCTTACCACCCTCAGCAAGTTACTCATCATCTTTTATAATGACACAACTCCCCTCAGTTTATTATGCAAAGGACTTCTTTGTACAGGCTCTGGCTAGATCATGAATTCAGGTATTTCTGCTTACTTAACTGTGTGTCTGTAACCTGTAGCTTACAGACACTTCAGCTCTAAAAGCATTTGAACTGGTTTCTTTGGCCTAAAACAATGCTGAGGAAAAGCTAGCTTACTTGGGTTGACAAAAGTAATTGTGAAAAATTGTCTTCAGAAATGCGACTTGATTCAAGCAGTTTTGCAAGTACACCCAGTGTGAAAGGATCTGTTAAATTGGTAGCAAATAATATAGAGTATTGTTGCTGTTTTTCTGAGGCAACTAGTTTTGCACAGGATGAGAAACAGGTAAGAAAACTTGATGATACACCACCTAAACCCAGCACACCTCTTTTCACAGCAGCAGGTGGATGCAACTTCAAAGATGCACTAATAAGGTAAAAGTTTGATTCTTCATCCTGTAAAAAACAAGCCACTGGAGTATAAAAACCAATCCCCATCAGGTGGGTTCTTTGAGAACTTTGTCTCTCTGAAATGGCCTACCTGGATGGCTTGAAGTCAATCATAGTTATTTTTCACAGGAGTAACTTCAAGTAAAGTTGAATACATTTGTCTTTTAATTACAAGTAAACAGCAGTGAAATCAAAATACAAAATTAGCATGTAAGATTTGCATAGAGATAATTACTACTAAAGAAGTACAAACTTCTAAAATTTCACAACTAAAAAGATTTACCTGCTAAACAACAGTAGCACAGTAGTAAGGTATGAATATTAAGAATGTTAATATATCAGCTAATGTATGGTTTTACTTGCACAGATCCAAAACCTGAACAGCAGAAGCTGACCAGGATGGGCTTGGCTTACATCATTACCACAGAACCACAGAAAAATATTAACTTGAAGCACAGTTTTTATTTTTTTTAACATAGATTAAGCAGGTTTCTTTATCATAAAAAAAGCTTTAAGTATTATCCCCTTAAAACAATAATGAGTTTTGACGTCAGGTCACAACAGGCTTGTAGGTATGATAGACATTATCTGTAACCAGTAGCTACAATGCAGAATAAGCTTAATGCTGGGACTCAGACCGAGTTTCTTTCCTCTAACTTCAGTCTCAGTTTCAACTCTTAAAGTGAAGTTCAAGTTGCATTCATTAATAGCTCCAGCTTTCCAAGTAATACTCACAATTATTGCACTTGTACTGGTTGTATTGGCTTAGTAAAGCCATCCTAAAGCAACAGTTTAATATCTGTACATTTTAAAGCACTTGATCTTATCTACAAAGGAAATAAAAGATGATGAAACCACAAATTATTTAAAAATTGTGAATAGTCTTAATTTTCAGAGTTTAAATGGATGTGCCTTTAGTAACTACACTAGAAAAGCAACAGATGCTGTAACTACCCTACGATGACTAGTTTGGTCCATGTCAGTAATCAAGTGATGTTATAAAAAATAAACGAATTTATTGTGTATAAAATGAGTAATGCTGCATTTTTGTTCAGATTGCACAGTACAAACAAGCTAATATCTAAATTAATACTGTTACAGGTAGTTATTACATAGGGACAGCAGCTAGAAAAAATAAGTACCTCAAAGCAACAGACTTCTGCAGCCAGCTTTCCATAGCATTGTATGAAAGTTAAATATGTCTTAGTTAGATGTATGTGTATTATAAAATGTTTGAAAAATGTTTAAGTATGAGCTGTTAAACTAGCTTTCCATAGCAAGAGTATATGATGATTATTTACATTTTAAAAATCCATTTATCAGAAAAGAATTTACAATGAAATAAATAACCTTCAGCAGTCCCTTAACCCAACTACAAGATCTGTTAAGTGGCAGTAAAAAACAGGTAAGCCACCTTGTGTCAATGTTAGGTCAGTAAAGTACGCCTCAACCACAAAGAAGTGCAACTCTGCTTTAACTTTACTAGTCACTTAGAAACATGCAAATACATATAGGTACCTCCAAATATGGTACAATCTTGAGTATTTGTACAAGATTATTCACAAAAACATACAATATATTTTACAGTCTTTTAATACAAAATATCGGTATCAAACCAATCTGAACTGCATTGATCAGACATTTATTAGGCAGGCAAGCTGCAAAGAAAACAGTTTTTATATTTAATCCCCTCTTCGCCTTTTAAACTCAAGCAAGATGTAAATAGTTTCTTCGGAACATGTTGTTGATGTAAAGGTACTGATGAACATTGGCTGAATCTGTCTCCATGTGTGTTCACTGTCTCTCCAACACTATTTAAAGTATCAAAATGTAAAGCTGCAGTCTGATGATTGCATCAAAAAAGAATCATGCCTCCTTTTGAAATTATTAGATGAAACTGATGTTTAGTTATCCCCACTAAAAATTCCAAAGATTGAAATATTAAAAACCCAAAACAAACAAACAAAATTAAAAAAAGAGTTCAAATCCAAAACACGGAAGCAGATCTAAGAGCTGGTTTGCTTCCTTTCACACCTGATGCTTGGGAAGTTGTTCATCTTCCATTTAAGACACAACACAGTCATAACTGCCTTCTTGGAATGAATCCTCATCTTCTGTCTTAGCCTTGTCCTCTTCATGCCTGCCTGCATTGCTGCTGCCAGCATCACTCTGAGGATTAGTGCCATGGCTACATGAAGTCCTGCTTTCCTCAGCTCTTGGGTTCGTTTGTTCGGGAACCTTAGAAGGATTCACTGGCTGAAATGCTTCAGGCTGTACTTGCTCTTCTACTATTTCATTTAGTTTCTGGATCTGTGGTTTGATGATATTTAGAAATGGCTTGTACCCAGGGCTAGGAAGAGAATGGGATAGAACACAATTAATGAATTAAAATTAGTTCTGTCATGTGCCTGAAAAGCAGAAACGTTTTTAAATAAAGAGAAAAAGGCAATCCTAATCAAACAATAAAAGTTTGAAAGCTGGTTGCTTTGGGTTTGGTTTGTCTTGGTTCATGTTTTGCTGGTTTTTTCCCAGTTTGATTACAACTCTGCAAAGTCAGGTTTTATCTAAGGCTAAGATAACTCAAAGTTACTTTTTAGGTAACAAACTATATACAGCTGGAGTGAATGCGAAGGTAGAAAGTGACACTTACCAATCTGTAGAAGCCCACTTCTCAACAGCATCTAGGCCCATCTTGATATTCTGACAGATTTCTCCATCAGTATCAGAGGACTGCATGATACTGAAAACCTGGTTGATAACTGAAGATTCTCTGAGAATAAGGCCTATGACAACACACCAATCCAGACATCCAGCTTCCATGAAGATATGTAGCAAGTACCTATATGGAAAAAACCCAGTCTGTTTATTTCTTTTTCTACTCCAAAGACAAAAGTTGCAGTGTGATTGGGTAGATTGTTTCTTTCTTCTAATGCTGCATGGCAGCAATTCTCAGTCTCAAATGCACACGTGTCATTACTTACCGCAGCTGCACCTGTGACTTGTGTGGCCCTTTGCTGGCCAGTTCTAGGGAAAGCTGCTCAAGCTCTGACTGAGTTAAACTTAGACTGGAGAAGTTTTCATCCACCATGGTCCAGTCTCCATCCACCATAGAACTTGTTTCAGTCAGGTCTGTTGCTGAACCAATGCTGCATTCATCACCTATCAAAAACACTCAGAAACATAAGGGAAAAAAGAAACTACTTACTTTAGTAAGATTCAGAATTTCTGAACTACTTCTTACAAAAACTGACAAACAGTACTGCTTTACGGTGTATCACAGTTACTTCAGGCATACTGTCCATCCCGCTTCAGCATTCTTCTTGTCACACTGTATGGCAGAACTATTGTTGCAGGAATGCAACAGCTTTTCTATCCAGTAAAAATAATTCAGGAGAATTAGTATCAGTAAGGGATCCTAGATATGTGTTGGCAATCATCATAAAAGCACCAATATAGTATCTTTCATGCTACAGTCCTAGAATTAAGTCTAGGAAGGCTTACAGTATGTCTAAAATTCTGCTTTCTAAACCTTTAGTTTTGTTAAAATGAAGTTTCAGTAGCAAATTGTTCTCTTCACACAAAACCATGAAGATTTCGGTTGCTTTGTAATGTAAATATTTACCTGCACAAATTAAAAAAAGAAGTATTTCTAGTAAAAACATGAAGAGCACATGCAGTAACAAAATTTTCAAAGGAAGAGTAACATCAAAGCTAAAACCATTACAGTGATGAGTCATGAAGGCACCTACCCTTGAGAACAATTTCCATATTAAAGCAGATGCATCTTTTCTTGGAAAATGTTTAGGAAGTCAGAAGGTTATTTGAATATCTTCTTGCCCATGAATACCAGTACTGGATTAGTAATTTGTGAAATTGTTATTAGAATTCAGCTTGCAATGTTTTAAAGACTATTAATTTAGTTTCTTTAGAAATAAACTGCTTCAAAATGTGTACCAAAGTCCATTGAACTCAAAGGTCTTCATCCAGCTCAGAAAAAAACTCCGATATACTTGTTTATGGAAAGAGCAGTAGTGGCAGACAACAGTAAAATCAGTGCAATGAAAAGAGATACTCATTTTCTTGCAGTTTCCAGATTTAAAAAACAAGAGTGCCCAAGCTGACAGAGAGGATCTCCAAATGCTGTGAATCTCACAGAAGGCTCTACAGTCTTAAAGAGATTCACACTAGGTACTTAAATGTTTGCCCTAATAGATTGGGAAATCACATGATTTAGATACTGTTGAAAACGTTGCTCTGTGCTCAAGGACAAAAGGAAGTATAAAAATTTTTTTTAATTAAATTAAATTTTAAAAAGGCTTTAGTGGTCTGACAAACTTTTCTCATCTCTTTCTGTGTTCAGTTAAACTTATTTTTCTATTTTAATAAGCTGATCATACATTACAGCTTTTAAAAAGCGATTTAAATAAAGCCATAGGAAAAAATACAACTATATGGGTCTCTAATTTCCTCAATAAGTAATGTATCTAATATCATTCATAAGAAACCCAAAAGCACAAAGTTCATGCAACTAGAGCTGTTCCAACCCCTGCAAGAGGCTGATCCATGCAAGAGACAAAGTAAAAAAGCCCTACAAGGTAGGACACACTTCCTAGCCAGATTGAAAAAATAGTGAACTTCAAGTTAACACGACGGACCAAATACCTACTTCATATTCTACTTCATGTATGTAGAGATATACAACGTGGGCATTATCTTTCTGTTGTAAAAATTTCAGCTCACTTTCCATTAAGTCCTTTTTCTTTTTTCCTGAGTTTTCCTTATCAGCAGTTGAGAAGCAACAATACAGCAGTGACACACAAGTATCAAAATATAAGCACTTACTTTGCATTTTTCCCACACGCAGACAGAAGGAAGTGACTAACCTTTACTTAGCAAAGGAGAAAGGAATGCATCTTGCATGTGTGGTCCATGGGATGAAACAGTGTCAATCTCTCTCTGAGAAGAGCTGATGGTACCAAGCCAGCTGCGACTGCGAGGTGTGTTTGAAACCCCTGTGTCCATTTCCATGTTTACAAAGGTGTCTGCAGACTGAGATTTTAGCAGTTGCTCCCCCATGGCTAAAAAAATATCAAAACACATAATAGAAAAATCATGTAAGTATCCAAAAGGAAATCCAGACAGTTCTCTCCAGGCATTTCAGGAGGCTAAAACGTGCATCTAAGTCAATATTCAGGGGACCAACGAAATACAAGGGAATGCAGCAAGTTTAGGTATTTCAGGAATTTATGATTAGCTTTTTATGTGAGCACTGGCATAAAAGAAGTATCATGTGATAAAGTGTTAGCATCAACAGAAGTAAATAATGATGCTGCTACTAAGAAGAGGGAGACTTGGCAGCCGATGTCAACCTTGCCATATGGAGATAAGGCAGCGAGTGTCAACTTTGCTGTAAGGAGGTATCGTGAAGAGATTGGTAACATAAAGGAGGTTTACAGCAAAGTCTTCAAAGTTATTACCCTCTAACATAAAGTAAATTTCAAATATTAGGAACACTGTTTTTTAATTATAAAAAAGTTAATCAATACCTCATCTAGAGACTATATAATAATGCTGATTTTAGTAATTTTCTGCAGCAGAATTTACATTGGAGCAATTTCCATGTTCAGTTCAACGTCTGCACAACTGATACCCAATTCAGTGCACCTGAGAAAGCAGGAGATTTCAACATAATAACAGCAATCACACAAGAGATACTGTCTGTACTAAACAGAATCTCTTCAAAAAATACACCCTATGTGAGAAAGCTGTGCAGGTGGGAAGCCTCAGCCTGTTCTTATCTTGGCTGAACAGAAGCAGAACAGATTGAGATTCACTGATGTAGCATTGCAGGAGGGAAATCTAGCTCATATCAAACTCAGATGTTACTGTACCTGTCTTATACTTTCCATTCTTGAAAGGTGAATTAATGGATGAAGCTGGTATAACAGGAAATGGCCAGAGGAAATCCTTGTGTAGCTTTTTCAAAGCACACACAAAATCCTCCACGCGGGCAGCTCTGGCTCGCTCTTTGCACAACCAGCCGATCAGCTCAAAGCCTAACTGTGCAGCAAAGCAGCCGAGGTCTTTCAGCTTGATCTCCTCCAGCAGACGCCGAGCATGCCGCCAGAGCATCATGTCAATGTACATGTTCTCAGCACAGTCGCTGTCTTTACTCCACCTGCACACACAGCACAGAACAGCCACGTGAACCCTGATAAGGCAGAGTTGCAAAGGCTGCTGGCCACAACTGCAGGACTTCGAGTGACCAGACTAGTAGAAGGGGGGCTTTCTATATAACAGCAAAAGCAGTTTCCATCATTCCTTGCTGTTTATATTCTCTAAAAGATCCCACTGCCTCAACAGGTAGGTGAAATAATGGATTTAAGTTACAACAGCAGCAGTATTTATAGAGCATTAAACTATCAGCAATGCAGAAAAAAGTAAAATAAGAGAGATAAAAGGCAGATGACACTGCAAATTTAGAGAACTACATTAAATAAATAGTCTAGAATCCTTCCTATCAAAACCTTTAAGGTAGTACTCTCTATTAAAAATTACTAATTTAGAGTATACTAGGATTGTTTTAAAAACCTCTATGAGGAAAAAAGCCAAAGCAAAGATAATAATGAATTTTAGTTCAATACTACTTCTGAACTGTAATACCTATCAATATCAAGTCCGTATACAGCAGCTTTAGTGGGGCTCACCCCACAGTATAAAAGGTTCTATTTGTAGCTTGGAAACACACTGCTAGATCAAGATGTGCATAGTAGCATAGCACACTGTACACTGTGATGCTGTGAGCTGTTCAAAATGTATTTTTCAGCAAAATAGATCCTTTACAGATGAGGCATGTGGTCTCACTAGCTACTTAAATTACTGCACATGTAATGTGTACCACATCCAGTGGTTTCAGAGTCTTTTGGTCAGCAGTATCTCTGTAAGTATGTCTGTGTATACATACAAACACACATATATATATTTATATGTGTGAAAATATATTGTCCCAAGAATGTTACAAGACACAAACAATACAAAAGTTGTGAAATGATAAATACAAAAGATACAGAAGGAGATTATGACAAATCTATCATATAATTTATTTCTATAACTTAAATTGCTAAGAAAGTTAGCACTATACCTAACAAAGTGGGGAAGGAGAGGGCATTACCTTTTCCCAGATGGGCCAGAGGGCATACTCAGTGTTTTTGTCAAATTAAATTTGCTATGGAGGTTCTCTGCTGATTGGGATAAACTAATGCTGCGATGCCTGAAGAACTCAAAGCCACCACTTGAACTAGGTTCCTAAAACCAAGAAAACAAAAACATAAACTCACAGGACCAAACATGCTATATAACATGAAGATCAATCATACAAGGCCTGATGCACAGTATTTACTTTTCCCATCACAAACCTGAGTTGTTGGTGTAGCTGGGGGTGTTTCTGTTTCTCCAGAGCCAATGGCTTTAAGAAATCTAATCATATGACGACAGAGATCCCACTTCCCCTGCTCTAAGGCAGTATTAAATAGGAGAGTAGCATGTTGTCTGCTAACTGCTGGAACTTCCATATTCTGCAAGCAACAAAGCATAATTAAGTGATTTGCTTTTACTGTAGAGCATCAGAAGTTCTATTAAGTCAAGCCACACTGCATCACATTCAAGTATACCAAAGATTATAAACAGCAAAGTTCTTGCTATTATTTTTCCTATTTAAAACAGTAAACTAACTCCTTACCCTGCATAATCTTCCCACCCTTCATAACTGGACATAATACCAACAGAAAACCATTAAATTAAAAATCTCTTGAAGATGCACAGCTTTGATAGGACATTATTTTTAAATGCAATGCATTTTTTAACTGCAATGTTATAGTAAATATCAGCAGTCTTGCAATATATTTGGTGCCATTACCTGTAGGATAATAAGGTAAGAGGCAGCTGTGTCCAAGTCCTGGGCCATTAAGCACTCTTCAAATAAGTCCTTCGGGTTTCCAACAGCAGCAAAAAGGTAATTCCACAGGGCATATTCTGTCTTCCTAGCACAATGAACAACTGTCTGCAGGAAGAGGGGGAATTCTGTAATGAACTTCGCCACAGTGGGAAGGAGAGGGTCGGGAATGGGTTCCCGCGAGGTAGCTTCTTCTTCCAGCACTTCATGAAGCATCAGTTCTAGTACATGAGGAAAGTATGGTAATGTGGCACAGGAGTGGGCCAAAAGCAAGGCTTGTTCACCGAGGTTCCTAACCAAGAGCTGGCGTAAAATATGATGGAGGTAGATCTGAGAGGTTCTCTCAACAATGGAGAAAGGAAAGAGAACCTCTAAGTGTTCTCTAGCACTGGTTTGAGTGTATAAACAGTCATAGAGCACAGTGTCATTAACAGCACCAAGAACCAAGGCATCTTCAAACAAAACAGCCAATGGGTATATGTTGATGTGGAAAGGCAGCATGATCCGTCTTGACAGAAAGGAATGCGGTTTTCGATGATCTCTGGGAAACAGGGGAAGCCAGACTTTCATACCTGCCCCACCACAGCTGAGCCACAGAGCCTCCAATAAGTGGCGTTTCTGTTTGTTAATTCTGCAAGTAGTCCATACATTTTCAACAGACTGGGCTAGGACAACTGGAGCACAAAAAGGCAGCTATTTAAAATGAAAAATAAAAAATTTTAAAAAAAATCAGTATCCACTCCTTTTATTTTACCCTACTTGCAAGAACTCAACTTTTCATCTAAGAACTACTCTCTTCAAACATGTTATTCTTCTAACAAAGAAGACACAAATCTGCTTCTCCCTTAACTGTACCCTAGCATGTGATAAAAGACCACTTAACACTTTCATTAACTCTAGACATTTCTTTAATTTTTTCAACCTCCTTAATACTTAGTCAGGAAGCAGAGGGATGAGAATAAAGGTGAAAAATAAAAACCTGCTCTCTGCTTCTTCAGTAAGCCCACAAGTCCAATCTAGAACTGACAAATCTATCTGAACTTTCCAGATTTCACCCTCCCAAAGTGCTAGTTTCACATAGAATTGGTTTTCATCATCCTGGAAGAATTGAGAAGTTCAGTAATTGATTTCTACTGTTGTTATTTCCAAGAACTTTGTAAACATACTCTGCAAAAAATGATAATGTTCCATAAACATACAGAACAGTTTTAGACAGACTAGAGCTTTTCTGTTACTGGTGCATACCAAATTGGGCAGTATCTTTACTCTTAAAGCTTGTCTATTTTATTTCAATATAACTAGCAAACACAATGAGCAAATGCTAATGTACTTCCAGCTAACAATTCAGTCTGTAAGTGTAGGTATTGCCTTGCTTATAGCCCTATTTTCTTTATGTCTGGACTATTCTCTTCCACAGCTTCTTCCATAACTGACATCTTTGAAGCCAGTATATGCAATACTCCACATATGTTTACTCACATGCTTTCTTTGATTAGGATTATTATCTTTGTCTCGTATCTGGGGTCCAGATCGATCCCTCTGCAACATGATGAGTTGTCCTGCTAAGTTAAGCATAATACTTTCAGCTTCACAAGCCTATGAACAGAAAGAATATTATGCAAATTATTTAAGCTCTTTGAATGATCATTTTACTCATAACCACAATTAAAACCCAGAATAAAAAGTGTAAATTACATGTGCCACTTTACAGAGATGACTAACAACTGAATTCATTATAGAAGGACTTAGAAAAATCAAGAAGAACCAAGTACTGCCATTCTTGTGCAAAGGAGTAAACACTGGAAGGTTTCTTATTCACCATACTCATTCCATGTGTTTAATATGGGCTTTTTCCAGCTATGAGTCTTAAAATGGGCAATCCACCAGTATTTTAAGAAAAGTAAAGCTCTGTATTCTTATCAGTATCATCACAGTATGATTGCCAGTATCTGACTGCCAAGACTTACACTGGTACACAACCCAAAAGCTGAGCCAAAAAGACTTGGGCCACACTTGTACAGCATACTGAACTTTCATTTAGCTGCAGTTAAAGAAAAATGTTTTCAGTAAGGTATATCAAGAAATCAAAGTATTCTTTCTACAGATTTATTTCATAGCTGTTTCATGTTAATTTTAAATCAAGCCACTGGAGTTATTACCACACATGAAGCT
Organism: Oriolus oriolus; assembly: GCA_013400235.1. Lineage (NCBI taxonomy): Eukaryota > Metazoa > Chordata > Aves > Passeriformes > Corvidae > Oriolus > Oriolus oriolus. The sequence goes on along the minus strand of VXBT01002080.1, from coordinate 7,238 downwards.
TAGTTTCAAAATACTAAGCTTCCTGGATAGAGGATCTATTTGGCAAATTTGCAGCATCAGGGGTTAAGGTCACTAACATGTAAAAACACTGACAAGGCTGACATACTCCACAAAGTCACACTGCTTTGTCTTCAGTGCAGTGTCATATTTACTACTAACCTAAATATTTATGTTTTGATCAGGAGGATCAATAGAGTTTAAAGATAGCTGTTCTTGGTTAGAAAGAGGCAGTATCTTTTCAATCTGAACCAAAGTCTAAATATTATTAGTGCTGTAAAAGTTTCAGTAGCTTTTTCTCAAAATTAGAAAATACCACAGGTCAGGTAGTTCAGGAATACAGATGCTGTCTCATGCTAAGATGGGCTAGAAAACCACAAGTATATTGCCTTTTATGCCCTTGTCCAGTACCATATCAAAGTCTCTGGACACACATTCAGCACTGTGGGACATTAAATTTGAAGCGAAGGAAGAAGCACAAACCTTCGGATTTTAACTATGCGCCACCACTTCTGTACCTGCCAGTGCCTTTGGTATGTGGAGAAATGATGCACCTTTACATGTCTCTAGGGCTGCCCCACAGACAATACAACTTCTGAACTACCCTAAGGTAGTTGCTTTCATGAAAAAATACACTTCATAGTGCACTGCTCAGTTAAGCTTACTCTGTGTGCAACCCAGACAACAAAAATCCAAGTTCTCTTTGCATGTGCTTTCAGTGCCCTGACTAAATTCTGAAGTTAAGACAGGGACTTTCACATCTCAAGTGATTGTTTTGGCTGTCAACCTACCTCCTGACATAATTAGTGTGGGAGATTATATTACTTTATTTTAGCGTAGTCAGAATTGACAAAGAATAACCTGATAGGGTCATAGGCCATCTTTTCCTTTTTTCTATTTATTCTTTGAGTAATGGACAAGTTGTTGCGAGAAAGGTAATTCCTAATGCCATGGATTGCTCTGGTTTTTAACTTTTAATACACAATAGAGCAACACACCCTCGACAGAGTTAAATGTAATTTGTTCTCCAAGATTTGGCCCCAAACTTTGCAAGATAACAAGAGAAGCTATGAAATAAAATCTAAACTCTTACTTCTCTTTCCATCCCCTCACCCCCAATTCCCACATAAAATGTCTATAAAATGAACATCAATAAAAACCATGTTCTGGATTTTACCACATAGAAGAGCCATGGATTCATGATTGATTTATCAACCAGGTAACTTCTGAGGAGTAAGCTAACAAATACAGGTACCAATTCTACCAAATTTTGAGACATCTGTTACCTGCTGAGGCATCTTCAAGTTGATGCCAGTCTCTGTTCTCACTGATGTCAATGTAACAGACACTACAAGAAAAGGATGAGGAATGTACCGAGACATGGACACTTCTTGAAGAATTTGGATACTGGCAGTAGGATTAAGACTGAAAGGAAAATTGCTACATTTAGAAATTTTACAACAGTACTTAACATGAAATTACTATCTTGAAGTAAACCTAATGAAAATAAACAACTTGCCCTTAGCAAAGAGTTTACTCTACAGAACAAAAGGATTTACCTTTAAACAGGTAATCAGTAGATATGCCCACGTATCTGCTCTACATGAAGTTACCAGACAAACTTAAGTTGCGTTACTTATCTTGATACTTTGGGAAATACAGCTATGAGTGGGTAGAAGACAGTACCAGATACTTCAGAATAAGACTCTATTGACCCTTCAATGAGACAGTTGTGGGTTTGGATTCTGTTGGGAGTTTTTTTTTAAAAGCATTGAAAATACTTTTCTGTGAAGTTCACCAACAACTTCCTTTCTTCTAACACAAAAAGGTCCCTTCTTGCTAAAAAGAATTTTCTTACCCTAACTGTAAGAAAAATCACCTACTTAGGCACTTAAAAAAAACCCTACCTGTGAATCTTTATCTCCTCCTTAGGTTCACTAATCTTAACTGCCTGAAGTATCTGGCATATCTTATGTTGCTACTTCTTTTGCACTAAAACAATTCCTCACCACCACACCAAGACCAAACCTGTGAGCCTGCTGCTACCTTCCCTTCAATAATTCCTACTTCTAATGTTACAAACATGTTTTTATTTTAAAATATTCAAGTATGTGGGTGTCTTTTAGTACCTTTTTCTTCTATTTATATTCAGTCTTCAAGTTCCTATAAGTTAGGAACATGTTTGTTCAGACAGCTGGAAACGTGCATGCATCAGTCACTACCTATCTCCACACCTAATGTGTCTATCAGCATGCATGCAACACTCATGAACTTGTGCATACAGGTAACACTTATCCCCCTGCATTTTAAAAATCCGACTCCACCAGTTATCAAACACCTTTGTATTATCGTTCAGAATTTACTCAGACTGAGAGCATATTGACAGGTACCCTACTGCAAAAGCATTCAGTGACACTCACCCCTCAGACCTTCTCTCAATACTATAAAGGCAAATGGAACAATCTGCTCTGAACAATATCACAATGTCCCGGAAGACACTCAGTAGTAACGTGGGTGCTTGCACTTTGGTGATGTGTGCAAACGCGTTGTCAAGGTTAGACGTTCGCAGGTAGATTCTCAGCTGCAAGGAAAAGGAGTAGCTTCAATACAGGTTCTGTTTACCAACAAGCTAATAGTAATTCCACTTCTGATTATTTTCTTTATTGTGGAATGGCTGTCAAGAATTTCTAGCAAGACACATTACTGAGTTTTTGTTTCATCAAGTATTTTATGCATTGCATTTTACTATTGCGTCCAAAGTGGTTAAAGCATAGTACAGCCAAATCTGAAGTACTGAACAACAATCACAGGGAAGGAATTTTATTCATCGGTTTTAAAAAGCAAAGAGTAAGTAAATCCCCTCTTCCCTTGCAAAAAACCTTACAAAAGTGTCCCAAAACACTGTAAATAGGTATCTCAGAACACGCTTTGCCTTAACATGCAAAAATGTCACAAAGTTTTCAGAACAATGAGCAGATTCACTGTAGTCAGCAGAAAATAGCTTTTAATAGCAACAACAAAAATTTTCTGCAAAGAATTACTTATATATTAATAAATAAACTCTGAATATGACCAAAAGCCACCTAAGTTCATAGTGTATAAACACATTTATAGTACCATGGTACTTTTCATGTTTATAATACTACTGTCATATAGATCAGATATTCTAATCATTGTACGTTTACTTTGAAGAAAAGTACCTCACCTCTTCCTGGTGATCATTTAAATTATAACATGCAAGAACAATGAAGTCATTCCACCATGCTAAGCCACCTGTTACCATCATAGTTTGCTCCTGAAAAAAGCAAGTAGATTACATATATGTATGTATTTTCATATACTTACACACACCAACATGTACATTATATGAGTAATTTCTGAAAGCCATGCATGATCTCTACAAGTTTTACTCACAGTGGTAAGACTGTATATGAAGTTTTTAATGTTTAAAAAACCAAAGTACTAAAGAATAGTATGTGAAGGACAAAAGTCATCCTACAAAACACAGTTCCATAGTTCTTTATGCTACTGGCATCCCTGAACTCTCTCAAACCTGCTTGGAATTTACAAGCTTTACATCCAGAGCTACGTCACACGAACTCTTAGATAAGACAAATGGAATTAAGTGTCTGACTATATGCACTTGAATTTGGAAACCTGTTAATACTCAGACACAAATTAGTGTGTCAAAACCACAAGATACGTGTTTCAGACATTTTATGAGAAACACAGGTAAAACCAGCATCCCTAATCCCAAGTGTGTCTACAGGCTGTTTACTCGAAAACGATGCTCTTTAATTTTCTCCAAGTCTCACATCCCAACAAATAAATCTCCCCTGTGCACCAGAATAAAATTCCATAACTTCTCACCTGGGTAATGTTTCCAAACAGCTTCCATTTTTTGGTGAGTAAAGAATAATGTGCAAAACCAAACTTGCCAACAACAGCTACATTCTGCCCAAGCTTGTCAATAGCTGAAAACTGTAAGAAAGAAAAAAATGTTACCAGAACCTTAGAAGGGAACTTACTTAAATGATACGTCCTATCCAAGTACAACACCACAAGGCAATATAAAATCAGACTCAAAACTTGCCAAGTATCTTCATATTTCATACTTTACTAACACAGTTTTCTTTCTGTAATGTAAAATAATGATTTCATTTTCAGAGTTCAGCCAATCCTAATGAACAATTATAACCCTCCAATATTTTTAAATAAGCAAGAATATATTCTTCAAATAACTCACCCTTATAGGCCAGTTGCTCTCTAGATATGTACTATGAATCTAAAAAAAAAAAAAGAGAGAGAAAACCAAAACCACATGACTATACCAAGTACAAGTACAGTACTGATTAATTATAATGTCCTAAAGGAATTTGGACAATGTCAGTGTTTTTTTCAAAACACTATCATAAAGGTATTTAATGTTGGAATTCTGTTTTTAAATACAATTATTCCCCCCACACCAACCGTTACTGATACCTAAGTGTTACCCTGCTTTAATACACAAAGTATCGAAATGCATTAACAACATACACCAGCTAATACTATATTACAGATCAATAGTCATAATTTGCTCATCTCTCCTCCCAGGTACTTCTCTCTCCAAGAGAATCTTTCACAGGAACATAAAGGTTTTGATAAATACAGCCTTCAGGCAGGACTTTCAGTATTGGGATGAAATTTCTAATCCTGTCACAAATACACACCAGCATATCCAAAAGCCTTCTTATGAGAGAACTTGCTGGATTCTTCATGTCACGTGGGATGATACAAACCCAGCTTCAAACTCCAGTCTTCAGTCTGACACCAGGCAGGTAGATAAGTATTCTTGTTACCCAGCCACTGTCCGTTTTCATGGATATGTTGCTCACCACAGTAATTCTAAGTGTTTCAGCTTTACTTTTACCACAGAACAAAGACCCCTCCCTCCTACACCGGTTTCAGAAGACAGAAGAGCTGCCTGGCCAGCTAAAGTGGAAATTTAACAGTATCTAATTACATGCCTAGAATCAAATACTTTTTAATACTACCGATTCATGTGCTATGAAGAACAAAATATTGGGGACCTTTCCAAAATCTTTATTTAAAAAAGTGTCACCAATTCAAGCATGGAAGAACACATATTAGAATTACAGATAAAAAGATAAGTTAACTTTTTCTTTATATTACAGAGAAAATAGAAGATGTTCCATTACTACCCTGGAAACAATTTGTTCTTCGAAAGCCTGATACTGTGATGCTCTAATTACATCCTTAAATAGATGTCATTTTTCATGCTTGAAAATACAGCTGGAGTCTGAAGGCTATATTCATCAGCTGAATATGTTTTAAAGTGTTTTGCATAAATAACAAAACAAACACCTAAATGATTTCTTGCATGTTGCACTTATTCTCCCTTGCAAAGCACAGGCAAGTAATTAACTATGCTTCCCGAAGTCAAAAAGACCTTGAAGACTTTTTTTATTGGCTAGGAGGCAAACTCATAGCCACAAAGCTGATATGACCAATGTTCCTTTACCTTTTGTCAATGAGAAAAAGCTATACCATGGCAAATCCCAAGACAATAAAAAGGCAATGACCTCATACTAGAGGTAAAAGTATGGCAGAGTGAGGAGATCAGCTGCATATTCTACTTCTACAAACGCTTGCAAGCACAAAGCACATATGGGCAACCAGGATCAATTACCTGTACAACATGCCAATGCCGGTGTCCTAGTAAAGTGCTTAAACCCTGAGAATCTAAACTGCCATCAGAAAATGGGCCTCTTTCCCTGCTGTGGTTATGTTCAGAGTGTGCCGAAGTATTTCTGGGACTCTGGGCCTGTGCTGCATCTCCACAGTTCAAATATAAGCGATCTTCTCCTTGAAGGAGGACTTGTTCCTGGTTACTCTATATTATAAACAAAACAAAATAAAACAGAAAAAGCAACTTTGAATTCCACATATAGAAGACAAAGGAAAACACATGATCAATATATTAGGAGGTTCTAAGTAAACAATATGAAAAACAAGTGTTGAGGCAGTTCTCAGTTTTTGTATCACTATGTACTAGCTGGTTTTATGTTACAGTATTGCCTAGCAATATTTTCACAGTACCATTTTAAAGGCTCTATGACCAAAAAGGAAGACAACTCTAATGGCTGCAAAACAGCCATTAATATGTGAGAGAACAACTCAGAGGTCACCTAAAACTGGAAATATGAACTAAAATAAGGATACATTTATCAACAAAAAAACTTACCATACAAGGATTAACAGTGAGTGCACTCTTGATGAACTGAAACTGCAGAATACCAAACTGGTGAGCTGCACTATATGCATTTCTTTCAGGTTTCATCTTTGAAGAATTCCCATCAATAACCCAGAGATGATACCCTTCTGATCCCCAGGTCTGAAGGTAAAAGAATAACAATAATAAAATCCCCAAGCCAACACTACATAAAGACATATAAATATAACAATATATATTCTCATAAAACAAGAACTATAGAAAATTATTTTAACAGTTCTTATGATAGAGATGAGCCTGGAAAAAATCTACAAAATTTTACTGTTCTAAAACGTATCAGGGATACTGTTTGATAGGAATCAAACAGTAAACTTCACAAGGTACAGTAAGAATCTAGCTTGAATTATTTCCTGTCTTACATAAAAAATAATAATTAAATGAAGTGTAACGAAGCAAAGACAACCACATAAGTAATGAAGACCGTTTAGTTTGCAGGTTAAGGCAACAAACAAAAATTCCACAGTCAGGTATGAAACAATCCAGATTTCCAAAATTTACACTGGCTGTTGTTCATCAAATTCAATTATATCAGAATTTCAATCTTTGAAGGTTTTTCAAAGGTACATTTAAAAAGGTACTGTCATTGCAAACATGTACCTCAACTTGGGATGCATGATTAGAATTAGTCAATCTTCAAAGCAACTATGTCATAATAAATAAGCCAAATTGTTTTAGAAATACTGCACAAAATTCATCACAGTTTGTATGAGGCCTTGTAGAATGTGTTTGAAATTCATTCTCATTTAAAATTTACTCTAATTTATTCTATTTATCTACTGATTTTACAGACTAGCAGGATTAGATTTAATGTTAACTAGCTTGTATTAAAAAACCAGCATTTAATTTTCTCTGGAATTCATAATCTGAGTAAAGTTACTTTAACTGTCAAAGGCCAGCTAGTAATTTTAAAGAAATAAGGGAGTTCACATTTTGTCGCGGTGCCTGTTCT